>CM029132.1:7835619-8270619 GCA_016859345.1 Istiophorus platypterus | reverse complement strand
GACACCATTATTATATCCTGCTTAACTGCACCGTTCCATTGCAGAAATTTATGTAATGATTAAAATTTATACACTCATGTACAAGAACACTTCTAATTTGCATTAGCAATTCATGGGAATTTCTAATGGCAATTAGAAGAGGTTCGTTCACACTTTGGACAAGGCTTTCTCATTTTATGCTTATGTTACAGTCTGTGGGATTGCATTATGGGAAATAAATTTAGTACATTTTCTTTTCAGAATCTACAGATGGTTATAAAATGGCCCATTTGAGATAAACCCGGATATCAATTTCAGGAGAGGAGGAAAAGTCACTCTAGAAACACAATTGTTCTGTAATTTGATTTTACGTTGTCAGAGTTACAGGAATCGCTCCCAAGCGAACGAGCCGATTTCATCTCGTCTCACTAAAAGGCAGCTGAGTCCTTGTCATCGGAGACGCGGCATTGAGCTGTAATTGACAGACAAGTCAGCTATTAGCGTCACCGCCCTAAAGGAATACGAGGACTGCACAGGCTCTGACATGAGAGAGGTTAATATCTGATGTCGGCGATATTCATTAATCTGTCACCTGGGAGCAGTGGCTGTACCATCTCGCCACTGAAAGGGGGTCACAGGGCATTCAGATCACAGCTGTGAATTCACTGCCTCTAATGGGATCCTCCTCCGGGGACTGTTGTGTTGTGAAGAGTTGGTTTGGATTTCCACGACTTTATGGGACTGTAAAACACATAACTCAAGCGGGAGGCAACGATACTGAGATGTACGTTTTAGTGATATTCATTCACGTGCTGCTGTGATTAAACCCTGACGTCTTGCTTATTTGATTTTCGCACAAGAAAAGGCACCGAATTAAGGTTATGCCCGTGACGTGCGTACGGAAGATGGTGCATGAGGGGAATTTCAAAGGCTTCGCTGACTCATTTGCATACTCTCCTGCTTTGTGTGGTGACACTCTGACGCATACCTCCAGCAATCAAGTTGGCAGCGAGGGCACAGATCCACTTCACTCTGAACCCTGTTGTCATGTGTGTTTGGATGTTTCAGTCGTCAAAAGTCAGGATGGTTTTTTTTTGTTTGTTTTTTTTAGAGAGATGATTCAGCAGCGATGTCTCTGCTGTTGCCTCCAACGAGAATGTACTTTTATTTTCTTAAAATGAGCATAATTTGCTCGTTGGCCTGCAAATGACGATTATCATAATTGACAGTTATATTATACCCAGAGGAGGAAAACTAGACCAATTTAAATTTGAGAAACTGGAGCAAGGGCTTGTTTTTTGTTTTGTTAGTTAGTTTGTTTGTTTTTTTACCATTTTGCCTAAGAAATTATTTAAAACTCTTAATTGACGATCAAAATTGTTGTAAGATAAAGGAATAATTGGATGTTTTGGGGAATAGGCGTGTTTGATTTTGCTGAGATTTAGTTCTGGTGCATCTCACATTTAAATACTGCACAGTTAGCTTAGCATAAAGACTGGAAACAGAGAGACATTATGTCTGGTACTGTCCAAAGGTAACAAGATCTGCCTACGCAGCCATAACGACGACACTTTCTAGTGTCTTGTACGTCATTTCTAGGAACCAAGAAAAAGCACCTCACGTAGCCTCTGTAAAACCACAATGTGACATTTTTACAATACCGTTTTTGAATGAATTAAGCAAACACAACATAACATGTTAATTAGTGAATTTAGAGATGCTGGCAGGCAGATTTCGTTGCCCTCGGAAAGAGCTGGGCGAGTTCCCACCATCTCCAGCCTTTATGCCAAGCTAGGCTTATCGGCTGCAGGTGTTAGCTTCATATTTAATTATTTATTTTACCGATAGAGTTGTATCAAGGTTCTCTTCTAACTCTCAGCAAAAAAGCAAATAAGTGTATTTCCCAAAACATTGAACTATTCGTTCTGATTTTCTGTCAATCGATTAATACGCTAATCGTTTCTGCTCTATTTGCTACAACAACCATCTAACTATGTCACAGCAAGTCAAGAGGGGAAATTGTGGAGCGCTACAGCGATGGATGTTTTTTTCAATTATTAGACTTTCCACGACTTGTTTAAAGTTAAAGTAGGACCTGTGCCTGTGTCTCTACAGGGAAGTGCTCCACCAGGTACGCCCAGATTGACATCACTGCCACTGAGACGGCCCACAAAGTCGGCACGCAGCACGCCCTGGGTCGGCAGGAGGGCCTGCACACTCTGGAGCTGAGAAGGAAGGGGACGCCACATTGACTTATCTACTGCTAAACTTTTTATTTATTTTGTTTGTTTGTTGTTTTTTTTAAATCCCCAGTCCCGAATATTTCTGAAGGGTCCTCTGCATATACCCAAATCCCAGCAAATGTCATCTGCCCAATGTCCTTTTTTTTTCTTAGATTCAGACTTGCTTGCGTACTCACCAACAGAAATATGGAGCCTCCTTGGGAAAATCTGGCCCAGGATCACCATTTCAATCTGGGTCTCTTTTGCCTACTTGGGCATCTCATTAAATGGCATCATGTCAGCCTCGGGCGCACTCAGAGGGAGATGCGCCAGTCCTGAGCTGAGTCACCGGCCCCGATGAACCCCCTCGGAGCGGAGGCTTTTCGCAGCTCGCTCAGGCCGCCCCTGATTACATGCCCTGCGCTGTTTTCGTCCTCGTTCGGGAGAATGAGGCAGGGTGGCGGCAGCTGGGGAAGCAGAGATGTTTATTCTCACAAGGAGTTCACACTGACTTATTCCTCAGCGATCAGTAATTCCACATGTGCAGCAGCTGCACAAAACTTTTCTCAGTATATTCAAATTCAAGGTAAATAAAAATTGAATCCAGTCTTACTCAGAAGGCCGCACATTTCAGGCTATTTCACTGTTAAAAGTTGTACGTTTATCTAAGTTAGAGCAGGCTAATTAATGGCTAAGCATAATACTTCCAAATTGTGCATGGTGACTTTTGTTTGCCTGGGTGTAACTAATGGATTTATGTTTATCATTTGAACAGAATCTCAGTGCTGCTACTGCATTTTTTGAGGTTTTTTTTTCTGCTTCACAGTTCATATAGCTTGAGATTCAGTGTGAAAAAAGTCATAAACTATGCGAAGCGGAGAGGACACTGAAAACCTCTGCATTTTTTTTAAATCATACATGAACAACAGACCTAAAATGGACTGTCTGGTGCTCTTGGCCATCAGTTTTCATGACTATGCTTTTGTTTTTTTTTTTTTTTTAACTTGAACTCAATGAAGGGGTTAATTGTCATCCTTTTAATTAGTATTCCATATTGTGTGTATTCAACTAGACATTTTTACTGAAAGTGCAATTAGTTTGGTTTGTTTGTTTTTTGTAGATCTACTCATCTTAGTCAATATATTGTTTTGTTTTTCTCATACTTTTTATTTTGATATCTGTAAATATGTTATTTCTATTTAGGTGAAGAGGATTGTATACTGTAAAATATACATGTGAGGACATATTGTATATACAGTAATGATATTAGGCGCTATTTTTTCTCTTGTAATACTGTATTTCTTGTAAATTATTTATAACCTTTAACTACTGCTTTGATGTGTGTGTTCAGGTTTTCTAGAGCCAAATCAAATGGGAATTTTTTTTCTCCCCATGTACAGTTGTAAACCGGTTTGGTACCATAATATATAAAGCAGCCTAACAAGTAATGTTTGTCTTCATTCAACACTGATGGAGAGTTTTAATGTAGATGCACAATATGAGGCAGTTAGCAAAATATGTGACATTTTTAACTTTTAGGCTATTCTGTAGTATTCTGAAGTGTGACTTAAAATCGATGAAATTTCTGTATTTTTAAAATGTTGTTATAAATTACTTATATTACATTTACATGCACAAAGCAAAAACAAAAAAACAAATCATTTGTCAATCAATACATTTTTCTTATTTTACCTTTGAATGATGAACCAATTATTAAAAAGTATCAAAACAATTTTTTTTTTTTAATTTCCAAAAGATTCCATTAACGTATGCATCTGCCTGATGTTAGACACCCTCTGGTGGCCATATTAGACATGTGCATGTGTTGAGCAACAATTAAAATTTTTTTTTTTTAAAAAAACCCAATAAATGTACTTTATAGTTTTTTGGTTATTTGGTTATTTTTGGGGTGATTTGACATTTCATTGCTGCAGGCCGATGATATAGGAGGCCAAAAGGTAGTAGTTCTAACACTGTAATTAGCTGTTTGCACTGCAGCTAACAAAGCTAAAAGAAAAAATACTTTACACGCTAGAACTAGTTATTATCATTTCATGTTTAAAAAAAGGAGTTTACTGAATAACATTAATTTAGAGTTGAAAACAAATCCATGTCAGACTATTCAGCCTCACTTAATGACCTTTAGCACAGCGATCCTTACCGTTCCCCGGGCCTTTTTCTTGTGGAGTACAGGAGGTGGACATAGCAAACACCTGTGAAAACAAACACAGATATTACCCTTGTGGAGCTTGTTAACTGCTGAGACCCCCATAAAGAAGTATTGCTCAGTGAACAATTTTCTTCTCAATGATGGAGTCGTATTTGCAACTCAACTGCAGTCTGTGTTGTTGGAAAGACTCAGTTTGTATCTGCAGTCTAAACATCTAGGGATATTGCAGTTTCAGCTTGGCCATGTGAGAGAGAGCTTTGGAGGATAAACAGTGCATTTTGTACATTTTTTCCACAGTGTGCAACAGTCCAGCTTGTAAAAGGTTCTAATTAAAAGCTACCACACAGAGGGACTATTAATAGAGATTGTTCCTGTTCCGCATATTTTCAAGATGGTGATGTATAGCCTGCCAGAAAGACATGATTCACATTGACTTGTCACACAGTCACTGGCACTATGGACATTAACTTCACTGACCTGGAACGAAACCATATGGTGCAGCGAAGTGTTTCTTGGAAACTCATTTAGACATTAAAATTAGCTGGAGAGAACAGAGAAATAAAGCATAATTGGCTGTCTCTGTGGTCAGATATTGATATAAATAAATTAATGTTAATGCCATTGAGAAACTGGTGGCAGTAGTTTAATGAACTATGCAGAGCCACAGACAGCTTGTGCGTAATTGCAATGCATGTTTTCAATGAAAGAAACAGCAGTTTAGTTCTTAGGAGCAGAGTTTAACTCTCTCCCTACATGTGCCCATCAACACTGAATACACTACAGGTTTAATTCAAGACTACCATCTGTCTACTAGCGCCGGAGAATCGGGACTTGGACTTGAGTAAGTCTTAAGTTACAAAATGAGGACTTGCAAGACTGAATTTACTTGAAAGTTGAGACTTCTATTAAAACTTGAAAGTAAAAAGAAATATCCCAGACCCGAGATCTGGTAATATCCTAGAACAAAGGATAACAACAGGCAGACCATGCAGGTCCACATATGGCCTCAAATGTTTGGCCTCTGCATCGAAGGGACCCAGTCTCAGCTGTGTAATAAATACCACTGACATGCTTCAGCTTTGAAAGTGTTCAAATAGTGCGTCATTTTACTGGTAAATAGATTTGGAATTGCCTTCATGGACTTGATCAGTTTTACAAAGCTTGTGCCTTCATTTGAAAGGACTCGAGGCCTAATCAGACTTATTTTGATAAATCCAAAAACGACTTGAGATTTGATGTCAGACTTGTGCTTTGACACCTTGAAGTTTTGAGAAGTGATTTGATAAGGCTTGTGACTTCATTAAACTTGTACCTTCTGACTTGAGACTTGCCTTGAACTTTCCATAAAAAAAGGCCTAAACACTATTCATGAACAGTAGGATGATAAAGTAGCAAGAAAAAGTAGGTAAACCCTTTGGAATTATCGACATTTATCGTAAATTTGTCTTAAAATTTGATCAGATCCTCATCTAAGTTACAAGTATGAGCAAACAGAATGTATTGTATCTAGCCTTGAATCTATTGCATCCAACCTAATTAACCAAACCTTTTAATTTTTTTTTCCCTTCATACTGAATACATCATTCACTCAATGGGTAGACCGGAGAAAAGTATCTTAGCCCTGAGGCTAATGACATCAACAAAAAACTAACTGGAGTCAGGAGTTAACGAACCTCGATCAATGAAAGCAGACTGGAGCTGTGAGTTAGAGCTATTTTGACAAAAAAATAAAAAAGATCTCAGAAGATTTACAATCAGACCAGACAATCATTCACAGCAGAACATGGCTGGGCTGAAGCAGACCTGTAGGAAGGTCCAAATTTCCCCCTGAAAGTTGTGCAGGTCTGATCTTTGAGGCTTTTGCCAGTTACTGAGTTCCAACCAGTTTTTGAATCAACTTACTTTTTCCACCAGCACTGTGAATGTTTTATGGGTGTGTTCCATTAAGGACACAAAACATTATAATTGTATATGTATTATTAGCTTGAGCACATTGCGTTTGTTGGTACTTGTGCCCTAGATTAAGATCAGATTACATTTTATGACAAATCAATGCAGAAAGTCAGGTCTTTCCAAAAGGGTTTGCATACTTTTTTCTTGCCGCTGTTAAATGGGTTCAAAGGAGAAAGGCTGTAGATGCAGCATATAAAACTCCAGGGCCATTCAGTTCTGTTCTTTGTACTGGTTCAATTATCTTAAATGTCTTTCTCCCTGTCCAAGAAAATTACATCTACTGAATAAATAATTGGTACTTGCAAATCAAACTGTCTGCTTTGCTTTGTCAATCTTATACTTAGTTGTCAGAAAACAAATTCAAACAACTCAATCTGTTTAATTATTCAATCAAGGACATTTTTCCCCCCTCTGCTTTTTGGTACTTCATCACTGACCTTGCTGTTCCTTTCATATGAGTCCAGAGGAAATAAAGACCAAATTTCATAAATTATTCAGGAACCGTGAGCAAGGATTATTTTCAGGCAACAGCACTTTAGGGCCAGACAAGTGCATTAATAATTCTTCAAGAACATTAAATATATTATTGTGTGTTTGAATAAAAGTAATTCTTGAACCTAACCGAATGTACTTTGCAGTTCTGAGTATCTCTGATATCAAATGACCATACCATGACATTTTTCTTCATTTTAGTCGAATGCCTTTCATTAGGACAGAAAAATATGTTTATAAAATATTAACTGGAAAAGCACCTCAATGCAAACCACAGCTAAGCACTAAAGTCAGTCCCTTCATAAGCACAATCCTTTTTCTTTGCTGACAGAAGCTGAAAACAACATGAACTACTCTGAAGAACAGGGTAAATTAAATTCTTTGAGTGAGGAATTACGAGTGTTTCTGAATTTTAAGAAGTAGCTGTCAGAACTTTCAGTCAATTCAGGGCTTTTCTGTGGAACTTAAAACTTCACTAATCAATATTTTTTATTAACAGTGGATAAAATGACTACATATAATGGGAAAGGGGTTGCTTGTAGCAACAAACCTGCAAAGAATTATCACCAGCCTCTGCCGTTCACCTCGGCTCTGTGGAGCATTTTAGCGTCTTTCAGGTCATTGTTTAGGTTTTCCAGCCCACAGTTTCACCCTTTTGGCTCACTCTCACCTCTAATAACTTGTTTTTGGCTTTAGCACAAAACCTCTGATAGATCGATTGTGTTCTACCTGATCGTTGGGCGACCACAAACATAATCAGCAGTGCAGGCTTTAATAATGTCATGGGGCAACACCAGCATCAGTACGGTTCACAAACAACACATGAAAAATGAACCAAGTCTTTCCACACTAAGGCTGAAACACTCTAACACCTTCTATGATAATACAACAACAACACCCAGCCAACTTGGACATGATTTACTTAGGTAATGTCACTCCTAGCATATACTGTTCATAAATACAACACCTTAAGAATGCCTCGCCTCCGCCAAATTTGCTATATTGACCAGGAAGATTAATTTAATTTATCCATCATTGTCACATAACCATTCATTTTACTGTTCAAACAGACAAACATTATTTCCCACTGCCTATAGTTTCTCACCACATGATATTTATAGATTCATGTCACTCCTATCCTCCTGTTTCAATCAGTTCTCGTTCTGTGTCGTGCGCAGCAATACATTAGATTACAGAAGCACATGTTCTTCAGGTGGTGTCTGGCAGAGAAACAGACAGCATAAAGGACACCGAAATTAGTCATTTGTGGGGTAAATGTCTTGTCTTGACTTCAGATACACCGTGCTGGTGTAATGAATGTCAAATCAGACTATGCATGCTATAGAATGTTGTTCTTTGACTTCACATTGTTCGTAAAGGCAAGGCTGTGTCCTTCTGGCACATGAATGAAGTCATTAAAAACAACAAAGGATGTCCAAATTTTGTTGTTGTTTTTTTTTTTTTTCTCTTTTGAAATAGCTCGCAAGCGCATAACATCGCAAGTGTTGAGTCTGGCTTCGCTAAGTGTTGAGTAACGGTCTCTCAACTCGTGCACTGGTGCTTGAACCTACAACCTCACGGCTTCTAAGTAAATGTTATGCTTCCACAAATAGCAGCTGATCGGTTTATCTGTCGGAAGTGATTTGTTGCAAATGGTCAAAGCCTGCAGGGCTCAGTAGCATTTCCAAACGGCAACCCAATAAACTCCAGTCGTTGACCTTTTTGCTCTGGTCATTGGGCCCTGGTCATTTGGACTTGTTCAGCCCAACTCGATTATGACCCCTAATGTCTCGCGCAAAGAGCCTTTTGCAGTCATTGCCCACAAGGCATCTCAAGAGGAAACGCCTTAATCTTATTCTTTTATCCCTTATGCAAGCTACGCAGGCCTTTTTCTGTTTGTGATGCAGTTGCTTTGCTGTCTGATGCTTTCATGTTTTCTTTATTTGTGTTTTTCGTTCACTTTCCAATGTGCTCATATGCTTACAATGGTCAATTAAAATTTGCTAATTACATCAAAGTTTAATAAGACTCCAATATTTCAGGCGTTCAGCATGGTTTAAGGACAACTAGGTAAATAAACATCATCATTATCACCACACGACCTCACCACTGAATGCTGTGGAGACTGAAAATACACACTCTCTCACAAACTCACACACACACACACACACACACACACACACACACACACACACACACACACACACACACACACACTAAACCGTCAGTGATGTTGCCATTACACACTATGATAAGTGTGTTTCTTCTTGACTTTCAAAGGGCGCTCTTCAGATCGGTCTCAAACCGATTTTTTTCCCTTTTTACTGACTGATTCAACAATATAAAGGCATAAAAATTATATTTCAGTTTCTAATTACCCCTCTTTATCTCTACACAGACACAGCAACTATTTTTTTTTTAGTAGAAATTATTGAAAATCAGACAGTAATAGCATTTGAGAGGATTTTAGGAGAGTAAAATATGTCCTGGGCCTGATAACGCCTCAACATACAGGATATTTGGATGTAATCACTCCAGCCAACATATTTGATCTCTAGTTTCTCAGTTTCTCATTATCTGTTAAGCTGCTCCAGGCTGCGTTTCCAATCTGTAGTCATGATTCACTTACTTTATCTTTAGGGGGCACGATCATGGTGCTAAATATTGATTGCATCGTCTCTGACCAGGCGTGTAACATATTTGCTGTCTCAAACCCAATCATATTAACAGTAAGATTCACATGAAATACACAAACAACTCCTGCGTTTGATCTGAAAAAGATGTTGGAATATTTTAGTAAAACCTCCCGGTTTCTGATTTCCTTGACACATCAGGGTGAGCCGTGTTGCTGTAGTACGCTTTAGCTGGGTGGGAGTTACGCAACGCGCCAAATGGGGGGCTGTTCTTTATCTTTTTCGCATTTGACAACAAAGAATATCCAGCTAAGCACAAACACTTCAGCCTGATAATTTGATGCTCATCATCTGCTGACTGTTACTGAAAGGACAAAAACAACAGACACTGTCAAGTGGCTCCGAGAACAAGTGCAATAACAACAGCCTACTCAGTGACATCATTATCATGGCACTGAAGCTCATCTTTAGGGTCTTTTTTCACCTTTGTTTTGTCTCTATCATCAATTGATTTCAATTAGTCTATTTTTCAAACACTGTGAAGCACTGATGGCTAAATATGATGATCCTACTGCTGAACTACAGAAGAGGGTGGAGGTGCATAACATTTTACTTTAAAATGAACAATTCTTTCCAATTTTTTTTTTTTTTCACCCTTCTGTATTATGCCATGAGATTATCTTACCCAACCTCACCTAGATCCCGCTGTGCTGTTTTTGCCTTGATAATATTTTGAGTTAACTTTAGTTTCAGTTAATTTTATTTCCTTTGTTTCTGTGTTTTTCCAGATGTAAAGATGTATCAGATAGGCTGCTGCTTCAAATTGCAGAGTAATTATCATGGTGAGGGCTGCGTAACACAGTATGAAACGACTCGGCATGATACAAATGATCCTGAAAATGACTGAAATGTATCGGGTTTTTCTTGGGGGGGGGGCACTTGTTCCACACAGCTTCCTGTACAATCTACTCCAATCAATAAGTTTTGTTTACTGAGCTTAAGAGACCCAAATCTTGTTGAATGTTTAGGCAAATAAATTATTTTTCTTCTCAACTACTTTTTCTTCTGGGTCCTTCTTTTCAGTCTGCCTGTAGTATGTGGTCCAATACAATGTATTGTCCTGAGAGTACCCAGATAGACTACACTGCAGAGGATTATAACACCATATATCATAGTACTATGTGTTACATTCATCATTTAGACTATGCACTTTCTATCAGGAAATTCAGGAAGAAATACAAATTTATTTGCTTCCTTTTGTGCCATTAAATTCCATCTGGGTGACGCTTTGCGCTCCAAGGTGCACTTAATGTGTACAGTGTATGTGGCACCTAGTGCCCCCTGGAGCAAGGCCATGACAGCCTGAAATGAGGATGCCAGGAGAGTGTGATCTGTGTTATCATCCACTGAAATGATGAGCTGAACGACAGTGGTATACAGCGTCATCAAGGATGGCACCCGAGCAGAGGCCATGTTGCTGTGTTACATTACGGTGGACACATATTGACCGACAATGACCTGCTCAGGAAAACGCTCTATTATCTGTCTCTCCGTGGAGACAGGTTCGACCCTTCCAGACTCTTTTGTGTCGTTATGGTTCAATGATCCCTGTATCATATTGTTATTATGTTCTCTCTGCTCTCTCTGCTGTGAGGGCTTCAAAGCCCCAGCTTTATGTAAGATTATTTTTTACATGGATTATTATCTGGCATGGATTATTATCTGGCAAGGATTATTACCTGGTATCGTTATAGTGTTATTATAGGTCCTTGTTTTCTTAATGCTACTCTAAAGTTCAGAGGTTGATGGGGGTTAAAAGATGAGTGAAGAGAAAATCAACTACCTTCGTCATGAGACTTCTTCGGGTTAACATCTTCGTTTTCCCTGTTGGGCTTAGGGGATCCCAGCGCATCTGTGCGGCACAGAAAACGTGGCCTTTGATTAGCTCTTCGAGGCAGAATCAGATTAGACACTCATCACACGCGGAGAAAGACTTGACATTTTGGAGATGAGTCACAAGGTTTCCGTGGTGTAGGCTGTGAAAACAGAGAAGGCATTGCTCAGCAAAATGTTGGCGTGCACACGCTGTAATACTCTTGTAAAAAAATCTGTCAATGTTATGATGACACCCCTAATCCATAGGGGACGGTTTATTGACCAGTTCCATCAACTTATTTCGTAGCTTCTCTCTTCCCCAATGAAACTTCCCAAACCTGATTTAACTGTTGATAATTTGCTCGGCTTGTCTTTTGATCTCTTGCTCCTGTGTGGTTTCAGTGTCACTATGACTTTTTTTTTTAAGATGTCTGGCACATGTGTGATGCATGTATTTAAAAGAATAACTTAGAACTGCTACAACTCTTGTAACCTTGACAACACACTCAATACAATACATCAGATGTGGGTACTTTATTTTTGACACAGTGGTCTGTGTGCTCCTTTGATAATGGAACATGCATCGCTTGCAGAACTTTTTTTCTTGACTTTGAAAGGACTATTTCTGATGGTATCAACGCGGTTATAAGAATTAAGAGAATACTGCTGAGCACTAAAGGTTTAAGCTATTTTATCAGTCTTGGCATTGCTTTTGTAAGACTTTAGTTCTATTTCTGTATAGTATATAGTATAATTCGTTTCCCCCTTAAGAAAGACACAACAGATGCATTAAGAAAGTGCTTCATTGCCTATCAGAGTCATTAACAGACTGCGAGATAGATATTAACCTGTTCTTTTAAGAACTGCGGATTCTTTTAATTTCTCTTGGTAGCTTCCAGCACAATACAAAAGAAACCTGAAGTAAACTGTGTCCTCTGCTGGAAAACAATGTGTGAATGCGCCAATGAATGGACTAAAAAAAGAGCAGAAGACACAGTAACACAGTGTTACCCCGCCATTATTGCCACACAGTTATAGGGCCAATGGTTTCAGACTAGCATTACACAGCTTGGTGCAGCTTTTATTGAAATTAGAGTTTTTAAAAGCCACTTAATACTCTCAATTTCTCCCTCCGTCCTGTCAATCGCTTGCAGCACGGGAGGTGATGAGTGAGAGTTGTCCCAGCACGCCATCTCAAACAGGACCGAAATGGCACCTGTAACAGTTTGCAACGAACGCTTGGAACAAATATGATCTGATGCAGGGTTTCACAAAGGGATATCGGCATAGTATGCTGATGAAAAATAATGGGTGTTCACGTAGAGTGGGCATATTGATGTGGTGTGATAGTAAAAGAGATGAGAGAAGACACATATACAGTATATTCTGCATTGATTAGCTTTCACTGCAGACACACAGAGCTTTTATCCATCAGCGATACACTTTAGTAAATGTGTTTTATAAAATAAGACTGTAATGTGTGTATCTATGGAGAGGTTATATGTGTGGGAATGTGGGTTTTTTCTCTTTCTTTTTTTTTTAATTCCTACTCATATTATTTCATTATAAACAAAGCATACACTGAGCTCCCTATAACAATACACTGAGTTACCACTGCAAATGCTTTCTGGTTAACAGGAACTTTGTACTGGTCAACTCTCAGGTGAGAATGTGTATCTTAAGGAAATAGATAAACATGATCAATAAGCAAGATCACTACCGCAAAAACAAGATCAATAATGCGGAAACATGATCAGTAACACTTGCATATTGACGTGGTCTGTGTGGAGCTAGAGCCAGGAAGTGGCGAGCTTAGCTTAGCATAAAGACTGGAAGCCAGGGGAA
The DNA here is from genome assembly GCA_016859345.1 of Istiophorus platypterus. Lineage (NCBI taxonomy): Eukaryota > Metazoa > Chordata > Actinopteri > Istiophoriformes > Istiophoridae > Istiophorus > Istiophorus platypterus. The sequence continues at coordinate 8,257,450 of CM029132.1, read as the reverse complement.
AGCTATGGCTCTCTACAAAGTTCAAAAATTCCCCTACCAGCAACTCTGATGCTAAAATCTAAGTCCATACTTAAAATACAGATTTATGGGTGATGTAGATCTTTTCGTGTAAATCTCAGAAAGGAAGAAAAAGCATACCTCCTAAACTCTTAAAATACTTCTTTAAGGATAGACTATATTTTTTATACATTTTCTTGCAGCTTTAATTATGTTGACTTGGTCAGAGGCTTTGATTTCTCGTTCGGCTACACTCTGCTCTGCTCATGCTCGTAGGCATGTGTGTGCTTGTGCATGGAGTATATGGAGAAACAAATCAAGTAAAAGTGTTGATTATGTTGATGTGCGAGTGTCATAAGGGAAAACACTGATACAGAGACCACCCTATTATAATTGCAAAGATTGTCTGCTGTTTTCCAACCTGCTTATAAAATGGGAAATCAGATAACCGCAGTCTTCCTGGCTGTCCTGATAGAGGCTTGATAATGGATTGAAGAGGGGGACAGAATCGATATGGCTTGCCCCACTCCTGGCCAGCAAACCATCACTTGAGAGCAGACTGTACTTTTGTAATCTTCAAAGGATGTCCTGGCTAGAATGGTCCTCCTCAAAACCCTGGTATCGACGGATTTAAGCAATCCATCAACAGCAATCAGGAACCCGTTGCAGCAGTGAGCAAGTATGGACAGTAATCCTTTTTTCCATTTCTGAAAAATGTCATATCATTTCGGATCAGGGGCTGTATCAGTGTTCTGCACTGCTCTGTAACTGGAAATCAGTGTCCTTGAATAGAATTGTCTGAAATTTTGATGCATTGTGCCTCATTTTTCAAAAGTACAAACTTTCTGATACAGATTCTCTTACCTCAAAGCCTTAATGCTATAATATTTGCTAACACCTCATAAAAAAAGGTTAAAATTGCTCTTAAATGGTTTAATGATATATTCATCAACTAGGGAAGAAGTTTTTTTACAATTAGTAAAAGTTGCTGTACAAACTAAAAGTATCTGGAGGCACAGCCAACAAATTAATAGCAAAAACAAGGACTATTTTATGGAAGCATAAAACAGTTTTGTTTTTTTTTTCATTCATTTAAATCCACTATTCCTTATCATCTCACTTGAACAAGTGATTCAACTGTTACACAACAACTTATAACTGTTATACACCACAATATTTCAAAAGAAACTCTCAAGGTTGTAGTTGTTTGTGAAGTGAGGCTGGGTACATTGATTCAGTGTTCAATGAGTGGAAGATTTCTTTTCCTTTACCTCTAAACAACATAATTTTTCAGTCTAATTATCATTCAATGCTGCCTGTCGTTTCCAAAAATATAAATTCAACCTCAGACCTTTATCTCAAAATAGTGTTAATTTTTAATTTAGCTAATTACTGTGGAATAGATGTGCAAGCTTATCAAATTAGAGGCCTAAGTTTTATCTAACTCTTCCCCTGACTCCATCTCAACTCTGCATTTCCTCTTCACAAAAACATTATCACTACTAGACTCCTTTCACACTCACACTCATTGTAACTTTGCTTGATGCCACAACTAAAGATGAGCATTCAAAGAGGCAAAGTTCAGGGTTTTACTGAGTGGAATACAAAGTAAGAAAATATCAGTGTCAAATCGAACATCTACACAACCAGAACACACAGAGCCAATAGAAGGTTTTGTGTATTTCAGCCTGCAAGTCTTAAATATGACTTCAGGCCAAGAAGGGGCTCCAAAAAAAAGCTTTATATCATTTTAAGTTAAAATTTTAAATTGTACAAACTACAATGTAAAGATATAGTTTACTGTGTTCTAATGGATGTTGCCACTCGACTGGATCGCTGTAGTTCTGTATTTATATGGATAATCTCGATCAAAATCAAGCATTTGTAGATGCCCATTTTTAGGTTATATTACCACATTATTCTTAAACAATTGAACATGTTTCTTCATATAGATATTTCAGGATTTTTTTTCAGGATGAATATTTCAATTAAACCTCATATTCATCAGCTTGCAAAAAAGAAGAAGAGGGATATCAAGGAAAATACTAAATATTCTTTGGTTTGGAAGGATTTGGTTATGCTTTGGGATTATTGATGCTCAAGTGAGCAAAAGACTGAAGCTTCTCAAGATGCAGAGAAGGTCAGTTTTTTGGTGGTATCCATGTAATTTTAGACAGTTTCTGAGATTCTCATTGAGAGGCAAGTTATTCAAAAGCTTGATGTGTTTATTCATGATTTCAACCTCTGAAGAAAAATTAAGCCACCAAAGAGCAGATGGACACTTGTCTCCTCTTCAAGAGAGCAAGAAAGGCTCTTGACTGTTGATCCTCAGGCTTAGTGGTGTGACTTATCTTTGCTCAGACATGGTTTAGCACTTAGATCGAACTCCTGTTTGTACCAGGGAAGGTTTAGAGAATCGTGGAGGGAGAAAGCACATGAACTTCAATCCGTCGCTTTCAGAGGGTGAAGCTGCTAAAGAAAAACAGAGTAAAAGGTATGGGGGGGTATTTGACTTTAAGATGAGAGCTGGCTGTTTTTCCTTCCTTTGTTTCCATAAGAACTAACAATTGTTGAACTAATTGTTCACTAGCAGCAGGCATCCCCTGGATATTTTGCAAAAAACTCCCACACTATCAACCAAATTCAGGTCAGTTATTCAAGAACTACATACCAATTACCTTTATACAGTGAAATCCTCGGTCAGTATTTATGCAGGTTAAAGCTACGATTCTTTTGATTCGCATGAAATAAGTATAATATCTGTGGTTGGCATCTTTTTGGCAATAGCCATTCAAAGTTTTTACACTCTGTGATTACCTTTCTATACAGTAGTATACATTATTAGTGGCAGAGTCTACCAATGTTGTGCTGGATTCAAATTGCTGACCTAAGAACAAGGGAGTCATTAGAAGCAATATACATGCATCAGTACAATCTCATCCAATTGAAATCAGCTTCACTATTTATTTACCCTCATGCAGCCCCATAAGAGCTGTGTTAATTATTATGAGTATTTTGTGCTGCTGCCGCATTAAAAGTTTTCAACTGGCAAAAGATGGTAACTTTCATTAAGGAGCAGTCACAGGAAAAACAGTGTATTGGTCATGGAGGTCCTTGCCGACTGTGATTGTTCATCAAAAATGCATCTACAAAACAAGACAAAGTGACAGACTTCAAATCCTTAAGGTAATCAGCATTCCTGTGCCCTGCTGTTGTGTGGAATACTACTTATGCTTTCGGATCATGGTTTAAATTATCATTGAATAACTCACCTGAAACAAGGTGAGTTTGTTTTGCCTGCTCTATAAAATGATACACCGGTTGCTTTTCTTTTTGTATTCCTGCCAAAGTAGGTGCTCAGGCAGCGTTTGCTGTAGTCATAATTTGCCAGTGACACTTCTTCAGTGGTGCTTGTGAGAACCCGAACATCAGAGCTACGGTGAAGATGAGGTACGGCGCCTGCATCTGACACTTTCTGTGGCTATCTGGACTCAACAAGCTGACATTAACACACGCATCACGTAGAAAATGGCCAGTTGTGCAGAGGTGGCCAAGTCATATGCAACACTATGAATGCCTCTATGGAGACACTGTCATAAAATGTGCAACGTCATTTATATTTAAACAATATCTCCTCCTCGTTACGCCATCTGGCTTTTCATTCCATCTTTGAGCGTGGCCTTTTAGAACGGCTATAAATACTTTTGCCTCCAGTGTGGTCGGTCAACGCATCATATGAACTAGTTCTTTTCTTGCGCAACCCAGACCCAAAACTGGCACTTGCTATTACCACCAGCACCCACAGGTGTGGGCCAGTCAAGCAGGACTGAAATCATTAGGATTACAAAAATAAAGTAATATATCTTTCAGCCCAAAATTTAAAATGCAGGAGAGAACTAATTTTTCTTCTTTGTATGAGTAGCAACAGCTCAAAGTGCTCATATTTTCTCAGGTTAATGAGTGGTGAGATTATATTCCACTCTACATGGAAGCACTTGAAATAACCTGCAGGGAAATCATGAAAAATATTCCAAAATGTATGATAATCAATATCTCCCCGAAAAAAAAGGGTCTAATCGTATAACCGCTAGCGAGATGGTGTAGTCATGTGAAACCACCACCTCTTTTTGAAAGGGAGTACGAGGAGAGGAGAGGGCTCATGATTTCAGGCAGGTTTATCTTTACTAGTGTCTAAAAGGCTTCACAAAACCTTTAATCTCTAAAAGAAGTGAGTACAAGCCACTTACAATTTGTCATGTGACTTAAACTTAAGAGTTTTGTACAGCGGCTTTGGTAAATAGTGAGAGCACTTCACTTTTTGCACATTTTATCATGTTGTAGATCTGATTTTAAACGAATTAAGCTGCCATTTTTACTCATCAATCTACTCTCAATAACCCATAATGACAAAGTGAAAGCACGTTGTCAGTCATTTTTTACATTCAAATTTATTAATAATCCAAAACTGGAATCTCTTATTTACAAAGTTAAAATTAAAGTCTGAAATTCAATCCATAATGAAATGTGCAAAAAATGAAGGTGTATGTGTTTTGGAAAGATATGCAGTGAGGGAAATTTTCTGAAAAATTGCAGCACATTGGCTGAAGTTATGTACAGTAGAAATTATTAATTTACTTTGCTGGAATTTCCCTGGTTCTCCTCTCACAAGGACACAAATATTAGCTGACATTTCAGGGAGTCAACAGCTATCTTTATTTCTGAGCCTGGCCTTTCCATGGCTTGACATTTATCCTGCACTTGATTGGTTGAAGGAGAGGAAGTTCTCCAGCCTCTTATGCACTCTCTACCTATCCCTTGTGCTCCTTGTCTCTTTCAATTATGAACTCTGCCCTTAGGGCTGCCTAGAAGACGCTCTATGGCTTTAAAGCATCTTGCATGGGGCTTACAAAGGCCACGAATATAGATTTCATGGCATTTCTGTATACATGCGAAGCCTTTTACACGCAATCACATGTTGTTTTGGCAAATCAAGCAGAGGGTACAACCCTGTTGACATGGACTCACCCGACGTTGTGTGCAACAGAAAAAGTGAACACAGGACTTCCTTTTTAAATTGTGATGGTTGGTTTTAATTGAATTCAGAAGAGATGGACTGTATTCTGTGCACAATGAGTCCTCTGATTCATTAAAGGCCAAATCAACTAATAATCAACTGAGTGTGTCTATGTTATCATGCCTGAGGCATGTGGAATAAATTTGTTCGCAAGGGGTTTGCATGAAAAAATGGATTTGGAAAGAACTGAACCCATTCCTCCTATCTTACCACAGAACCCTTGAGAGTCAGGAGCCTATTTTTCAAAAGTCCTTAAATCTTAATTACGGCTTTATTACGTTATGCTATTTGAGGCGCTCCCTCTTTCTTCTACAGTGAGTGAATTCAGGATACATACATAATTGACTTGGTAAATGCTGCTGAATTTAAAATGTCAAACAGTCACATATCAAACAGATCATTGCCCTCAGGACTACTTTTTGAATAAGCATATGTCTGTACAGTACAGTCTGGCCTTGAGGGGATGATATTCACCAACAATACATGAGCACATATGAATAAAAATACAGTCCTAATGTCACTGCAGTTGACTAATAGTAGTTCTAGTATTTTAGATTCTCTGTGCTATATTCATTTCCGTATTATACAATGTAAAAGGTATTTGGCAACATTCTGCTATTAAAGTGATATGTAGAAAACTATTAGGTGAATGCAGTACAGTATTTTGAGCCTCACTGGCAACATGTCTCAAGGGATTTCAGTATCGGTTGATCATTCTACAACTGGTCCAGACTGAAATATCGCAAAAATTATTGAATGGATTACAATGGAATTTGGCATCAGCATTCAAGGTCCCAGGAGGCTGAATCCTAAAGAGTCCGACAATACCCTGACTTTTTAGCTAGCACCACCATCAGGTCAAAGTTCTAGTGAAATATCCCATCATCAATCAAGGGAAATGGCACAAACCTGACTTGTAATTGCTTTGATGATCCCTTAACTTGTCATCTCAGAGCCATCATCAGATCATATTTTTTATTTGTCCAGTGCTTTTGGCTTATGATCAAGTATTTGCAGGACTAATGGCATCAGCAGGCATAAATCAATTCCACTCCATGGGTGGATGGATCGATTAAAGCGAACTACATCTATGTAAATCAGTAATGTGATCTAATGGGATGCATTTAAATAGCAAACCATTTTCATAATAGTTTAATGTGTGATTTCTTTGCATTTTAAGGTTTTAGAATTTTTATTTAGGGTTAGTTTAGAGGATAATAAGTAGAGAAATTACTTAAGGAAATTTGAGGCATTTGTGTTTTTCTCTTGCTATTGGCTTGAGGGCTGAAGGACGTAATAAAACCTTCAAGGGTTTTATTAATAGTAAATAATAAGTACTAGAATACTCATCCGGACTAATTTATTTTATTTTTTACATGAACACTGACCTGAGTAAGGACAAAGGATACTTTCATGTGATAAAAGTAGTTTCTTGCTCTGCATCTCTGAGTTGAAAACCATTGTTTAACATTTTTTGCTCTAATCCAAAGGGCAAAAATTGTAGGGGATTTTGATTTTTCATCCTTAAATGCTTGATTGACTATTACTGATAGTGACTACTAATAAATATGATTTACGGGAGGTCTCAATGGCCCAATCATATATATATATATATATATATATATATATATATATATACCTCTTGGAATCAGTTACTTGACCTTTGAACCTAATAGATAGTGGTAAACTTTCAGTGACACAACAACAATCAAACTCTAATTTAGCTCAAATCTGCTGCCGCTAATGAGTGATGATCCTAATGCAGGCGCCATGCAACTGAGTCAAAGATCTATTAACCTTCCCTTTCTGAGTGTATTATTATTATCAGAGTGAGCTATTGTTGCAAGGGGAATTCAATTTGTGGAGCGACGTTGCCTTTCAGGAATGGCGATGGGGAGCACATCTGCCCACACATGCGCCTTTTCTCTGCTCGCTGAAGTGATTCAGGCAAGCAGCTTACTGCGTGTGAGCAGATAGAGTTGTGAGACATCAGAGGGATGGCAGTGATTCATTATGTCATTTTCGCACAGCATCAGACATTATTTACACAGATGGTTCAGACGATCCACTGATGTATGGTATTGCCGAGCTGCTCACAGCTCAATGAATAGATAAGTGCTGCTATGAAGTAGTCTGCCTTGTTTGCATCACCCTCTGTTCCTGCCCACAGTGAAAGAATTATGTCAGGGTATGACACTGACCTCCCTCCTCACCACCCAAATCTTCAATTATTTTATGGAAATCGTCTGGTTTCTTCTCTGGAAAATGTAACCCTCTCCCTGCAATGAGTAATTCAAGGGCTTTAAAAGAGAGAAGAGTTAGTGTATAATCATGTTTGATGGCTTAAACACATAATTCTTACAAAGTAAGATGCTTTAAGATTACAGGAGTGTGTAAATTAGCTCTGAAACATCAATGGCATTTCTGTAAGGTCCTTTGGCTGGAATTCTTTATGGATAAGATATAAAAAGGTTTTTGTGAATTGTATGGTTATTTCCACTATGTCAGTGTTTGCATGTGTGTCTGATTTCTATGCAACAATTCCTTCCCTTCAAGACAACCTCCTCTTTCAGGAGACAATAAAAGCCACCTTGAACTTTGAACTTTGAGAAAAGGGCCGTGAACTTTTACCTTTTTTAAAAATTTAAATCGTTAAAGTCTGTTTCTGCCAAATCAGTGCCATTTCTAAGCTGCTGACAGCTTGTGTCACGTGAGTGTTTCAAGCAAGCACGGTCAATTCATTAACAGCAAAAGGTGCATTAATATAAATCTAGATCTATTATCTACTATGATGTGCTTGGCTGAGGCAAGGCCTAATGTACTACAAGTGACAAATGTCTTCATCTTGATAGTGCATTGCCAAAATCTACTGCTGGTCCTCGTCAGTTAAAAGATCTGTCACTGCAGGTGAACATATGCAAAAACCTATGTTATTATGAGGATATATAAGAATGGCAATAAATTCTGCAACTCTGTTTCCTTCATTCTATAGACAATGTTCAAATCATGAAATATGTTCAAATGTGCAGGAAACAACTAAATCTAAGTTATTAATTTATTCTAAAGCTACTAAAGTAACTGCTGCCATACCTGTTAAACTCTCTGTTGTCCCTTTGCAGTCTACGGTGATTACGTAGTAGATTTACCATTTAATTCCGGACACAATAGGTAACTGACGAATGGAGGTGTCTCATTTCTAGTTAGCTGCTCACAGTTTTATTGGTCAAAATGAAAACTGTTGCCAGCAGATTTTATTTGCTGAGGTTAGCCAGCTGACTAATTAAACCGAGGTTAGTTCTATCCTCAGCTGACTCTTTGATATTCACAGCTGAATCATTTAAAGATTATGACCCTCTAAAAGGGGCCTTAATGACAGCTACAAACACTGAATCAAGCTTTCAAGGCTGCAGCTAAAGTTAGCCTACATACACCTGGCAAAAAAGTTAGGATCCTCACGTGTAGGAGTCAGAAGAAGAAAGAAATTGTGTTCTTGTACAGTAGTGTAGACCTAGTTCCTCACAGTATTCTAAGTATGGCAAGGAAAACTTTAAAATCAGAGCTGATTTTCAATACACACGACAACAACCATGTAGAGGTCACTGTCCCAAACCTCTAATACGACCAATAGGAGCATTTCCTGAATTAGCGATATGTCACAGATGAACTGTTACAAATTACTGTTGACCTGAATCTTTTTTGTTTTGTCTTGTTTTGTCTTATTTTTAATAGGTGAACAGTCTCAAACTTCTCAAAAATCCAATAAAAAGTGGGAAAACTAATGTTGGCCTCTGATAACACTCATGAAAGGCTCTCACACGGGGAATGTGCTAGTTTTTAACAAGGCATTTTGTAGTAAATCTAACTTGGAACATTGCAAACCAATGTAGTTTGTTAATGATGTTCTGCTTGACCCTAAAAGTTACTCTTGTCTAATACTGAAGGCATTAAACTATTAAGGCAGACATGTTAATGGTTGATTGCAGCTCATAGTAGAACACACAAATACGCTGCAAAATCATTTCCTTCAAATATTTCTCTTATGGGTTTTGAGTATCTCTCTTACTAGAGCTCCATGAACATGCTGAGACATATAGTGTTGACCCTCCGTTCCCATTTATGGTTGTTATGCTATGATTGGAAACTAGTTGGTTGGGTTCTTTAGTGAATGGTATATAATGCTTTAAAATTATAGGTAAACACTTGAATATAAAACCAAAACATGTATTTATTCAAATGAATCTTCATCAATATCACCACTACCACCTGTTGATGTTTCTCAGATCTCTGATGTTATTCAATGAGGCAAGTGGAAACCATCTGACCAGAAGCTTAACTGCACTCACACCATCTCATCCCATCTTTCAGATAGAAAGACAGATAATTCTGAGGGTGATATTATGAATGTCTGATTTTGGTTATATCCCATTTCATGCCCAATGGATTGAAATGATGAAGCTCTGATGCTGAAGCTGATGTTAAAGTCCTGGACTTCAAATTTAGTGTTTCTCAACAATCACAAATATCTGCCTCTGAAACTGTAATAGATCATATTAACACTACACAGACCCAGAGCTGTCTCCAATTGGATTTTAGATCTATTTTACTCACTAAACACAGTATACTGTGTATTGTATACACACTATATTTCAAACTATCATCCATTCATGCTCCTGCCTGTCAGAAGGAACTGATGGGCAGACACAGGCAGGTAGAAAGGATTATACAGCTGAGGTTTAACTGACATATGTACAAGCTTACACTGCATTAAAGAAATTCCTTAGGTTAAATTAAAAATCAAGGGTCCCTGATATGTTCAAAATTTGTAGTAGTGAGGCACATTTTAGAGGTTTATGTCGCACATTTAAAAAAAGTTAAAAGCTGCTTCAGTCTGTTTTTGACCACTTGTTTACCAAGTTTATTTGCTGAAAATAGCTGCCTGCAGCTGAAAATGGGCATAATGAGAAAGGTTAACAATAAAGAAATAACTATGTACATTTAAAAAAAATAGAAATTTCTTTGCCCAGAAGCAGAATTATCTCATCCCCTCCCAATAATAAGTGAAATGACTTTTAAGGTGGATTGTTTAGTTTGTTTTTTGTTTGACTCCACACTGAATCCACATTGCCATTCTTTTACTCTTATTCTTTCACAAAAGGCATCTATTCAGAAAGCACTTTTTATCCTCTGCTCTGCTCCCATGCTGAGCACAGCTTAAGATGAGTGACATGAGCGGTCCAGGAGGTCATGACAGCAGAGCAGACTTGGCATATGCTCAGTGTCCCTCTAAGATTAAAAAACTCACAAAAAAAAACAAAAATCTGTGCCTGATCAATTATTTATTGAGTATGCTCATAATTTCTTAGAAAAATACAAAGGCAAGAGTGAAAACATAAACTCCTGTTAAGCTTACAGTTTATTATATGTTTATGACTAACAGAGACGCCCTTCCCTTTACAGATATGTTCTTGACAAGTAATTTGAAATGAAATAATTTATTGATCTCCAAAAGAGAAAATGTCTTTTGGCACGGCTCCCTCAGCAGCGCGGTCATGGGCTTGCTCAAGGACACTAAAGCGGAGAAGACACTTACTTAAAAAAGAAATGAAATTGACTTGCAAATATCACATAATCTGAGGGTCAGTGAAGAGTCACTGTAGTTTCTAATTAGGAACATCTGCTATGGAGAAAATTAATGGTGAAAATACAGAAAGGGAACATGAAAGTGTTGTGTTGTCACTGCACACTGACGCCTGGGGGGTCCCCAAAGCTCCTTCATTTACTGTGTTACTCATATGTCATGACTCACACTTGTGCGAAAAGGACAATTTGTATCTGTTTGACTGAATTAGAAAAGACACGTATAATACAAAGATAATCACGGCCGGCTTAATCTCTTGAATAACCACCATAGGAAAGAGAAAAAATAGAAGAGGAAAATTAATAACTCAGATTTATCAAAGCTCAACAAGCTTGATCTGATCAGCTTCCAAATAATGAAAGGAGAATGTGAGCATAAACAACAATTAACTAATGTGCATCCAAACAAGAAACCTAGTGACATTTCATTTGTATGCTAGTCCTTTAACAAGTGTGGTTGAAATTTATCACAACAAAGCAGAGTGCTGTCAACACAAATTGTCGAGCTAAGGTTGTATTCAACAGATTCTGTACACATAATAGCCAAAGTAATTATATAAATTAAAAAAAACTGGCTAATTTATGAATCTTATTATGTAAATCTTTAGTAAACACATTTCAGAGATTTACATGTATGAATTGTATGGCTAAACATCACAGTCAAATATTGATTGCCCATCAGATCAAGCTTGTTGAGCTTTGATAAATCTGAGTTATTAATTTTGTTTCTTAATGTAATTTTCTACAGATGTTTCGGGGATTTAATGATAAAGCTTAACCTGACAGATATTAAGATTACTAAATAAGGCTTAAATAATATATTTAAATCACCAAAAGTTTATACGCCATTATATAATGGGTTGTGTGCTGAAAATAAAACCCTTTATGACTTCAGCATGGCCAAAGAAAAGTTGAATACTTAAAAAAATCAATGTTTACATGACATAGACCTCAGCAAAAAATAATTTGTAATAAGCTGAAAATCAATTTGCAGGCAACTGCATGAACAAGAAACTATATCCAGCTTCCAAAAAACCAATTATGTGTTAATAATGTTATTTATGCTTTCCTTCTACTGATCAGCCATGGTGTGTTTAATGGTTTTTATCATAGCTATGGTGAATGTCCATCACCATTTAGTAGGTCACGTACAAGGGGATTGACAGCCAGCTGAAGATAAAATATTGATCCTGGTTGTGAAATATTGTCTTCATATTTTAATAAAGGTCAAAACCAAACAATATTTTATTCAGTAGTTGAACACCATAAATATTTGGTGGACTGCTGAACAATTGTTTTCACAGCACAACACTTTCCTCTGCTCTATGAAATAATTATATAACCAGTCACACTTTTCATTAGTGTAGTGGGTGATGTGGATAAAAATTTAAGATTTAAGTCTGAAGACATGAAAAGGCAAAAACCTAGAGAAAATTGCCCCAACTAATGATTATTGCCTGTTTACCAAAGTCCTGGTGTAGCTTATTCCTCTTCACAACAGACTCCATTCATGTGCCAAAACTATTAAAAACCTCCTGCTGTAAATACTTACTATATTAATCAAAGTATATTAATCTGCAGTTGAAAGTGGTCCCCAACAAATACACTATATTCTCCTGTTTGACTGACGACAGTGCCCCAACTGTTTTAGGAAATTACATGCTCTTTTTTTTAAATGAAACTTTTAGCTTTGTGACATTGAAGATTTACATCTTAAGTAGGACAAGTGTTATAGGTTTGAGATGTCAGGAAGGTTCTAGAGGCAGACTAACACATTTGCGGTCTTTTCGTTAGATTTGTTGACAATAATATCAATTTAGAATTTTATAGTCTGATCCTTCAATATATTCAACTGGGGAACAGTTTATAGATTAGATAAATAGGATGGTATGAATGTTTTGTGAAAATTTGACTAAATTAAATACCTAAAGAAAGACATAAGCTAAGAAGCCTTTGCTGATGAGGAATACCGATTACTGTAGCGACATTGCTGTTTAAAATAACATAAATTCAAGATATCAGTGTCTAGTACCTACCTTGGACACATGATGGATGATGTTTGACGTTGCTGAATTTCCATTAGGTCATCAAACTTACAGACACATAAACACATAAAGAGACCAAGCTGCAGTGAACGAGCACTGATGGGCTTGCACTTTCCCATGTCAGATGTCACTGAGTGAGGATTACACCACTAATGAGGAGAGCACTACTCATTTTATTTAGTCATGGAGCTCTGGCAGAATCACATGATGGAAAATTGAGGGCTATTCCAATTTCACATCTTCATTCTATTGAGAAGCGCTAATGAAAGCCAAAAAAAAAAGTCGATGGCTATTTAGTGAGGGATTTTAAAGAAGCAGAGCACCCGTTGTAATGTATGGAAAATTTGCATAAATTATGGGAGTGATCCACTCATCCCTGATATTACAGTTGAAAATTATGGTTGTGCAGCGTATTTGTACTTTAATTCTCTGCAATAGTTCTGCTGGATTTGGACACTAAACCTAGTGCAGTGTGGACAATATTAAGCCGCGCTTCTTCCCTGGGAAATCCTGCTCCATTACAAGCTCTTTCCATTATTGTTGACGCAACCAAAGTAACACCTGCTGTACTACATTTCCCAATCCCTCCATTTGTCTACCAGCTCCTCACAGTCTTCCCTGAGTCCAGTCTTACCTCATACATACAGTTCATGCAGATAGCTGCAGCCCTCCTGCAATCTCTGACATGAACTTGTTTTAGCTCACACTCAGCCAATTTGAAAAAAATGTGTTTTCTTATAAAGAAAAGGCCAAAGCAAGGCCACACCTCCAGATGTTACACACTGACATGCTTAACCTGGTCACAACTGTAACTGACATTATCTAAACCAAACTCATGGCTGGATTCACCTGTTAAAGGGAGCTGGATCGCAAGAAACGCCCAAAGGATTTTTAATAGTTCTTTGGGCATTTTATGACTTTATTGGACATAAGTGACAGGAGAGAAGGGACAGAGAGCTCAATTCAAACCGAGAACCTCGCAGTTCATGGTTGCCTTCTTAACCCTTAAGCTGCGGGATGTCCCACTTCCCATCTGCCTCATTTGGCAGATGTGTATATCCAAAGTGACACATTTTTTCAATTTGCATTTCAGTGTTTTGCTCAAGGCCACTTTAACATGTGGACAAGAAGCCAGGGATCAGACCACCAACAGTACAATTACTGGCTAATCCGCTCCGCCAGCTGCACTGATCCATTTTTATATGCTCATAATTTGCCCAGAGATAGAGAAACCAACCAATCGTCTCATGCTGCACTAACACAAACCTGGTACCAGGTTTTAAGTGTGCGTTAGTTGGTGTTTGATTAAAGAGGGCCTACAACTAACACCTGGTTTTGTTATTAATCTGCTATATTTGTTCTTGAATAATCAATTATTTACTTGTAAAATATAGAAAAAAATAGTTAAAGATGCTCATCACTATTTTGCAAAGCCCATGAATGGTGTGATCCATTCATGGGCTCAATTTATAATTAGAAATCTAGTTTATGATTATTTAAAAACCGAGAAAAGCAGCAAAATATAACACTTTACAACATCAGTTTCTTTTTTTAAATTGTTGCTTTTTAAGCTCTGCACACCTTGATTTAAAAATAATTTTAGCACAGTACAAACTAAAGCCAAAAATACTTCATGCACTTTCTGGTATTAAGTGTGTTCAAGTGTGTTGGTGAAGAGGTAAATAAAATATAATAATGAGATTTTTAGAAAAAGCAACATAATAATACCAAAAATTTAATGTAAAAATTAGACTTTTACACAGGGCCCCTCTAAAGGACAGAACCAGAAGACTGAGTAATAATGCTGGACATGGCCTTAGGGGCAGTTTCCTGCTTTGCCCAGTTAATACAGCTTTACAGACTGGGATTCATAAAATGATCAGCCCTGAAAGAGATGTATCACCAAAAAACATTCTAACTTCTTTTGGAACAAGCATGAAACTTTGACTCTTGGTAAGGAGCCAAGCACCGATGCTTCCTGATCATCAGTACCCATACGAGGCAATAGTTTCATTAAACACCCATCAAAATAAAAAGCAAAGCTGAAGACTGTGCCCTGCAATGATGCATTAAATCGCCCATCGCTTATTAGTGTTATTGGCTGTGAGGCGGGCGGCTCGTTGATCATTATGACTCGGTTCATTACTGAAGCATTGTGCACTGTACTCACGTTCAGCTCTAAAATATTGATGTGTTTTATAAATTAGAATAGTACTGGACAACAGATATGAATAAGTAAAAGTCTTGGTCTTCTGAGAGACTGTGTTGCTGAACAAAGAAATATTTCACTCAAATGCAAATGGGATTGTGTGTGTGTGTATGTGTGTGTGTTTGTGTGTTTGTATAAGAGTTTGCACCTATAACTTTTTTTCTAATTCAGTCCATATCCGGTCCTGTTGCATTATTCATTAATGGCTATTTTGACTGTTTTTTTGAAAATATTATTATCAAACAAAGACATAACAGATGTGGGGAAGATACGGGGATGATAGTACTACAGAAAGAAAAAGAACAAGGTTGCCTCAGAGATCAAAGTCACACATGATACTTCAGGTGATCATTACAGTGTCTTACAGTGTGGACTCTAGTTTCAGCATAATTCAAAGCGGAGTTCATTTTTTTCACGTTTTTTCCAGGGGAACCATTAAGCACATACTGTCCCTGAACTTCTCTATGTTAAGAGGCTGCATGACTTCCCTCAACAGGCGCTGGACTTGGGTTTTTTTAGTGTTATCAGTTCAAAAATAATTAAAATGCATGCTTAGTTGGGTTATTGTTGTGGCATAGTCTTCCCAGAAAAAAATCGCACTTATAAAAAGACACCTGCAAAAAAATTGGACAATTTAGGAATGTGGAATATGAGGTATGTGAGGCAGGGAGAAAGCTACACCAGTCAAAGATAGAATCTATATCATGGTCAGTTTAAGTAAATTTAACTTTAGACAAATACAATCAAGTAAACACACTTAAACTCATCAGTTCGTGCTACAAGTCCTATCACTTTTACTCTGTGTATCTCTGAGGGATTGTTTCCCTGTTGCGAATTAAAGAGCCTATATCCAAGGAATCTAAGTAGGTGTGAATACCAGAGTCAACACTTTTAAATGTTAAAGTGATAATGTTAATGTTTCTGGACGGACCTCCTTCACATCTACTGGCCTGGCTCCCATTTGTGAAAACGGGTCTTTCCTGACAGGCAGAAACATACTGTACATAATCACATTCAGACAGTAGCATACTATACTATAGCTAGAATTTTTTTTAAAATCCTCTTTATTCTGGTCTACTGACTATGGTTTTCCAGTCCTGATCCTGGCAACATAATGCAGTAACACTCCTGTCCTGCAGGTGCACAGGATTTATGATCCCATGTCAACCTTTGGCTTGTTGGGATAACAATAGACAACCACTTTGTTCTCAGTATGAAATGGGAATTTTGGAACGGCTCTAGGTCCGACACACATGCTTTCCATTTCCAGGCCTTCAAAATGAGGAGGTGTTGACAGTCAGTGCAGCAGCTGCCCCTATAAACTGACATTAATTTGGCTTGACACTAACAGCACATTGTTTCTGTTGACAGATATAATTACTGTTTGTCCATATTAGCTTAAGAACTGCTCACAGTGTATCTCTGACTATATTGGGACAGAGAGCAGCAATCCAAAATATTCTGTAAAATTTTGTGTATCTTGCCACATGTGTATATACAACTCCCCCTGGCTAAAACAAGCCATAACGGAAAAGCCTCCAGCATCTCACACACACAGTGCTCAGTGAGGAAGAGTTGTAGCGCACTTAATGTGAATGATGACTGCGTGTGGGGTCAATAGCTAATTGAACCAGTAAATTTTCAGCAGCAAATATAAGATCCCATGAGGCAGACTGAGAGTTTTGCCAGCTGGGGGCCATATTTCATAAACATTTACAGCGTCATTAATACAGCTGTGTGTCCACAAATGTTTTTATATGTTGACACTAGACAGAATACCTTTAGCTTTTCTGGCCTACTTAGTATGCATTTTTAGATTTAGACATAACAATCTACCACGTGTTTTATTACTTCATAGTTTTTTAGCCATAGAAAATTCTTACTGACTTGATTTTGATGAAGGTCTTTATAAAAAAGCCCCCCAGACCCTTACATTTATTAATCAGCTAATTTGTTTGTAGGTGGAATATTGCAGTGTCCAAAGCATCAACCAGGCATTAATATGGCACCCAAGACATCCATTTCATACGTGGCCAGTTCATTAAATGGGTGCTATCAGATGGTATCACCATAGATGTTGGTTATTAGGGCCCCATTCTGCCTCCTAATGGTCTCATTAGGCCGTCTGCATAGGGACAACTTTGGGTAGATGGATGGGTCAACAAATCAGGGTGACTTAACACCAGAGCCTGCTGTTTATTTCCTTTTGCAGATTGACAGTATTTTAAAAACATGATCACAATCGTTCTGTAGCCTGACGACTGTCTCCTAAACCCAACAAATGGCATTTTCGGTCCAGACCACAATGTTTCCCGAAACCTAAACAAGTAGTTTTCGTGCCAGAACCTGAACAAATCCTGACCATGGTTTTGTCAGATATTAAAACCATGATTTGTAATAGATTTTGGAGACCCAGACATATGATGTTGTCCTGTTGATAGGCGAGTCAGATCAGGAACATCTTCTATGTGTTGTTCTAGGGAATATAGAAAAATGATATATTTTGTAGTTGGACAATTAAGACATCCCTCCACTTTACAAAAATTCTCAGGACATTAATAAAAAGACCGTCAAACTCACATTTGTTTGTGAGCTGATTCTGTCTCATGGCCTAACTGTTCTCTACAGGGCCCCCTAAATCCTGAAAGGTTATTTCTTAAAAATATTATTTCTGTGTAACATACTATCTCCTTCTAAATTTTGTGATGCTGATGAATTCCTCAATCATTGACAGTTTTGTACTCTTTTTTTGGGGGCACTGAAATTATTGAAAACCCTTTCAAAATCCTCAGCTCCGCTGTTAGAGGACCATTACCTTCCTGACAATCATTATCCTGACAGGATTGTGCTGTTTTCTAGACGAAAGGGAACAACTGACAAATGGTGCCATTAAACCCAAACGACTCGAGAGGGCGGGTTACCCGTGTGATTGTTCAAAGGGCGGGCCTTTTTCAGCACTAATTAAATCGTATCACTCAATGGCACCGACTGTAACCGCATCAAATGAAAAACATATGGCAGGAATTTTGATTATTATTAATATATATAGCCATGTAGTGGAAGTTATCCATGATAGTAGTCGCTGCTGATGATTGCTATGCTGCTCGGAATTGATACTTTGACTCTGGATTATCTCCAGGTGACCAGTGATCCCTTGCAGGCTTGAAACACTGCACCAAAATGACTCTAAGCCTTAACTCCTACAAAAGTCAGATTTAGACTTCCAGCTGAGCACTGTAATTAAAGGAATGCTTTTAACTCAAATATGAATGCTCAGACATGGAGCAAAGAATCAGTGAATTCGTATTTATAAGACTGAACTAACTGCCTTATTGGCAATATCTGCTTAAAGGAGGAACCACCAGAGCCGCTGTATGACTGGTCTGATTTTAATGAAATGCAGATGGAGGATGCATCTTGCTCCACAGGGACCATTTCAATGTAGATGATGCCAAATATCAACTCTGTCAAATTCCCTTTCCTAACACAAACCATGCAAATTAAGTGAATTATTCTGAAATACCTGCAAATAAATGTTGAAATAGGGTTGCAAGGCCTGTCACCCATAATGATTCTGCAACAAAATGACGAGCCTTCACTCAGCCTGCTCTCCCCCTCACAGCTCCTTGTCGTGCCTCACAAATGCCTTTGTGCTCGTTTAACAATATGCTGCTCACTCCTCAGCAGTGCTCTGCATAGACTGTTTGTTCATTCAGCTCTCCTTGACAGGCTGCTCAGAGCCGACGTCTAGTTAACACTGAAGACCTCATATTGTAAGACAGTGAAGCCAGTGTATGTAAGTGTTATCTTCCGCACAATCCCATGTATATGTGCTGCTATTCATCCAGGATGCTGGGAAGGGTCCTAGCTGCCTCAATAAAGGTGAACATCAGCAGATAGTTGTGACCTTCACCACCTGAAGTAAAGAGTAAGGGCTGTGATAATCTTTCACAACTGATTCTACGGCAGCAAGTTCTGGATGATGGACAATCAAGTCTTAATAAAATTTGGTGGAGTAGAACGATTAGAGAAGTCAGAAAATATAAACAGAATTTACATTCGAGACTGGTTCATAATAGACTTTTTTTTTATTCCATCCCAAAAATCATAATAATCTCATGACTCTTAAATCTTTCTAGCAACTCCTTTTGGGGTCCCAACCCTCAGGTTGGGGACCACAGAGCTACAATTAGCTGACTGCACAGGACACACCTCTCTTAAGCCTGAGTCACTTTCAACACCTGAACACCTTAACACCGTGTGATGCCATCCAGAGTGTGAAAACTACATAATAAGTGAGAAGTGCAGACAAATGGTAAAAAACATTTGGCCTTGTCTCCAGGTGGAAGCGGTGTGAATGCAAACTGGACAAAAGTGGGAAAAAAAAGAAGAGACCAAAACTAAACATTGACAATTTCTGGATGACTGTGTCTTTTATGAAAAATTAACACAACATTAATCTAATTGGAGTACGACTGCTAATGAAAATGTGAGGCACAAAATACTGTTATACTAATGATACACACTGATGGTCAAGTCCAATAAAGGCAGCGCAGTAAATATAGCTGAAAGCAGAGGCATCATTTCCCATCATCACTGAGATCTTCAAACAGACATGAATTGTCTTTGATGGCTGTCGGCTCATCTCACCTCCTGCACACTCAACACATCTTAAACCCTGACGATCACCGCTGCCAGACCCCCACTCCCCCACCTCCTGCCCCCTCCTCTTCTCTCCTATATCGTTTTTGTAAGAAAATGTTGTGCATCTTGTATACATAAACTCAAGAAATGGAGGAGTACACATCACAAAATGAGTTATGTTACAATTCTCATACAGAGTGGTAGAACTCAGAGGAAACAAAATGCCAAACTAGAACTTTTTATTACTGCAGCTGTGACTTATTGTGAGTGTAGCACTAAGGAGAATGCATCTGAAATTGCTGGTGGTGTGGAAGCAAACCTGGAGCTGCAGGTGTGCTGCTGCAGTGGTGTGGAAGCCACTGGGAGCTGTGTGAGGAAGCGGACAGAGGAAGGGCTTGTGACTGGAGGGTCACTGGTTCAACTCCCTGGATGAGCAATCAGGATGAGGTAAGACAATGAGTCATACTCTCGCCTCCCTCTGCGACAAATACTGAAGTGCTGCTGAAGAGGATACTCTGCTACAACTGTATCAGTAAAGCTGCACAACTGAAAAATCCTTAAACCTATCTGACTCCATTTAATTTACTTGATAATTTTAAGATTAGAGCCTCAGGGGGCTTCAGTGTACGTTCAAATGTTGTATTTGAATGTAGAGCCTTGATTCAGATAAGCAAATACTTATCAAATCAAGAATCAAGGCAAGAAAAGCTGCTCTTTGGTTTGAATGCAAAATACAGCAAACAAATATTACAATGGGGAGATGCTGGAGGACAAACTTTGAAGGTTTTTCAAACATGTTGACATAGAGGGTATCATCTATTCCTAAACAATATCCCATTTTCTTTCTATGGAGCCTGACTGAGCTCTTCATTTTTCTGATAAGTGTTCACATTCCCTTTAGATAAACAGCATTACCACAAATTATGCATATAAACACACAGAAACATAAACTGCATGGTGATCGAGACGTGCCTTTTATACGCTGGTTCATTTCAGTATGACTTTTTTTAACATCAGTATCGCATGTCAAAGTGAGTCTTAAATCTACTGACTTGCTTGAATGGCTTGTTGTTCTCATGAGAAATTTATTTCTTCAATCACAGTACTGTAACTTCTCAAGTCTAATTCACTTCTTTACAGTAATCACCTATTGACAAACTGTACAAGAAAGCTACATCAATCCTCTGAACTTTTTGTCTGTTAGTATAGAGAGAAATGAAAATGTTCTGAGCACAAGCAAGAAAATGGTGACTTACGTGCCATGTGATTTAAAAGGGAAATGTCTGTGCTTATTTGAAATGATCCAGTAGAAATGAATTATTTTATGGTTTAATCACGTTCTTTTCAAAAACGATTAACAAAACTCAAAAATGGGATCAAGGGGACAAGCTTTGATTAAAAACTAATGACATTTTGGAAATAGGACGATGAAACTTCTGGGGCGGACACTATGATGATTTAATAGAATATGTGAAGTTAAATTCGGTGTACAGAGGCTAACATCTCACATTACTGCATT
This sequence comes from Istiophorus platypterus, assembly GCA_016859345.1. Lineage (NCBI taxonomy): Eukaryota > Metazoa > Chordata > Actinopteri > Istiophoriformes > Istiophoridae > Istiophorus > Istiophorus platypterus. Next base: position 8,236,325 of record CM029132.1, on the reverse strand, counting down.
AGAAGCTAAGGCTAACCAAATATACATTCTGTTGGATTTTCAAGGATCACATTTAGTATTTTATGCCTTTTAAAATTTACAGCAGTCTCAGGGATAGCCCAGAATAAAAATGACATATCTTTAAATGATCAATGCTACTCATAGAGGTTTGCTCTACAGTTACTGTGACAGTCCTCTCAGCAAACAGTTCTGGCTGAAGTTATTGGCGCTCCTGAATTTTCAGTACATAAGTCAGAATATCTTCAGAAATAAATGCAAACCAACCAATTTTGTAAAATCGATTATTATAATAAAAAAAAAATCCAAGGTTACTGAATAAAACAAAATTAAAAAAAAAAAAACTTGCATTATAGGGAAAAAATATAAACACAAAATGTGTCTACCATGTCTTACAGTAGGTGGGGTGTTCTTTCCCTCATGGACTTCATTTTATCACCTATAAACATGATTCACTTCATTCCCAAAGAGCTCTACTTTGGCTCATCTGTCCATAGAACATTTTTCCAAAAGCCTGTGGCTTATCTAAGTTTAGTCTTGTCTTTTTGTGCTTTTCTTTCACTAGTGGTTTCCTCCTTGGCCTTTGCCCATGGAGGCCTACTTGGTTCAGTGTGTGGTGTAATGATACAGGCTGAAACCATCACTCCAGATTGCTCCAGGTCACCGTGAAGCTCTTAATATGTCTTGTGTTGTGTTTTTTCTACAATCTGCATCAACTTTCACAGACTTCTCTCACTGAGTTTCTTCTTAGCTGCACGTCCTTGAAGTGTCTTAACAGTTTTATCACTGTGAAACTTCTTGATGACTTTACGAACTGTTGAAACAGATACATCAAGATCTTCAGCGATAATAACAATTCTTCACCACTATGAAAAAGAACCAGGAAAAATCAACCCCTTTTATGCAGTAAAACCATCATTTATTGTTTAATTCAGGTCAACTGCGATCTGAAAATTAAACACAATTGAGGGTTTTTTATGTGGTTTGAGGAATCAATTTCAATTCATCAAAACATGCCAATAATTGTGTCAGGTGTACATTTTATGTCTTCATTTTTATTTCAATATATTTTTTGTTTTTGTTGATCGATAACTTCGGACATTTTATCAAAATATTTCTTTTTTTTCTGAAGTTATTCTAAATTCAATACCTAAAATTGAGGTTGCCCATATTTTCAGCTGGTACTTTGCAACTGGTTAAGCTTAGATTCCATTTAGGAAAAAAAAAAGTTCTGTTATGAAACATCAGCTGTGAAATTCAACAATTTGTACCATCAGCTAAGTTCTCAACCTTTTTGACTTGTGACTCTTGAATAATGTTCTGTACTGTTCTGCTGATCTATGGCAGAAATGTTTTGTTCCTGTCCAATAAAATCAGCTCTGCCTGAGGCCTGCTGGCACTAACAGACGTTTCGTTAACTGACACACCAGCAGGCATCTTATTCAATCTTTTAACACAACAAAACGCACCACGCAGGTCTCAGAAAACACTAATACAAGCTCTAGATGCTCGGGCTATACAGACAGATGTTTGGGTTGGATCCAAACCACTAGTGTGTGTGACTCTTTGTGACTGTGTGTGTGTATGTTTGTGTGCGACTGTGTGTGTGTGACTGTGCGTGTGCGTCTGTGTGACTGTGTGTGTTTTCATGAGTGATGAAAAGTGTGAAGGTGCGTGAGGAGAGGTGAAACGTAGCAGACTGTTGAAAATCCAATCTGTCTTCTGTGCAACCGATTTGCACAGCGGCGTGTCTGGATGAGCACAGCCTGCCTCTCAGCTGATGAGCTCTGCTCCAAAATCCCAACAAGCCCTCACATCTTTTAACTTCCCTCAACTCACACGCTCCTGCTTCACTCTGTCTTTCTGAAAACTGCTCCCAGATGAGGACACACAACTCTAAGAAATGAAAATCCTGCGAGTGTGTGTCTCTAAGCTTCTTGGTCACGTATTTCTATATTTTAACTTTGCCTTACGGTTGCAGACAATCTCGAGCAGCTCAAAGCAGTAAAAGGCTTCATTGTGAGTGCGGCAAAACTTTACCTGCACATTAATTTTCAGGCTTCTCCCTCATACTGAGTCATCACATTCGGACATTCATTCTTTTCGTTTGCCTCAATTAGGGTTGCAGCACAAACAACAAATGTAAAAGCAATAATCTGGAAAGGGAGAAAAATGGAGCTTGTCTCCAGCCTCATCATATTCCCACAAGATATGGAGTAGTGCTCTGTGCCGGGGGCGGGGCAGCAGTGGGTGAGTTTTATGAGACCGACACATGGGGCATCGTCAGGAGCGAGAGCGCACCATGCTGAAGGGGGGAGAGCTGCGGCTGGACGGCACTCAACTCCGGACCAGCGGGTGGCGAGAAGACTGCGTTGGGCTCCATGGAAGATTATATTTTCTTTAAGTAAGTTATCCTGGGATACGCTAGGGAACCCCCCACCCCACCCCCCCAAACCCCCCACAGACTCCGTGACGGTGGGAATCTTCTCCTGCGCGCTCATCCATGTCCACAGATGCGTGAATTAGCCGCCGAGCCGCGCGTTTTCGATGGACTCCTCGGTCATTAGGGGAGTGAATGAGAGTTCATGCCAACAGTTACCCGGTCCAGGATTACCCGTAGAGCGCACGCAGCCAGGATGGATTCGGTTAACGCCAGCGGGATGGACGCGTTCACGGTGATCCACCTGAACTCCTCCTGGAGCCTGGACAGTGGATATTCTTTGGCAGCGATAGCCGGCATCGCTGCTCTTGTAAGTTTTCTCATTCTCTTCACCGTGGTTGGAAATATACTGGTGGTTATTGCCGTGCTGACGAGCAGGGCGCTGAAAGCCCCCCAGAACCTCTTTCTGGTGTCTCTGGCCACCGCGGACATCCTGGTCGCCACTTTGGTGATGCCCTTTTCTCTGGCGAATGAACTCATGGGCTACTGGTATTTTGGAAAAGTTTGGTGCGGTATTTATTTGGCTTTGGATGTTTTGTTCTGCACCTCGTCTATTGTGCATCTGTGCGCAATAAGCCTGGACCGGTACTGGTCCGTTACGCAGGCTGTAGAGTACAACCTGAAGCGGACTCCTAAGCGCGTCAAGTGCATCATCTTAATTGTGTGGCTCATATCTGCTTTTATTTCATCCCCGCCGCTCATATCTATAGACGGCAACAACGACACCGGCTCTCAGCCTCAGTGTGAGCTGAATGATGACACTTGGTACATCCTCTCCTCCAGCATCGCCTCCTTCTTCGCTCCCTGCTTAATCATGGTCCTGGTCTATATCAGAATATACCAAGTGGCCAAAACCAGAACTAGAGGCATGTCGAGAAAAAATCCCAGGCCAGATGGTGTCACACAAACCGAGAACGGACTGAGCAAAGCCACCTCCCCTTTCCACGGAGAGAGAGAGAACGGCCACTGTCAGTGCCCACCTACGCCCAGCCGACGCACCGTCACCGCTGGGCCACAGACCGAGGATGGGGACATGGAGGAGAGCTCCTCCTCAGAGGGCAAAGGTCACAAACCACAACACCAGGACTCTCAGAGAGCCAAGAGGGCCGGCCAGAAGAAAAGCACCCTCTCCAAACACTCCACTCGCATCTCCAGAGTCAGCAACAAATCCATGGACCTCTTTGCCTCCAGGAGGAAACGTCGCCGCAACTCCTTAGCCAGGAAAAAGGTCTCTCAAGCCAGGGAGAAGAGGTTCACGTTCGTCCTGGCCGTGGTCATGGGGGTTTTCGTTGTGTGCTGGTTCCCCTTTTTCTTTAGCTACAGCCTGTACGGCGTGTGCAGGGACTTCTGTAAGATCCCCGATCCGCTCTTTAAATTCTTCTTCTGGATTGGCTACTGTAACAGCTCCCTCAACCCGGCCATCTACACCATCTTCAACCGGGACTTCAGACGAGCCTTCCAGAAGATCCTCTGCAAGTCGTGGAAACAGTCCTTTTAGATCTGAGGCAGAGCGGCTGCACCATGACAATCTTAAAAGAAATGTCAAAGCGAATTTGAAAAAAAAAAAAAAAAAGAAGAACAAGAAGAAGCCTGTTTTGTCTATTACTGCCACTTGTTATTCACTGTTACGTCTCATTGTCCTGTTGTAATTCAGTCCTGGCAGTGCACACACCCTGAACCACCTACCGGTTGCCTCTATGAGCTTCAACACGAAGTATGTTTCCATTACAGGCTTCCTACAGGCCCTCTCTGACTAGTGAGTGCCACTGTTCTTTTATTCATACTGAAGTGAGCTGTAATGCTTTATAGTGTATCATCATCATGAATCGAGCTCTCTATAACATCCATAAATGATACACATATGGCTGGATTTATCTGCTAGGTGGCCCCATGAGCCCCCCCCCTTTTGGTTTCTCCCACTCCCTCTGCAAAATGTATAATTTTTTTTTTTTTTTTTTTTGTGCTAGAATACTACTTGGCCAAAGATTTGCTGTGTGCTAATTTGAATTAATATATTGATTAAGAGGGAATATAAAACATATACATACAAAAAATATGGAAGACTGAAGGTTCGAAAACTTGATTTTGATAAAAGGGATGCTTGAATGACTAGTAAAGTTTTGGGGGGAAAATATATTTATTTGCTTTCTTGCAATTTGTTAGATGAAAAAAATATTATTACTTTAATGTCTGCACTGTAAATATGCAGCTAGAGCACAGTGGCTGGTTAGCTTATCATAACATAAAGATTTGAAACAGAGGGAAACAGGTAGCCTGGTTCTGTTCAAAGGTAACAAGACCTCACTGATAAACAAATGACAAATAACTTATTCATTTTGTTACAAAAAACAGTCTTTATGCTAAGATAAGCTAACTGACTGCTGGCTCCAACTACATTTACAGTATTGATCTTCTCATTTAACTCTCAGAGAGAAAGCTGATAAAATTTCTAACAATTCCTCAACAGTACGAAATAAAGTGAGACCCACCTCCAGGCCCATACCACGTCAGTTTTGTGCTTTAAATCTACCTATTTGTAAAAAACTTTCAGCTCAGTTAGTTCACACACAGTGCGTCTGGAGCCTGGAGTAATCTAACCAAAGTTACTTTCCTTTCCCAAAGTGTTTAAATAACTTTAGATGGGCTGAAAGGCTAAAACTAGCCAGTAGTAAAAAAGAGGAAAAAAAAATATGGTAAAGCCCAAATATTTTTTTGATTCTTTCACGTTACCCATCCGATTTATCTAAGGACCTCTTTTTGGACACCACCCACTGACTCAGTGGGTACTATTTAACCATCTTTTTAGTCTGCTTGCCATGATCTTGTTGGCCATGTCAGATTTTACATTTTTGAGGGTCTCTGCTGTAAACGGATTCAAAAACAGTCCAAGTGGAGGAATGTGGCTGGATTCTTTGAGTGTATCCATGCCACATAGCAATTCATAAAAAGGCTGACAAATGTCAAAGCACAACACCAGATTAACTCAACATGGAGTCATGGTTACTGATCTCTTATTGGACCTTATAGCTTCAAGATGGCACTGAGAAGGGCTGATGCTCCAGACTATAAGCTAAAATATTTTTTTGATGTGCAAAAAGGTCATTATTTTCACAGTGGCCATTAACTACTGAGTGTTAAAGATCAAATGAATTTATTTTGCATTTATTTTTCAAGAAACTACCTCTCTTTTTGTTCGTTTTTTTTCTCTTTTTGTTGCTGTATTTGAATATATATTTTGCAAAGTGCAGTACACATCTTTCCTCTGCTTAAGCTGTCTGCTGTTGTGCAAAAATAAAAGATGACAAAGTCTTATGTCACCTGCTGTTGTGGTGTTACAACATGGCACCCCATTGGTGGTTATGCACATGTGCACCAAATGGTTCACTAGCCATTATAGTGTTATTAAATGTTGTTTTGTTATTTAAAACAGTTACGGAGGCTGAGACTGAGGTGTCCAACAGCTGAAATCACAAGCCAAATTCAGTTTCTTTTGGTCATCTGGTGATATGGGACATTCCCTTCAATTTTAAATTCCCTGATAAACATTGACAGCACCAGAATAATCATGTGCAGTGTGGTCTCCATCTGTAGATATATTACCTTTTATAAAATTAAAATTCAACAGATGTTAATTAAATCCAACTCAGCAGTTTACTTTTCAGCTCAAAGAGAAAAGCCCCATTTGTGCAAAACTAGTGAGATTCCACATTTGGTTTCACTGTGTCCTGCAGGCTCGGCATAAACAGTTGTGTGTCTTAGTTTGGTGGGAAAGTTAAACAATCGTGAGCAGATTGGTAACTACAAAAGTACTCATTATCTCTCCCTATCAGGGGACCTCAGGGGGATACAATGTCGAGCATTTTTAAAGTGCATACAATATTAGACTTTCAGCAGTGTGAATTAGGTCTGTGAAATCAATGAGGATGCCATGATGGGGTCATAGAAAAGGGTTCAGTCCCTCTGGTGAACTGTGGCTGTGCCTGATTCAGGTTGTTGTTGGCCTTTCAGGACAACAGGTTTGATGTTGGTTCTGGCTGCATCATAATCTAATATTCCCTGGAGCCCCTGTGGGCAGGACTGAGGTGAAACTAAATTCCCTTCGCCAACTCTTTTTGTTTTCCACCTACTTTTCTGCCATGGCTGGGTATGTGCAGCCGAAAGCCATTTGTAATGGGTTAGGAGTCCATCTGCAGTTGTTTCAAATTGCTGTGTCCAGCCACCAGAGATTTAGGTCCAAAAAAATGAAGGAAGAAATCAGGATCCCAGTCTGTGTAACCCTTTCAGTAAAGAGACTAAACAGTGAGATGTAAAGTGGTTAATGGAAGACACTAAGCAAGTTGCTGTATGTCTCTGTCAGCAGTCTATGTGCAAGTAGTTACAGATTTAAACATAAATGTCTTTAAACATAAATACCATCATAGTAGCAATATAAAAACTTTTAAACTAACATGTTCCACCAGCCAAAATATTGTTTATCACTGTCAGAAACAAAACTGTAATTTTATGTTAAATTGTACTGACTCTTTTCTACAAAACTTTAATGGTTTTCTTCATAAGGTCAAAGAAAAATGAATCAGGATAACTGCTGTTCTTTTACAGTTTTATATGTTTCGTAAGGACAGCACCTTCTTCACCAGGACTAATAAAATGCATTTGGCTGCACATTAACCCCTGAGGTTCTCAGGAGTCAAAAAACAAACAGCGGTTCACAAGGGTTTTATGATTGATTGCAGTGACTCACCGATAACTTTGCAAGCTGCTGACATTTTATGGCTTTCAGAAAGTCTCTGGCCTGCACTTTGTATGTAAAGCCAGCACTGAGAGACCAGTTCATGAAAATTGAAGGTGATTCATTTCTTTTCTGACTTGGATGATTTCCCTTTTAGATGAAAAAAGGTTTAGTAGCTCAGTTTTTACACCTAATAAGTGCTGGGCAAAACTGAGAGAACAACTCATTTGCACAGATTTATTTTTGAGACCGATACATACCATATATATGGTGGTATGTTATATCTTCCACAAAATCCTCTGACTTTTAGCACTCAACAATCACAGCTCTTCAAAGTCTTAGACATAAATGTGCTGTCAAACCTAAAATTTTGTAATAAGCTGAAAGGTCATTTGTTTAGAAGGTATTGATTTGATACACTGTGAAAAAAACCTAGATTAAAACTTTTCAAAACTATTCTTTATGTTGAATATTTGAGAATAATTCTGTTACAAGGACATAAGGGCTTTAGTAAGAAGTGTGTTTGACTGAAAACTGTCTCAAGCTATTTATTTCACTTTAAAAGGTCTTTTCAGAGAATTGAAGTGGATTAATTTAAGGCCTGGGCAGTAAGGGTGAACAAGTGCACTGTTTGAACCATTATAAATAAATACAGTCATTCAAGAACAATATTTTAAAAAGGATTTATACCACATTTCGAAATGTTTTCATACACTGAAATTTGCTGAACCAGCATTAAGAGTTATGACTCTTAAATCTTCATTTTTGATGAATTAGAACATCTGTTGACTTCAGTCATCATGCATCACAGTGTAGTTGTCATATATGATGATTGAGAGCACCGAAGACCCCTGTTAATAGGGTCCCTCACAGCTGAGCTCACAATTCGCTGCCTGAGCAGAAACCCATTTGACTGGTTCACATATGAGAGTATGTGTGAATGACTCCACTGGAAAAAGACTGAAAGACCTTCAGCAGAAACAGTGCTTTTTTTTTTTTTTTTAGCAATACTCTTCTCTAAGAACCTGAAACACCTTGACCGTGTTTGGTACTTTATATACTTAGAAGTACGGACAAATATATAACTAAAGTCTGGTTTAGCTTCTTGACAAATGGAGTCTGATATTCTGCATCACTTCTCTCCATATGTGTTGGGCTGTTAAAGAAGATACAATACATCCTCACACACTCCCATGACTTGTAGAGAGACCTCAACTGGCTCTGTACTGAATAAAGAGACATGTGCATGTAATAAACAGACAGAAGAAACCTAAAGCCAGAACATGTGCAAAGGGCCTGAAATCTCCTAATGCACTTAGCCCCAGGTCCATGTGATCCTACTGAAGAAATAATATTTAATAAATGGTGACAAACATCCAGTACCATGTTTAAAAAGGCTAAATGAATCCCTGAGCAGTGTATTGTTTCATAAATGTTAGCTAGACAGGGGTAAATGGTGCACATCTGGGGGAATATTTTTGGATGGTTTTGCATTTAGTGGACTCCTGAGTAATAATAACAGCAGGACTATGTATGTGGGAATCACAGTGCTTATCACAGTGCCCAAACTACAGTGCCCATGTTCATCGTAATGAAGGGACATGCCAATTGAACAACAGCGCGGCTCACTGATTTTTAATAGTTTTTGGATAACAATGGAGGTCTGCAGCACAGATGAATGCATTATAGCAGCCTTTTTCAGCAGACTCAGCCTTCTCATTCATTCAGATCCTTTGGCTAAGAAAAAACTTTAATACCAAACTATATAAATACTCAGTTACAGGTAAAAATCCGGCATTTAAAATGTTAGTCTGGTAACACTACCTGTAGTATCATTAACAAAATATACAAAAAGTATCAAATTAAAAGTACTCAATTGGGAGAAATGGCCCTGTGACTGTAATATTATTATATATTTATTATTGCTTTACTTTTTATTGCTGATATTATTTTAATTATTGCATACGATGTTGGGTAGTTTAATTTGTAATAGTGCTTTATCATTCATAAACAGACAGTGTCTTGAAATGGATATATTCAGCACAGATGCTATGGATTAACAATAGTTTAGTTTTCCAGAAGCTCTCCATTGACTTGTCGAACTGTAAAATCATATGTGTAAACAATACAACTGCCTCACCTGACAAAATTTTATCTCTACAGTTAGGCACCGCACTGTTTTTTATTATCTCATGTTTGGGGAGCAACAGGAGAACAGGCAGACCCTTAAAAACCCCTTAAGTCACTTTTATCGTTTTGTTTGCTCCAGTGAGCTGGATCCAGCCTCGGGGAAAGCACGAAGGCAAACAACACGGCTGAGATTGACTCTTCTGCATCACAAAGACTATTGTAAAAGTGGTTACAGCTGTTCAAATCCAATCATATGTAATGAGTTATTTTTCCATGGTAACAATGTCCAACAATGTGGCAATGGCTTTTTGTTAAATCTAATTCATGATTATAATTGCAGCCTAGAACTCAAAGCCTGATACACAGTGTGAATTTGGTGATAATTACTTATGCAGAGGGTTAGAGGGCACGGGAAACAAGATGTAATTTATTATTGCATAATGTGACTGTTTTACATGCCAAGTTAGTGCTTTTTACACTAGAGAATAAGCTGCTGTAAAATCAACATGGAATATCAGATAAATAAGTGTGTGTGTTTTCTCTGTGCTGTTAAATTAGAGTCATCATTACCACATTTTAACCTCTTGCACAACAACAACAAGCCAATACAAAGAAATGCAACTGCAGGACTTAACCTCTTATTTATAAGCAATATGTTGTATTTTACATACGCCCTTCTAACTCTTTAACACAAAATCATTAGATAAAGATAAAAATGTGGCGGTGCAATTGTAAACAGTACCACTAAATACACAATAAATATGTGATTATGGGTACTGGATTCTTACATTTTTGCACTGAAGCCTCCACTATATCGCATCTTTTCTCATAATTCCATGGTTTTAAACATACATTCATTGATTTTTGGCCAATTGGGGGCAACAGAAACAGTTGCTGGCATGCAGTTAACAGTAGAATTCATTTGGAGTTGTGTTTCAAATAGTGGACAGAGGTTTTTTGAGCCTTTTTTTTTTTCTTAAAACATTTTAGCAAAAAAAAATGTAATTTAGGTTTCTGTAACTTTGACGTTGGTAAACAAAAAAAAACATTTTAACAGAATAAGAGAGTTTTTTTGTCTTTTTTTAAGTTAGCATTTGTAAAAGAACTTTGGAGAGTTTATCCCAGTGTCAAAGGTTAAAAGCAGTGATAATATATTGTAAATAGCCTGCTGTAACCACAACACCATTACTTTTCACAATTTATAATTTAGTGATGGTTTTTTACAGAAATTATATTCAAAATAAAACAAATCATTTTTTAAAATTTTGGATACCAAACTAGTTTTTCACTGAATTAAATAGCAGGATCTTTTAACACTGTAAGACTTAAGAGAACGAAAAGGTCCATATAATATTTGCAGCAGAGACATGAGACTTTATGTTTGAAGACAAAACAAATACATACAGAGAAAAATTAAACCAGCACGTCTTAAAATGCAAGAAGTTGGGTAATGTTGTTGCCACCTAAGCCTTGTTTCAAGTAACACATACCTTTAGATCTATTCCATAGAATTTATCATTGACCAATGACCAGTACCATGTCCAGATAGTTGTATCCACTTATCATAAAAAGTATTGCTCTTTTAAAAATAGGCAGCCAATAGTTTGCAATATACAATATTGGAACATTCACCAGGAGATAAAAGCATCTGTAGTCTCAATAGCAGCAGTAGTATCAGTCCAGTTATGAGTCAATGAAATGATCAGGCCCCTTCTCAGATATCTTCAGCTGACTCGGGATCACACTCGTGTGTCACATCAAGAACCATTTAAGACACAACCACTTGGGAGCTTAAGCAGAGGACACCATAGTCAGGTATGCTTGCCATACTCAGACCTCTCTCCAAGAACACAGGGGGATTAAATACTAATGGTGAAGAAAGGAGGCACAAACAACTGCAAATTCTTAAGTGATTCCTTTATAACATTTCGGTAACCCCAACCTAGGAAAACTGAAAATAGTAGTGACCAAAACTCAGTGACAACAATGGCTAAGGGGAAGAATGACAAAGGTCTGAGAATATGAAGGTTTGGTGATCATCATGTTCAATTAGACGAGCCTTGCAATTAATTTTTAAAGAGATGGCCACTAGATATCATCGTGGAGATGTCAAGAAAGGTAGAGAGCCCCAGCAGGAAACATATAAGGTGAACACACCTTGCCACAGAACAACTCATACTGACAAAAGAACGTGGAAAAAAAAAAAAAATTGCTGCATAGTACATTAATGCCAAATCACCATCATGCATTATAGATAGCTTTAATCCCACGAGCATTCCTAAACTCTCTTGTGATGACTAGTGCCCTGGGAGAGACGAACCGATTTTAAAGACAAGGAGCATCGCAGATGGCGGCTTTGTCCCAATTTGCTCCTATTAACTATTCACTGTCTTTTCAGAGTTGGCCTTCAATTTAAGTGGCTCTCAGAAAAGATAAAATTCAACTCCACTATGCAGTGGGTTACTAATCGCTACTTGTAGATCTCGGACGCCCACAGCAGAGCTTAAACTGCATATTCCGCAAAAACTGATGAAAAGGTGTTAGGGCCATGTTTTTCTGATACCCCTTTCCTAAGCTCTTTGCTGAGCGTTATCAAGGTCATGTCCTCACAATCGTTTATGGGAATTTAGGCACTAAGAACAGTAAAATAATTATATCATGAAGCTGTTACAATTTTGGAGAAATAATGTTAGCACCAAAACAAGTATTTCTTATTTGGGTCAGGTTGCAATGGGGGAATTTGGGAATTAGTATTTCTAAGTATCCTGGCTATTTCCTTGTATAAGTGGCCCCAGATGCTGAGCATGTGTTTGCGAAAAGCCTTGTGTGATCTCAAGCGCGTGGATGGAAATGGGACGCAGCACAAGATTACAGTATTCAACACTGATCTCTAATGTCAGTTTTCTAAAGTAGCTCTTTTTCAAGTTTTTAACAGCTTTATAACAGCATTACAAGACCATGACTTGACTACTTTTTCGTGTGAACAAAAGCTTCAAGAGACAAGCCACGGTGGCCTTGATCAGAGACGTCCTCTCTGCGAGAAAAGAACCCCTCACACTCTTTCACCCACGAAAGCCTTATCCTGCCCCTGCTGACGAAGTCTAACTGCAGCTGGCACACAATATTTGCTGTTTGATCATTATATTTGTTTCAGCACCTGCAGGCCCAGCAAGTTGGCTTTGGTGTCCTATTTTTTTTGCCAGCAGGAGGACAGCAAGTCCAAGAAAACAAACAAAAAAAGAATATGCATCGAGGAATAACACAAAGCACCGCAAAATTTTCCTTAGAATCCAGCCAAACGAAATTAACCCAAAACTTGAATGTTAAAAAAAAATTATATCATCGCATTTGCTTCTTTATTTAGTTTTTAACAACTGTTGATTTGTGTGTGTTTTCTGTTAATCCAAGATTATTTCCCCACATGCTTTGTCAAAGAAAATGTGTTGACTCTAGCCTTTGCTTTTAATTTTCTCAGTCAAATACAGGAAAATAGACTGCAAATGAGTTTAGAGGGCAGGAGAGGATGGAAGTCAGCAGGGAGTGCGGAGGAATTATTGATATAGCAGTTTTGCCAATTCATTGCTTTCTGCTTTAATGGGACCTCAGCATGGGGCAGGTCTGGGATTTTCTGTTAATGGAGTGCCTCATGCCTCATCCCACAATACACAGGCATCTGAGTGTTCATCTTCCATTAAGAGTTATTGCTACTGAAACAACTGCTCCACCCCTAATTGAATATTATGTTGTATATTACAGGCAAGGCCATGGGGGAAATCAGCAGAGCTTCATATGATATTCTGGGTTGAAGACTGAACTCCCAACAAACCCACTTAAAACTTATATTAGCTTACTTCCAGCAGTTTTGTTTTAATTCATAAAAGATTCCTCTTGTTGTTGTCCTCTTTATCTCCAACTGGGTTCCTGAAGATGAAACTTTACACCTCACCCCTGTGGCACAAGCACTACACTGACGTCAACGGGAGAAGATAACCCGCGCTTAACTGGAATACAATCACAGCTCCAGTCAACAACCACTGGCTCATATTTAACATTCACCCGCCAGGATCTGTGATCTAACTCCGATTGTTATTCATGATTTCACAAATATGCCTCATTAAACACGGACTGCTGATTGTAAACAGCCCAGTAAGTTTTCCTCAATGTCACTTTCCCCTTTGTCCTTCATGGGATTACCCACCTTCCTTGATATGGCTTATACTTTCTGATCCATTTATGAAAGGATAAACAATCTTTATTTATGTCTATAGGAACAGTGCTTACTACTAATCTTATTTGCAATTTAAGTCAGATTTTAAGTAATAATAGTAATAATAACAGATCAACTGGGTGCTAGTTTTTTAATGTATGTAAATCTGTAAATTTTGAGCAATTCCATACACCCTATCCCAGTGCACTGATTTACCCAGTGCATGCTGCGATAGACTTGACTCGTTCAACCCCCTAAGCTCCCTCAGTGTCAACTCCCTTGAATGACACAGTTGTGATTAGATAAAATACAGTAGTGTCCTTTCTAATAAGATCCTTGTCTGAGTTAAATACAAGGTGCTGTAGAGCTCTGGTCTGGAAAATAATTGCCCTATTGTTGCTGTCCCATACACAGGCACTAGAGGGGTCAACTAGCCCCATTTTTTGAATGATAAGTGAATTTTAGAAAATAAATAAATTTAGCTCAAACTCCTGTGATATATGACCAGCAGAGTAATGGTCCATTTGTTTGCAAAGAATTTAAGTAATAAATGTTTTTAGTATGAAATGCAGTATTACATTTAAAGACAATTCATTCTTGTCCTTGGAAAAAGTGGATGGCAAAAAGATCTCAATTCCAGTTCTGCTTTTTCGATCGTCGTGGATTTTGTGGCTTTTGCGGTTTTTGAGTTGTTTCAGCTCTTTCCAAAGATGAGAATGATCCGTTCTCTTCAACTTTTAAGCAAACATGGATGAGAATTCAAAGTCAACAATATGAGGACCATAACATGTGGTACCACTAAAAGCTAAAATCTGCCACACAAAAAAAGGGTGTTTGTAACATTTGTAATATCAATTTTTATAAGCAAGATGTGATGCGAGTTTGTTGTCTGAGGGCTACAGATGGATCCATAATGGAGGGGGGGGGGTGACATTGTTTTTCAATATTCTCCAAAACTAAAACTTACCAAAACATATACAAGTTGCATTTAATTTTGTGCAAAATACAACAATTTCTACTGAGCCTGTTAAATCTGGCATTAATTTAAAAAAAAAATTCATTTAGCTAAGATTCTAACTAAAGTAATCATCTAATTTAGTCTCCACCAAGGAAGAACTTAAGCAGCATTTACAAGCTTTTCAATACCGGTGACTACTCTTCTTCCAAAATGTTCATGTCTACCCTCTCTGAGCTAAAAGGGTAGCTATTTGTGAATTTTACAAAGAAGGTGGGAACTTTTATTATATTTGACCTGGACTTTGTAAAAAAAGAAGCACAAAATTTAAAATGTTGTGACACCGTTAAAGATTAATAGAATAGAATAGAATAAGAGTGGAAGCTTATCAATTCTCTCGGTTTGCAAGAAGCATTCAGTGTCCAAAAAATCAGGGACAAAAGCTGACAGGAACAACACAAAGTGAGATTAAAAGCACAAAGTGCACAAAGTGTCTGAAAGGTTTGTAAAAGGGGAGCTGACAGACTCAAACTTCTGAATGTTTTAAATTGAATACTAATAAATTTTTTTTGTAGTATTGTTCAGTCTTTTCCGCTGCTGTTTCTTGATGAACCAGAGGAGATGGACAAAGGCTAAATAAGCACATGAAGGCGGCCAGGTCCACAGTAGAGGTGCCAGGAGGATGTAGTACAGATAAAGATGAAGAAGAGGGCCATCATCCAGAACCTTTACAATGGCATTAGGTTGATGTAGGTGCTCATTTAAAACCTGCAGCCATCTGCCTTTTTTAAAGGTTGGGTAGCTTAAAATAGTGGTACTTGCATGTGTCATGTCATGTCATTAATGATACTTATGGTCTTATTATATTCTTGCTCATGCAATGTACCCCAGGGAACAATTAAGTCTAGCCTAACCTAATCTAGCCTCTTTCACACTGGACTGTATTTTCCACATTTGGGAATTTTTGTATTTCAACTATATGATAAAAAGACATAAAGCCTCTCCTCCAAAGACTCTGCATCTGTTGTAATTTTATCTGAGCATTTTCTCATTTCTCCCACGCTGTGGCAGAAGAAAAGCAGAAAAAATAATTGGATTTCTGAATCTTGTAAAAAGAAAAAAAAAAAATCTGTTTCCCGTCCTCTAAACGTAACAGTTTGGGGACTTCTGATTAGGTGTCAGTCAGTGAACAATTCATAGGGTCCCTGCTGTGTCGTTTTGAACGCATAGCTATCAAGCTTTTGTGTTCCCAGTCCCAAATTTTATGCATACCGTGTGAGTTTTTGTACCTTCACACTGCAGGCTCCACCTGCACACTGAGATGAATCATTGAGTGAATAGCCAGATTTCCCTGTTGGTTACATCCGTGTTTATTGCAGGAGGCTTTTGATGTCTGAGACCTAGTTTTTATACCAATTCTATCAAAGCCAAAGTGACAGAAATGGGATTTCAGCTGAAAAGTAATGAGATTAAAATATTCTTGTGTTGATGCTCTTGTGATAAATGTGTTGTAAGATTTGATAAACCAAACTGAATTACACCTTTTGTGGTCTATTTCCTTATCTACCTTGTTTCTGCACAGATGAGCACTGAACATGTGATATACATACCCTCAAGATATAGGTCATCACAAGTCCTTATAAACTACATTGAAAACTTCATCAGGTAATAATTATATCAGTTGTTTTCCATTTACCGGAGCCTCTTATTTAAATAAATCTCATAGAATAATTACAACATCAGTTGCAATTTATATGAGGACTCCCATGAAGAATGCAACAAATCCCCAAGCGTGAGCGTACATATGGAAGGCATTGGCCATGTTGTTAATGGATGCATGAAAGTAAGAGTGAGAACCCCCTGAGGTCATCCAGCATTCGGTGTTCCACAGCTCCTTAATTACTTGGAAGGCTGAAACTTAACAGACGGAGTGGGCAAGACAAATGAGTCCCTTAATCATGACCTACAAAGATATGCTGATCAGCAGGAGAACCTTGTGTAAGCGTCATGTGATGTTGGCAGCAAAAGCCATGAAAAGTGACCTAGAATATCTGACAACATGGTCACATCCAAGTCCCAATGACGGGGTTAGAAGCAGAATTCGGCTTGCTTGATATTTTAAAACGACGGAGCTTTTATCTACTGATTATACTTCCCAGACAGGGTGGCTGAGGGTCTCAGGGTAAGTCTTCCCTCTTCTGTTTGGACTTCCTAGTGTTTGTTTGGCTTATGTCAAGGTGTTCCAGTTTCCTACAGGTCATGGAGATTTTTTTTTCCCAAGGTATAGAGGTATCTTTGTTCGTGCTAGTCTTGTGATAGTCTGGCAACCTGACCAGGGTGTTTTACTGCCTTCGAAGTAAATCAAGGCTTGAATTTGTTATACGTTTCAAATTAGGGAATTAGTCTTAATTGGCCCAGAATTCTCCGAGTTACATATATCCAGACCTGCTTTGAGGTTTAAGGGTCAAAACATTTGATGAAATATTTTGAGTCACAGGATATGACTCCTATCTCTGCCAATATTTATGGAAAGCTCCAGAGGCGACCCTGTGTTCTAGAAATTACATTTATGTACACCTAATCTGAAAAAGATAACCAATAAACCCGGCTGGATTATTTTTTCAATCAACATAACGAGGAAGTATTCATATGTAATTTACTATCTGTTAAGTCACAAAAATGTACTAGATGTATCAATAAAATGCTCATCACCAGCACTATATATTGATATAACACCACAACCAATCATTCCTGCAGAAACAAGTCAAACTTTAGAGTGCCTCAGATACTGCTCCGATTCCTTCATTTTCCAATCACTCAGGGTAAAGTCGTGGAAAAGAAAGTGTGACAAAAGCTCTGTTTTAGGCAGTGTGGTTGGATAGGGCCGACTTGGGTAAATTCAAACAGCACAGTCAAATTTCCTACTCTTTCAATGTGTTATAGTGGCGTTGCATAGTTAGACTGCTACAGGATGGTAATGGTGTGTCAAATGATGTGACTTAAAATGCCCATTCATTTTGGCATGATACTTTTCATTTATCCACTGGATAGTATAATCAATTCGATTATTTTATGACACAAATTAAAGGTTAAAAAGTGGCGCTGCTTCAAATCTACAGTTTAATTACTGATCACAGTTTCTACTTTTTGACTCTGTGGGTGTTGTAGAACAGTAACATTTTCTCTAAGGACTGATCCTTCTCTTTTCGCAAGTCCAAGCACAGTAGGATGCTTCAGAAACAGTAACAAAAGGCCTGAGTAACATTTCAGGCAAAGGTTTCATCGGGCATCAGGCAAAATAGAAATACACTGAGTATAGAAAAGGGATTATTGGTCTCTCTCTCCCCCTCTCGACCCAACCAGTCGACCTTACTCTGTAAGGAGAGTTGACATAATGTATGCTATGATTTGGCACTACATAGATAACACAGAATTGAATTGAACTTGAACAGTTGTACGTTATAAAACCAACAGTTTGAAATCTGATCATATGGAATATCATATAGGAGGGAAATTCATCTGGCTACAGCTAACTCAGAGGATATTTTTTAACCCAGACAAAACAACAAAAACAACAACAACAACAAACAATACTGATATTACCCGGAAAATGCAACAATTCATCCAAAACTGAAATCAGATATTCTCCTGTAAAACCTCTCTGACAGTATATCCTGTGAAATACTCTAGAATAGTGGAAACCATTACCATAGAATAATCCCCATAACAATTGACAAGAGCGATAAACAGAAATGAAACCACCAGTTATTATGTTACATGCTGAGTGCCAAGACATGTTGAAAACTCGAAGCTGAAGTGTTCAACAATCAAAGGCATCCTCTCATTCATCAAGCTTTGGCTTTGATAACACAGATTTCCTTGTTAAATATAATATCACACATTATATTATACATAGGACACTTTCAGTTTGTTGGTTTTCTTTCATTCTTTTAGGAGGGGAAAAGCTGATTCAGCAGCTGCTCTGTTTACTGCAGTCCTCCTATTTTTCCATCTCCTCTCAGTAGAAATGAATTTTCTTCAACGGACTGATCAATGCGGCTGTTAAGGGCAACACAGTTTTGCTGTCATCATCGATGTCATCAGGTGATTGTGCAGCTTTACGACTCAATAAAGTGAATGTCAGTTTGCTGTGGCTGTGAGCTAATTCCCCCGAAGATGGCACTAAACCAGAAGGTTCGTCTCGCCGCTGATTACCTACCATTTCTCATCAGGACGGGATTAGAGAGGCGAGAGGCCATGGCTACACCTGCTATAAATGATTAATTACGGAGATCGACTTGTCTATCAGCAGCAAACTTTAACGACATGACTCTCTAAGCCTTACATTCTAGTCATAAGGTAACCTAGTTTTTCTATTTGCAGTCCTCAAAACAAGGTTTTTACACAGTTCTCAGGAAAAGTACATAACCCATTTAAGAGCTATGTTGCTGTTCAGTGTCTGAAAGCCCATTGTCAGGGATTTTATATTGTTTGTAGCCCCTGGAGAGCAGCTATTATTTCTGCACCTGCCTCAGCAGTGCCTGTTATCTCTGCAAATCCTCACTCCGCACTGAGTGCTTCCTGAAAAAGGTCAACTAAAAGAGGACAGGGTTAGTTTAACAAAAATAGATGGCTGATGGAAGGTATGGATTCTGGATTTGAAACAGTAATATACTGGTCATAATTTTTGACCCACGCTTTTCTCTTTAATAACTTCTGATTTGCAGCTTTTGACTTTGGTGCAATTTTATCCACAAGGTCATGATTTATCAAGAAACCTCATGTATTTCTTTACCTCATGCATAATATAATGTCCACACTCACAGTTAGTGTCAGGATAGGTGTGCGATGGTAAATAATTCAGCAACATGGATAAGAAGAAGTCAAGGTCTATGTGGGAATGAACTGATTGAACGAGTCCTGGCTGCTAATAAACCTGTTTAGATTTGACTGATATACATTAAACTGAACAATCACTGATAAAGGTTTGCAGATTTGGTGCAGATTTAAATTGCAAATGCAACATGATTATCATCTCAAAACTACATTTAGTCTGTGACCAGGACAAAACTTCACTCAGCAGAAACGGCAGGAATGGCCTCATATGCAAAGGAAGAGAAATCACTTAGTCAGAGTTCCCCAGATTGGGTGTAATAACTGCATGTGCCATTCTGTTGTACACATACAGCATGTATGTAAAAGCAATGAATGTTAAGATACCTGTTATTGACCTCGACTGACCTCAAGTCATTACAAACTTAGGCTGTGAATCAAAGCATTTTTCAAACTCACAGAACTTTATTTTTAATCTCCATGGACATCCAACTGGTGCCAAAGATGCCAAATATGGCAGGCTGAATCTCAGGAAAATGTGTGTAAAATAAAAGTCAAGACATCAAGAATATTTGAATTTGATAGAATGGTGCAGCCATAACAACAGCTAGTCTCGGGTTTGAATACTTCAATCAAAAGTTTAAAAAACTGGTAAAGATACTGTTAGTCAGTGTGGAATAAATTATTTTAACGCTCCTTCGATATGATGTTAAGGATGTTAAGGAGTTAAATCTAAAATAAGATTTAAAAAAAAAAAACAACAAAGAGTCCAAAAGACAGAATAAGAGTCTACAGCAATGAGGTAGATGAGATTGTCTGAACCAAATTTCATGGCAATCCAGCACAACTTTTGTCGAAATCTTACACTCTGAACCAGAATTGTTACCTTCATGTTGTTACCTCAAAGCAGGCTTGAAAAGAATGAGTTGAAACTTCAATAAAATTTATGAAAAACATTTCATAACACACCAAAAACAACATCTTCACAGTCAGAACTGGACTGATTCTCATCCTTGATTTTCCTGCTCTTTAATCGCCTGCGTTGTTATGCATACCGACACACACTGCTAACACACCTGCTACAAGCAGGGTGGAGACAGAGGAGTTCTGTGGGGATCAGAGCGCCCGTGATTAAGTCTTAAGGTCCGTGACAGGTATGCTCGCCACCTGTGGCCTTGGCGTACTGTCAGAGACAGGTGGAAGGGAACACACAGCTGCTGCTGGCAGACCAACACTCTCCATTAGCAGGGGAAAACTAGGTGACAGAGCACCGTTAGGCTGAGAGCCGCAACACCATCTGGAAGGCTGATAAGGAGGTAAAGGGCACCATTGTATTGTTGCTCCTTGAAGATCAAGGGTTGAAGAAACAGAAATGGCTGTGGTGTATTGTGACGAGCCCCCAATTTAGCTCTGCAAAATACAAAGAATTCTAATAGAGGGAGTGATGGATTATGGGACATGTGAGGTGTTTACAAGTCTACAGAGATGAAAATAAAGATGAAGGGGAAAAAAGAGGTACAATGTGTTGGCTCTAATGCAATCAGCAGTCAGACAACAAATCTTCACACAATTATGGATTTTCTTGTATTTTTTTTCCAAGTGTTTGGGGGTCAGTGATTTTGTTTTTAGCACAACTCCTAAAACAAATACTTCTAAACTAAACTCCTAAAAGGTTCAGTATAGAACCATTTTCACTATAAGCCCTTGGGTTCTTTATGACTCTTTATAATGAACGCTTAAGGTTCTCCCATCCACCCATTAATACTGGCTGACAGATTTAAAGAGTAGATTCAACTGGACTCAAAACTAATTACATGGATTCTGGATTTCCTTATGGGCAGACCTCACACACCACAGGGCAGTGTGCCGTCACCCTTACTATATTTTATACATGGCCTGTCATCATAGCCAAAACCCTGGACACCATATAATTGAATTTGTAGATGATACCGCCTTAGTCAGCCTATTGGAGCAAGATGAAGTTGAACAGTCAGGTTCTAAATAATTTTGTTAACTGGTGTGAGGCCTCACACTGAATCTGAACGCATTCAATGTGCGAACGTGATTTTTTTTTAAGAAGGACCAACAGCACATGTACTTTCTCAGAAAACGAAACTTTTTTTAAGCATCGATAACAAAATTCTCACTCTATTTTATAAATCTTGTACTATTATCATATACTGGATTGGACATAGAGCCCAACAAATTGGGAAAAATTGTTGAGACCTTTGGAAAAATCATGGTGGAACAGCAGATGAATCTGTTCCACCTTTACCTGACCTGGCTGACTGAGAAGGCAGATGAGGTCCGCTTGGAATCATCTCATCCACTTTCACCTGAGTTCCGGCCAGTTCCTCCAGATCAGAGGTATAGATACCCAATATTAGAACCAACTGAGCAGAAAATTCATTTATTCACAGGGCAATAAGTCAAATAAGATGTGGCAGCCATAGAGAGTCTGGGCTATTACATGGACCACGAGATATGGAATACATGTTACTTTGGGATGGACGGTATATTCAGTATTTATTTGTATCATAATTATAGATATAAAGTTATCGATTCAAACTTTAAATGTCTGTCTGGACTGTGATGATCTATATGATGGATACCATACATGATTTTGGATTATTGTTTCTGTTTATATCTATTTGATGTGCTTTCAATGTGTTTAATATTCTGTGCTGTGCTACAAATTGACTATTTAATCTAAGTCTATGTCTTTATATGCATTAAAACATTTGTTTGAATCACAAAAAGTTTCCGCATGAATCAATAAAAATAACAATAATGACCATGGAGATAATAACACTTCATTTGTTTTACAAAAAAATATTCAAGCAATTTAAGTAATATTCGACACTTAAAGAGCAACAAAATTTTGATAAACGGCAGAGATAAGACATGATTCACAGTGAGGCTTAAAAAATTAATTACATTACATTTAGGCCATAAATTGAGTAGTTCTATATATGTAACATTAGTAAAATCAAGAATATAATGTCCCGCTTTGTTAGCCTACTGGTATGGCTAATTGTTAGTGTTAATGTTAGCCAAGCTACTTCCATAAATGAAATTTATGTTATGAAAACAGAGGGAAGACGTACTTGTGGAGCCTTTTCTGTATTACAAAGCTTCCCATGTGCTCAGTGAGCCAACTAGTTTAATCAAAATACATTAATGTTACAGGGAGCTTGAAATTTTCATTTGACATTCACCATCAGCTTAAAAGTTTAACTAGCTAACAGTTGTGACAAATAGATCTTTTATATGAGCGATAAAGCCTGAGGTTCTTTTTTTAACCTTTTTATGTGAGAATTTTTAATGTTTTGCAAACCCTGTTCGTTCTGTCCTCTTGAATATATTAGACTAAAATGGAGAAGATACACAGTTAGGAAAGTTCCAAAAGCCTAGACATAATCAAATGATGTACCTCATCAAAAAACAATTCACAATTTAACTAGAAAAAACAATTCTTGGTATTTAGAATTTAGTCCTATAGCACATGTGGTATCACCCCTGCATTCGGAGAAGCGATAGCTGCTAATGGACCACGGTTGGTAACCATGCAGACCCTGATCTGTGGTTAATCCATCTGTGTCTTTTTAAATAGGATGTTTATTGCGTCTGAGAATGAAACGAATTCCTGGTGCTTGCTGGTGTTCGGGCCGCTGAAGAAGAAAGACAGCTGGAGGCGATGCAAATGACAGAGTCTAACTGGACTCCCAGGAACTGCCTCCTGGCAGAACCCATGCCACCCGCACACTGATTTTAAAAATCCTGCTGATGTGAAAGCCCAGTAACACTCATTTGCATTATGATGGAAGGGTTGTTTTTTTTTTTTCTCATGCAATTGTTAATTTCTTTCTCCCCGCTATTCTCTCTCTGTGCACAAGAAGCTTGTGACAGGAGATATTCTCCATCTATCATCCTCTGAAGGACTAATTTGATTCGATAGCCTGTGGAGAGAAATGGCCCGCTGTATGCATGCGAAGGAGCCCTCAGTCTCGTTGTAATGAGTTAAGCTGTACGTTATGTGGAGCGGCCTGGCCATGGACGTGACCACAGACGTGCCCTCCGCCCTGTCTCCAGCCAGCCAGCCGTGCACAGTGTTAGCGCCATAGACGGGGACTTGTCTTAATTTTTTAATCCAGGCTGGTGTTAATTCCACCGAGCAAAGTACAGGTGCAACCAATAACCGGACCGCCCTGTCCGTCGCCTTCTGTTGATTTCAGCAACAGCTCAGGGGCCTTAGATACTTGGTGTTCACTGGATCCTTTTCTTGGTGCTGCCGTGAACTCTCACGGGTTCACGTCCAGCCTAAAGAGGACAGCACTGACCTTCAGTGATCATAAACAGTTATCGTCAGCCTCCCAAAACCCCCTCCCTTCAACTTAATTACACGGCATAACAGCAAAGAAAAAGCCACTTAGCAGATTAAATCCCGATCAAGCATATTCAACCCAAGATACTCGTGATCAGAGATCGTCATGAATGACGCCCATCACCAAATTTCTTAAGTTTCAGAGATCAGACAATAAAATCTGTATAAAATAAATGTGCTAATGAAGATGTAGAGATGCTGCTGAAATAAAAAAAATAAATACCAGTTTTATCAGTATCATATCATTGCTGCCTCTGCCTCTGAAATATTTGTCCACTACACAATAGTATGGTGTTTCTGTTATTTTGTCCAACAATTAGACAAAATAAAATATAGTCAAACCCAAAGAGACTTCACAGCATTAGGAAGTTCCATGTGATGATCATAAATTATTTGAAGATGAAGATGAAGGTGTGTTTGTGTGTGTGTGTGTGTGTCTCTTCTCCAATGCCAAATATCTCTGCCTGTAGATGAGGGTGACATTTTCTGCTCAGGAGCCATAATAGTCCCTCATAACGAATGATAGTGTAATTTTGTTCTGTAGCAGCTCACACAATCTTCTTGATGTCAAGGCCTTTCCCCTTTTCCTCAAGTAAATTATCTATTAATGAGCTTGCCGCTGATTGGTTTTTGGCTTTCACTGGAGCTTTATAGCCTCTCTGTGTACTGCGGGGAAAGAAATAACAACCACGCTGTTACAAACACAGTCCTGACTGTGATGTACCATGCATTCTTACTGTGCCTAGAATATAGAGTGATGAGTATCAGAAAAGCTGTATTACAATGTACAACACTTGATGGCGGAAAGCAAGAAATGATTTTTACCTTATTGTCAATAGTCAAACTTCTTTGGCAAATTGTAATGACAAGCAACTGTGGGTTACTGGGCAAATACCAATTCTTTATGTTGTCACTACTACTGTATACATCACTAGATCACCAAATATTCCAGGATTGGGTCGATAAATGTTGTATAAATCCTGAAATATGTGAGATCTTAGTGATGTATACATGGTTTGGGGATAGAACTAAAAAAGAGCATCTATACATGAGACCCTAAATGAAGTAATGACCAGAAACACACAATTCAACCCTCAGTATAATCCAGTTACAAGCCTCATATTGTGATCATCAGATCAGGGCTACTTGAACTGGATCAAACAGAAACAACCATAATTAAGACACCATATTTTAAAAAAAAGAAAAAAGTAGCTGCTGTAACACTGCCACCTAGTGAAAGAAGAATGATGGTACAAACAGACAACCAATCCATCAGGAGGCGCTGTTATCCACTGTCCCTCAAATGTCTCCGGTCGACTGACTTTGTCTTTAAAGGAAATATTTTAAAAATGCATTTCAAAATTTAATGTAACTCAAAGGAGAGGTTATGAACATTATCAAAGAATCAGATACCGCAGTTACTGAAATCTTATTATCTTATGCAGTATTTGCCTTAGTTCCTCACAGTGGACATGATTATAAATACGAAAGCAAACAGCTTATTTTGTCATTTTGTTAAAGTAGTTGGATTTCTCATGTAAATCTTCTCAATGACTGCATTTGATATATTCTTTTGGCCTCTCATTGATTTGCAAAAACTGTGCTTTGCTGCCCTCAGCTGGCTGGTTGCAATGATTAAGGGTTTTTATTACTGTGAGGATAATAAATAGACATTTGTTTGATGAATTAATGTTCTAGACTCGCATTTGGTGTTTATGGGCCTCAAAATGGATAACTTACTTTAGTTTGCACTGATGATTTTCAGCTGTTGGCCTGTTTCTTTGGCTCATTGCTTTTCCTAATCACTACTTATTATGCGGGCACAAATAGGCCCTCAAACTGAACTTTTTAACCAATCAACCAAGAAACCATCACGATTTTTCCTTTCCTCTTCATCACGACGCCACAAATGATATAAACCAGAATAACAATCCTCACAAATAGCCATCATACAGGAGAGCCCCCCACCCACCCCCAAAAAACATTGAACTCAAAGGGAAAATTACTATAGTTGGATTTTTAGGCTCCCAGCCTTGAAAACAGCTTCGGGCACTGTAGTGACCTGCCTCAAAGACTCCCTTAGAAACTGCTTTAATTTAGCCAGTTCCTTTCATGTCGCAGAATCAAAATTATTAGCAAACATACAGCTTTCAAAGTAAAGGTGTGCAATGGCCATCTCAAGAGAATCCCCCATGTATTTGTTGAATACATTGATTCTAACTAGGAACACATGGGCATCGAAATTGCTTTATGCTTCAAGTGTGATGGACTTTACAACTCAGCCTGTTAACTCTGCCTGAGCCTAAACTTTTCTGATTATAACTGTGTATAAAAAAATTTTTTTAAAACCAAAGCAAAGATTTATTTCCCAGGGTTTTATATAATTATTGCATGTCAAGGAGGTGAGCACAGTAACCCAATGATAAAGTACAGACTCTGGTGTTTGTTTAGTTTAGTTTTTGGGGGTTTTTTAATATTCAGCTTTCAATCCTTGTCTTTATAACATGCACCTCATCATTAAGCTATTAATATAAATATCAATAACTTGTGTGCAAAAACTCATTGGGATATTTTCCCCTTAAGTTAAAAAGCAGTTGTTTCAAAGTATTTTCAAATTAATATTTCTTTCTGTTCAAAGAGAAAAAAAAAAGCTCAGGGACTCAGGTCTGAAGAAAACTGAGTGAATCATTCCCTAAAAACTGATTAAGTTTGGTGACAATAAATGTGTGAAGGCTTTATTAAAATTATGGTAAAGGGGGGGGGGCATCAAATGTCAGACTCCAACGCTAAATCATTTAATTTCCCAACGAGGATTTGGGAAGATTCCTGTCCAGTAATCTGAGCAGGGTCCCGCCGAAGTTCACTGCAGCTGCGGGGTTCGACGCCTTTTCGCGTCGGAGCAACGCGCAGGACGCGGGTCTATGTGCAAAGTGAAGAAATGTCCGTTTCACCGTTTCACTTTTTAAAAACCGAAGCGTGTTTTGTCGACTGTGTAAATCCTCAGCTGCCTCTAAGTAAACTGTTCATCGGTCATATTAATCCGAGTTTGGAGGCATTATATAAATGCCAGAGCATGAGAGAACTTTGCTGTTTGATTAGAATATTGAACTTGAAGCGGCTGTATTTTAAGGGGTTCAAGGATTAATTAATCTGACTGTAACGCCGACTTCACCTCCACTCCTCTTCACTTTTAAACCGAGGTTTGGTTTGAGCAAAGGTTGGCCGCAAAAGATGGGTTTGTAAAGGCGGCCCGACCGTGTTAGAGGTCAGGGTTGAGGCTCCAACGTTGGCTGCGCCCTTAAAAATGTAAGCGTTTTATAATAAAGAAAAATAAAATAATGGAATAAGTATTTTCTCGAAAACACCGGTTCGGTGTTTTGATGCAGGCATGACTTCCTCGTGTGTAATCAACAGATTTGAGTCGATGGCAGCTGCAGCAGCCTCGGTCTTATTTATAACAACAACAACAACAATAATAACAACAATAATAATAATAACTATAATAATAAAAATAAAAATAATATCAATGATAATAATAATGATCAATTAATTAATTAAAAAAGACGAGATTTGACGTCGTTACCCTAAAGGTGAAAGTTTCAGGTCCACCAGACCAAAGCCCGCAGACAACGCGACCGCAGCTCACGGCTCTGATCCGCATCCTCCTCCCCGACACTTACATTAATGGCAGCGGCGTTTGAATTATCACCCAGGTGAGCAGAGCTCCGGCCTTTCCACGGGCGGAGTCTAACCCTTGTCCAAGTTTTTAATTCATGTAAAATTTGACACTGAGCAAACATGTCTGTTTTTTTTTTTTTTTTTTTTGTTGTTGTTGCTGTTGTTGTTCGTTAGTTTGTGTGTGTGTGTGTGTGTGTGTGTGTGTGTGTGTGTGTGTGTGTGTGTGTGTGTGTGTGTGTGTGTGTGTGTATTTATCTGAGGGCTCGCGTGACAAGAGCGGGGGAAACGGGACTTTTGGTGGAAAATCTGTCCTGCAGGCAAAACACTAAACTGGACTCTTTCATCTTTCACGCCGCGTCCGGCTCCTCCTGCCCTTTGTTGCATTCAGGCTCTGTTTAATCATATCAGACGCTCCAAGGCAAACTTAGCATAGATCGAAGGAGAGAAAACATTTTGATTAGTGTAAAAACAGAAAAAAAAACTGATTGGTCCAATAACTGCACACTAAGTTCAAATAATCATTAAAGTAACACCAATACCAAATAAATCCTATTATTATTATTATTATTATTATTATTATTATAGTTGTTATTCTTGCTCTTGTTCTGTTCATAATAATAATAATAATAATAATAATAATAATAATAATAATACAGTTCAGTTAATGGATTGTATTTCATGTGTGTTTATTTTTGATTAATGGTTCCTAATTTATTTATTTTTTTACTCTGTAGATCAACTTTATTTCTTATTCCAGGCACTTGTCTAAAACAACAAACTGAATAGAGAACCATGTAGTCCTCTTTCAGTATTAGGGGAAATACATTATAAGAGTTTTTCGAAGGTAATAATAATAATAATAATAATAATAATAATAATAATAATAATAATAATATCAACAGTAACAATCATCATAATAATAGACACTCACGTGGTAACTTTCCTCATTAAATGCAATTCAGAAGTAGAATGGGGAGGAAGTCCACAGTTAGGCCTGGCTGCAGCTCTAATAGCCTGTGTACTCCCAGCAATCCTTCAGGGGCATGATTTATTGAAAATATGGACCCTGTGTATAAGCTAATATGACAGAAGTGCTTTGACCTTGGGGCTGGGGGGTGTGCACTCTCCACAGACGTCAGCTGCTACCTTGAGTGTATTCTGCTTCTTTCTCACGCGATACCTCTCTTTAAAGGGTCTTCAGCTCCACGTCCTCCCTCTCCCTTTCCTGCTTTCCAAGACCAACAGATTCTTATTTAATAGTTTGCATGTTGAGAGCAACCTGAACTTGGAGAGTCCTGGGTCAGGCAGAGTGTATGCAGGATAACATTCGGGAGAAGAGAGGACTTTATTTTTAGACATCTGTCTACTTTGAGAATTTTTATTTATTTTTAATTACTTTTTAAAGAGCCTTTAAAAGTTTGAGCATTTATCAACGTATTTTCCTACTGTTGTTGTTTGGCTGAAATCATCCCGAGAACCAGGTGACATTTAACCTCGGTTCCTGGCACAGCTAAAGACATTAGTGGTATTACATGGAAGCTGATGTTTTCTCATTGATCTGATGTCCCATAAGCCTCGGTATTTGTGCTGGGCCTGTGAAGTGCTCTGTCTTTCCCACCCCCTGAGGGATAAAACATGTTTCCTGTGTAGGTATACTGCAGGCTTCGGCCTACCTGCTGGCGGCTGCACTTATCTCATGTGATTAACCTTGATCGCTTTAACGTGCATGGGAAAGGGCCAATGATTGTTAAAGGTGCAGCAACATTTTTCCAACAGATGCTCTTTAAACACGTATTTTCTGAGGCTAGAATAAATAATGGGTTATTGAAATTGATGTAAGAAATCATTTTGTTCCTTTACAATGTGTTATAATGGGTATTTGATTTAAGTTTTCCAGCTTTTGAGGAGAAAATATTTGCTTTTCTCTTTCAGACAGAGAAAAAGGCATATGGATGTGTGGAATTAGGCCATAATGCAGTTAAAATATCAAGCTTTTTCCCCCTTTGTACTGAACTGACAAGCTGGGTCTAACAGGGGTTAATTTGCTGTCCAAGGGTTAAACAAACAGGCATTAATAGTTTATTCTAGCCCAGGACCTAAATGTGTTTTTTTTATTTCTTGAGGCTTGAAAGACAAAATTCAGACTAACAAAACTTAAAAACAACAAGGTTGTTTTTGTGAATAGGCCTCTGTGAATGGCTGGAAAAAAAAAAAAAAACTTTTGCAATAAACCAAACAGCTCCCAGAATGCTTTTGCTTTGTCCTGATGAATTGGGCTCTGAGGGTGCACTGAGGTGAGGGCTAATAGGGATTAAGCAGGAGAAGTATGTGTCAGTTTCGATGGTTGTAATCTGGAGTGTTCATTTTTGAGTTTCTGAGCAGGTATAAAACGCAGATTAAGAAGCATTTCTGATAAGTGACAGCGGGATCCTGGAGGTCTGTTTTCATGCAGGGCCCAATGCTGACCTATGAGACATGAAGGGCCAGAGAAATGGCCTGTTTAAAATCCCATCTGATGGGGACGAATTTAGCATTTGGATGAGGAAGGAGGAGGAAACTGAGGGTGAAATAAAGCAACAACACAGACAGTGAGGAGAGGTTGCAGGAGGGCCTGAAAATCAGACAGATTCATCAATAGTTCCACGCTTGATGTGGCATAAAGGGGCCTTCTGGTTGACTGCTTCCTTTAAGGCCGACCTAAGATGTCTGGACCTCACTGACCTCATATACACTATTGCATTCTGGGCCACGGCTTTGACCTCAACAGCTGGCATCGCAACGGTGGCCCATTAGAGTGACAGAAATAATGATGTAGAGGATACCCTAGCAGAATAGTAATATAGGGATTCTCATCATGCAATATTGGAAGACAAACATATACACTGTTAATGATACTGGATTAGAATCCCATTAGGATTTGGCTCAGGATGGTTTGGTTATGGATGAGCTGACATCAGGAAATCAAAGTAATCAGCAGTGCGGACGGTGACAAGATTTTCCATCCTGCACATTTTCTCGGTGACAGCTTAAAAAGCATTATTCAGTGAGAGCTTATGTTTTATCAAGAACTTGATCTAGTTCAAAAGAGTGAATAATGATTGAAAAGTCAGTGTTAGAAAGAAAATAAGTACTTAAGTCAAGTTCAGCACTTGAGCATTTACAGTTCATGCTACTTTAACACTTTGACTTTTACTCCACTACATTCATAGATATAGCTACTGTGCAAATCAAGATTTTACATTAAAAAAAACATATAGTGATATTATAAAATGTGATACCTTAAACAGATTTAACTACCATACAGTATGTTAAGTAGCTAAATTAGCTGCAACTGATAAGCTATCATTAAAATGCATGTATGCATCTGTAATATTAATAAAATCATTAAATATATAATAACACACTATAACTAAAAAGAGTGCTTTTACTTTTTAAACTTTAAGTACATTTTGTTGATAATACTTGTGCATATCTACTGAAGTAAAATAGTGAATGGAGTATTTTTAAATTGTGATATACTTTTACGTAGGCAAAGGACCTACTTTCTTCCTCCACAATGTCAAATAATGCTAAATAGATTAACACAGTAGGAAAAAGTACAAAAATTGAGCGTAAATGAAGAATTACTGCGTTCCTGTCCTCAACTGGGATGATATAGAATTTTTACTGCATTTGCGCACAAAAGTAGCAGAAAAGAGTTCTAATCCTGTTCATTTAGTGGATAATGAGAGGTTAAGTTCTTCATTGCATCATATCTACCCTGTAAGGCTGCAGTGCCATCTTTAATTATGAGATCCTGAACATGCCTCGGTGCAACGCATCACAATGAGGCCAGACAGGAAGGGAAGTGTTATGTTAGTGTCGCTGCTGGCAAAGTGGCATGAGATCATTTCTAGCTTTCCTCAAACTGACCCAAAAACATGTCTGTCTGGAGCATTACTTGGAAAAAATGCATGAAAAAAAAATTCCCATCATCCTGCATCTTTTAAAAACTCAGATACTTCAGCTTCTCCAGCAGATTCATGCAAGTCTCTTTTTCTATATCCTGCAAAACAGTTCCACATAATAGGATATTAATAGTAATTCCTGCCTTTGGTTAAAATTGAGTTTCTCTTGCAAGCCTCCATATGACTTTATGAACCCTTGACCGATTTATGTAATGACATGATATGAACCCAGATACAGAGAGACAACAGTAAAATAACTTCGTCTTTAGTGAAGAGAAATGATATGAACAAGTTCCCTCCAGACCCTGAATAGTTCAAAATGAGCAAAAACCTGGAAAAAATTCATTCTGACCAACATCTGAATATCAGTCTATATATATATAGAATTTAAGTTAATGGTGGCAGGAAGATAGGAAAGAAAAACATGTTCACAGAAGTCTAAATAGTTTCCTCAAGCTTTCATCATCTCTTTGTTTTTTTCTTATTAAATCTTGTTAAGTTCTCTCTTGAAGCCTTGGAAAAATTATTCAAATGAAAAACATTCTGAGATTAACCTGTACGACCTTTGACTAGGTGTCACAAGTTGACACGGTTTCATTTGAAAGGCTCCAAAAACTTGTTTTCTCAATTAGCTCCCTAGGATCCTAATTGAACTCTCTATCTCCTGCTAAACTTGTAACAGTTTTTAACTATTTCCCATGACAGATTTATATGGTTTTTTTGTTGTTTTTTGATTGTTTTTTTCTGTTTTTCCTCACTGGTTTTAAGTGACTTTGAAAACTTGATGTCATGTATTTCCATGCACCTAATCTGAAGACACCCACAGATTCTGGATGAAGCAGATTAATTGAGTTTTTGAGTGTTAAACGCTCCATAAGTAATATATACAGATTGGTTTTTTTAAATTGTTACTTCTCAAATTATGAATATCTATAGGCATTCATAATTAAATGTTATAAAGATAATGTCACAGAGAAATACCTAATATTCAAAGACATTTTCAGGGGCCTTAGGTGGTTTAAACCAAAAAAGTTTGTAAAAAAAAACAAACATCTTTGTGTTTTTTACTCTGTTTATTTTTTTTCTAAAGCAAATTATGTCCATTTATTATTTTACCTTGTAATTTACCCAAACTGCTGGTCATTTTAAGCCAGAATTTGTCTTTAAGCTTTTTTTTAAAAAAAAAAAGTAAAAGCACCAAAACAGGGAGCATAAACATCCCGTTTGGATAAAATTAAGAGTTTGTTTAAGTTTTGCTCTTTTAATTCTGCTCATAACTCATCTTGTGAATTACAAATATTAGCAATTCCTGCAAACCATACTGCCTGTGTGTACTGCAGGCAGCATAGTGGCAGATTAGGGCATACTGCTTGATGTGTTTAATCATTTTTGCAGGCTTTAAACTTTATGTTAAATCTGCTTATAATGTGGGAATTCATGTAAAATGTCTGCAGTGTGCCTCTCCAACCAGAATACAGAGTATTAGGTTGATAGGCTATTACGAGCAAATAGGCTTTTGCAAAGTCAATTTAGTGGCACAATGGAGAACGATTGTGAGCAATTCTTCCGAGAACACAAATGATTTGTTGTTCTCTGCCTCTCTTCACTGCTCACTAGTCTACACATGGACTTCTATTTCTCCTAAGTGCAACCTCCCTCTTTCTATCTTTTAGTCATAATATTTAAAGTAGTGTTGTGAGGTACTTTTCTATGCAAAAAGGTGTAGGAAAAAGTTCTGATTCAACATGTTTGATCAAAATGGAGTTGGCAAAAACTTGGGGGCCTGGAATGTCCTGAGCATTTGTTCAAGCTTACTTGCAGATGAAAGTAAGCTTTTCATGGTGTTGAAATCCTATTACAACTCCAAACACAGCTCTTTTACTCGGTGGTTCACAGTTTAGAAACTGACCAAACATTTTCCACCTTCAGCATCTAGTGATTTTAAGCTGGAAAACGCTGTCAGTCCATCTACGGGCATTTTAGGTAGCAGGGGCTCTTTCCAAGAAAAAAAAATGCTCCACAGATAAGTTACACTTCAGTGTTCATATTAGGTTTTAGAAAGATTTCTCAGCCATGATTAGCCATGATGAAATGCCTGTGTTTCAGCCTGTCAGTATGAAAATGAGACTGTTTTTTTTGGGGGCTTGGTTTTTGGTTTTTTTTTTTGAGACCTGTGGTGGACACTGATTGGTCCTTAAAGTCTGCTGGGAGGGAGGAATAACAGCTCCAAAAGCTAGATCATGTTAAATCTGTTAATGCCTGTGGGTGTATTATGGTTAATATGGAAATACATGTTTGCAAACAAACAAAAAAGTGACACATTAACATAAATAAACGATTTTTTAAAATTATTTTTATGCAAGGCAAGAAGCAAGGTAGATTTAATCTGTCTTTTTAAATGAGGTATTTTTTAACCTTGTTGTGAAAAAGGTAAATACAAATATCAATACATTCAAAAGTCTTAGAACATGTTTGCGGGGGAAATTTGAGCAATGTTATTAATTATATAGTCTTTCTATTCATGTATGCAGATATTAGACATCAGACTCACTTAAGTATCGCTGATTTAAAAACTTTGCAAATGTCAACTATAATCAAAAATAAAACAAATGAAACACTTTA
This sequence comes from Istiophorus platypterus, assembly GCA_016859345.1. NCBI lineage: Eukaryota > Metazoa > Chordata > Actinopteri > Istiophoriformes > Istiophoridae > Istiophorus > Istiophorus platypterus. Next base: position 8,202,403 of record CM029132.1, on the reverse strand, counting down.
CGGCTGTAAAGGGTTAAATTGCCACTTGCCATATAAGGATATATTAGGCAGAGTTGTTCTTTTTCCCTCGTTGTCCAAATATCAAAGAATTAATTATCTTAGTTAATTTGGTCCATGGATTCGAAACTTCAACATATGTGTAGCCTTGACACTTGAACATGATTATTGTCTCTATACGATTGTTTTTTTGTGAAATAACAACAACAACAACAACAACAACAACAATAATAACAATAACAATAATAATAATAGCTGTCTTGGCTAAAAACAATCTCATTTTTAAAAATACATTTTACCTTCTCCAGCTCTACGATCGAAAAACTTTGGTTTTTTACTAATAATAAGTAGAGCAGTGGAAATTGAATCAGTTATTTTAGTAATCGATCATAGTCGTGGGGAACAATCAAGCAAGAAATTAATTACATTAAAATTTAATTTTAAAATTAAATAAACTTTGAGTGCGCCCAGTGAATATGAAGCGTGCATGGACAAATGTAACCAATAGGCGGTACTGTGCCATTCTGCATGGAGCTTTCTCCATCTCCAGCCCTGAGGACAACACTGTCTCTCTGCTTCGCTTTGCTCCCCAGCTGACCTAAATACAGCATCTCTGCGGTCCCTCAAGGCAGACTATCACACAGCACACACACCACTACGATAGAGGCTCCGAAGAGCGAGACCTTCTCTGGGATATCTTTTTTTTTTGGAGTAATTCCTCCTCGCTTCCAACCGAGGACGCTTTTTTTTCCCTGTGTGTGCGCGGATCTCTCCGAGACTTGAGCTCTCCGTGCTCCCGTGGATTGCGTCGGAATGCTTTACGCGGAGCGGGAGACACTCCTGGCCGGAAACAAGACACATCCCCGGGAAATGATTTTATAATATTCAGATCTGGGATTTCTTTTTTTTTTTTTGGTTGAAAAGCGGCCTGGGGAAGGACAGGGTGGTTCAAAATGCTGGACGGCAAGTCGCCGACATCGAAGCTCGGTCCTCCGTCGAGAGGAACGTCTTTTTACATTGAGAATCTGCTGGGAACCGCGGACAGGGGAGCCTCGGCTGAGGAGCGGGTGGAGACCTCGGGTTTCAAAGTTACTGTGCGCAGCCCGGTGGTCTGTCCCGGACTGGAAACTGGACGTCTGATCGACAGCGAGGCGCTGAACTGGAGGGGGACATCACCAAACACCGTGTACGGCAGCTCAAGAAGTAGGTGTCCATGTCTAAATGCCTTTAATTGTTCGTTTCATCCGTCAATAGAGATACGGGAGTGCAAACATGTTCTGAAACCATAAAACTCTCGTTTTCATTCCGCCCGTATGAGATGACCTTGCTTATAGGTTGGATAATCAGGATTAAGAACTGCTTACCAAGGTCGCGACGACACTCAACCTATATCTGGTCTGACAAACCGGCCACTTAGAAAATTATCATTCATTTATATAAATAATTACGTCACACGTAAAACCACCCGATCCCGTGCGTAAAAGTCTAAAAATTACCGCCTGGAACCGAACCAGGCTGCAAGCAGCGACCAAGATAGTAAAGTCTCACAAAAGTCTCAAAGGCGTCTCGTTCCGGTGCGTCGACCGGCCACAAGCGGACGCGGCACACGGGCTGTGGCGCGTTTCACTTTTTCCCCCCCGCTTCCGTGCACAAAAAACACGCCGACTCCCCGATTATCAGTCTCCTAGGATCCAACGGCGTTTTTGGCATCCGCGAAACATTCTCGCTCCGTTGCCCCGCGTAGGCCAGCAGAGGACAGCGGTTGCGTCTTTATAATCTTGGACAGGACAGGGCGCGTTAATGCGCGTAATTTCCCGCTGTGGATCAGCGTCCGCATAGTTTTGGACTCGAGCGCAACGAACTGCGACCAGTGCGTGGGACGTTTGGAACAGTGAGTTTGGTTTCCTTTTTTTTTCGTGATAGGTCCACAGTACAAGACCGGCTACTCGGAGGAACACCGGGACCCTCAGCCGGGCAGCGACCGGGATTCCCCAACTTTAACGGGGCGGGCGGAGGAGAACGATGAGGCGGAGGAGAAGGGGGACGACGGTTCGGCGGAGGACAGGGAGGACGACGCGCGCTCCTCTTGCTTCTCCAGAGAGGACAGCTGTGACCCGGGTGAGGCCAGAGTGCGTGGACCCACGCTGCACCCTAAAATGCAGCCGACTTCCAGCTCTCTGGAAGGCACAAGCGGACATGCGTTGTCACGCATGCGCCCTCCTCATGAGACGCTTGCTCTCACAGCCGCGGTGACAGGCTGCGGACTTTAACTGTTTCTCTTTCCTTTTAGGAAAATGTCGTACGGGGTTGTTGTGATTGGTAGTTGGGTTTATACGCACGACGAACTTTTCCCTGCAGAAATCAGCTGTTTTTAGCTGTTCTCGCAAGTTTCACATGAAGTAGCAGGGATGTAGCTGAGAGTTCCTGGGTCCATGTGAAAGAAAACTGCCATGGGCACCTTCTTTCTTTTTTTTTTTTTTTTTGATAAATATAAATGTACGCAAATCATACTGTCTTTTAATACTGTCATCTTGATTAAATCTCTAACAACCCTGGAGATAAGCTACTATATTGATTAGATATTTAATATCTAAAGTTAAGTGGCACAGTTATATGGAGGTAGACTGTTTACGTCTAATAAATACATATTCATATCTAACCCAATAAGGACCTGATCTGTTATAAACTTTGAAACAAAAGGCGAAAAACATTGAAATTTCTGGTATTCAACTCACTTTACTAGCCAAATACTCACATTCCCGTCTGGGTATTTTATCCAACGGTCTCTTAGGTGACTTTACTGTATTGAAATTTATCTTTTAACAATATAAAATTACTTATGATAGAAAATTCATTTTTATCTCCCATCCCCCATTTTAAAGCTGCTCTGTCAGTCATATCCAGTGACGTTTAACAAAATCTCTCCCTCCTCTCAGGTGACACAAAAGTGGCGCGAAAGAAGAAGACCCGTACCGTGTTCAGCCGGAGTCAGGTCTTCCAGCTGGAGTCCACTTTCGACCTGAAACGCTACCTGAGCAGCTCGGAGCGGGCCGGGCTGGCCGCCTCGCTGCAGCTCACAGAGACCCAGGTGAAGATCTGGTTTCAGAACCGCCGGAACAAGTGGAAGAGGCAGATCGCGGAGGACATGGAGGCCAGCGGCGTGGCCGTGCCCTACACTGCACGGAGGGTCGTCAGAGTTCCCGTGTTGTATCGCGAGAGTGTTGCCACGCCAGTGACGCTGACAAGCCTGCCCCAAGTTTCACCATCGGTGGTCGGCTTCTCTAATGCTATTAACTACCCACTGACTACTCACTTCACTCATCCAGTGTCGTTTGTAGCACCACAGATGACCGGACTGGTGTGACTTCAAAGGTGGAAGACAAGTAAAGGCGACCCAGCATACTCGGGACTCTTTCGACGCCAATTAATCAAATAAAGATGCAGCAGTAATGTACATTTTAGTTTCCACTTCTGATTCTGTAAAGTCAGAACTTCTGCTAATCCACTGGGGATTATTCATCCTGAGTTGAACTGTTTCTTTTGGACTTTTTCCGGGCACAACTTTAAGAAATACAGTCAGATTTAGGTCAAGGTGGATCACTCATCTAGTAGGCCATCAGGATCCTTCTATAGAGCTTCTCAAAAATCCTCAAAACAAGACAATGTCTCCATATTAACAGTGCTTCTTTAACAATTAATTTTACAAACTTGCCACTTTTAGATTTAAAAACTATGATGGGTATTTTTGGACTGTTCAAGCTGCCCAAAATCCTGTCCTCAGGCCTACACGTAAGACATTTCACACCAGATCACACAGGGTTTAAATGTAGCTCTATTTTGTGATGATTTTTCACAACTGTATGACTAACCCACACACATATGGGAACAATTAAGGCCCAATTACATTTTGAGCTTGTGACATTATGTTCAAAAATCAACTCAAAACTTGTGGTTGTATATTAGCCTGAAGACGTTGGGGTAAAAAAAAACAACTGATACAAGATTGTGAATGTGTTTGGAAAAAAATCTGGAGTTGTAGAGAACATTTTGGAATACCAAAATAAAAATTTGTGCAAAATTATATAAAGGGAGAGGTTACACAGAGAAAAAAGAATGCTTTTGCGGATGTCAGAGTACAGATTCAAAAAACTGTCAAACTCAAAGTTCCCACACTTTGAATGAAACTTCAGTGTAACACAAATACATTTACTTTACATGTAAGAGTTTTGGCTCTGCTTTTACAGCCAAAATCAGAGCCACGATTTACGTGTTATTTTATATCTTTGTGTAACTTCACTGTGCAACACAAATCAAATATCTTAAACAAACTATTGTCACAGGGTTTCACAAGCTTCAAATCTTTTTGACCCTTATTTGAGCCCACATCCTCTACTCGGGAAATAATTATGCACTGTGTCCGCGATACAAAGTGTAGAAACTCTGTCATTACTGAAAAGGCATTTTGGTGTTTGTGACTTTTGATAGCCGTGAGCATGGGTTTATTATCAGCAATAATCTTTGACTGACACTCTTTTTTTTTTAACTTAAGAGGAATTTAATACGGATTTTGTACACGGATATGCTCACATGTGAATAAAAGTTTATGCACAAATTGTTTTGTGGTCTGTTACTGACAAGGTAACTTTGTCTCATTGCGACTGTTTGTTCCCCTGTGTTAAGCCTACATAAGTACATGATAGTACATTTAAGGGGGGGGATGTTTAAGATTTATAAGCACATTTTGAGCCAGTAGACTAAGTAAAGATATTTAAAAAGGTGATAGACATGGGTCACACGTACACACACACACACACACACACACACACACACACACACACACACACACACAGAGGATAAATGTCTTACCAGCTTAACAGTCAAAAGAAACAAATACAGAGAATAGAAGTTACTGCATTAGAGGTTTTTCTTTCCTGTTGGAGCTGAGCTTATGTGGCCCCTGAACCCTTTTTAGGTCCAGTAATTCTCATTATCCTAGTAGCCAGAGAGCTGTCAAGCTGATGTGAATGGGACATAGTAAAAAAAAAAGAAAGAAAGAAATCAAAAACATATAAGTCCTGGAAATCTAATGATATGTAGTGATACTAACTCCAAGGTTTAAAAACCCTGCTTAACAGGAACCAATGCGGTGTCTTGAATTTTTTCTACGAGGCACACATGAATTCTCAAGACAGAAAAGTGTTTAAAGCTACAATATGGCAGCCAGAATGAAATCTGCATCCCGCCCTCATCTGCCCCAAAACCTCACCAATCAAAATCCGCTAAACCGCAGTCTTCCGGGTCGTTGAAGAACTACGCACCGGCTCCTCTTCGCGCTAGTCGCAGCCGAGGCGCAATGGTGCTCGGAGCGTCCGGGGACGTCGGTGTTTCGGGAATCTCGGAGGAGCGGATGAAATGCCGGGGAACATGAGCAAAGAGGACGCCCCGAGTCGGGGCGCTTCTTTGACTTTCACCATTGACAACATCCTGAACCTGAAGCAGCAGGACAGCGAAGACTTGGAGGTTTCGAAGGGGCAGAGGGACAGTGGATGTAAGGGTGATTTTCGAGCGCGGTGTGAGGAGGAGTGGGACGTCCGCGGGAGGCACGACAGCGGCTCGGAGGAGACAGGTAACTCCGGGAAGTTCATCTGGTCTCTCCAAAGCACTTTATCCAAAGCGACTGCAATTTTTTTTAATTAAGGGTATACATTAATCAGGCTGGTCGAGCGGTTAAGTGGTAGAACTATGCGTAAACATAGGTAGGATAAAGATGGACACAAAAAAATCATAAATTAAATATTAGACTGAGGATAACGACTAAAATTATCTTCTGAATATGTCGGGGCGAAGATCTCTGCTTGGAGGTCGTTAAATTATTTATTATTTTTTCATAATTACATCAGTAACCGTGCAGCTTCTTTGCATGTGCATTTGCGCACGGAGTGACACGAGTGTGTGCCTGAATTTACCGCTGCATCAAAGCACGTTTTGTCGCTTCATCCACAGCGAAGCCCAGGGTCCACCGCTCGGACCGCGGAGAAAGCAGCCCGCCGCTGACGGCCGGCTCCGGTCCCGGGGCGCAAAGCGCGCACGGCGCCGAGGACGCGCCCGAGCAGCAACAGCAACAACAGCCGCAGCAGCCGGCCAGCACTCAAACCAAAGCCATGGCGAAGAAGAAGACGCGCACCATCTTCTCCAAGAGACAGATATTTCAGCTGGAGGCGACTTTTGACATGAAGAGGTATCTGAGCAGCTCGGAGAGAGCGTGCCTCGCCAGCTCCCTGCAGCTCACCGAGACCCAGGTGAAAATCTGGTTCCAGAACCGCCGCAACAAGCTGAAGAGACAGCTGACCATGGACACGGAGGGCCCGCTGGCCGCCGAGCACTTCTCGGAGGCGGGGAAAAATGTGCAATTACCGAGTTTTTACAAAGACAGCAGCCTGCTGGGCGGATGTTTGTTACCCATGCCTTTCCCCGTCGTGTACCCGACTGCGCCTTACATCTATTTCTCCAACACTGGCAAATACTTTGGCCTGTTTGATGCGGACTGATGATTTGCCCTGTGTGGGACGTGGACACGCCGACTTACAGTCACCCCTGTTTTGGCTTCAGATTAAGCCTGTCACTTTAAAAACAAACAAAAAAAAAAAAAAAAAAAAGATTTTATTTTATTTTGAGTTTATAAAATATTTTCCAACTTTGATATCAACATATCAACTAATCCAAGACATGCATGTGCCACTTTTTGTCTTCCCCCAAATGGTTTACTATTATTATTATTATTATTATCATTATTATTATTATTATTATTCCGATTATTATTATTATTATCAAGGATATTTTTCATAGAAAAATGTGCATGCATCAAAGTTCCTCTGAGCAGTTTTACTTTGCGCAGTAATGTGTCATCTGACCGAATGTACGTTCATGTTGTCCTACAGAGTAATGCTGCATCCACCGCGTTATCCCGCAATAACACTTCTCTTCATTTGTGTTGAGTTTCTTCGGAGCAACACTTCATTTGTATTTATATGGCCTTATTGTTGTTGCTGATAAACACTTATCGTTTGTTTTCACGCGATCTTTCATACGACAGACTGTTGAACTGTAAATACAGTTGTGCTATTATATCATGACAATCATGAATTTTGCAATAAAAAGTGGAATATTCGAATTTTTTTAATTTTTGAAGCGTGTTGACTTTAAAGTGGGTTATATCAGCGCAGCAGTGATTATAAAAATACGAATTTTCAGATTAGACTTTTTATATCGTGCCTCATTGAATGTTTTGTTTTGGTTTTTTTTTTAATTCTTATTATTCTTAAGTTGCATTTGGTTCCAGGTCATAAGCTAAAGCACGTTTGTGTTATTTATAGGAAGTGTAGAAAATCTGTCATCACTGGCTATAAAACAGTGTAAGTTCGGCTTTTTTCTCTGCAGTGGTAAAGTCGCTGGTAATTCATGGCTTCTGGACACATCTGTTGTGTGTCCTTTAAAAATGGACCTATTTAGAGCCCAGATTTGACTGAAAATGGCTCCAGGTTTTCATTTTTTCCTTCATCACCGACGAACAGAGCTCGTTTTAGCCTATTTGTCTTTGTACACAGCCTGAACGCAGAGAGTCGTTTACATCAACAGGTCCTTTTACTGCATAAACAGAGAGCAATTAAACTTTTTTTTTTTTTACTCAGTCTAAGCAGTCATCTTTATCATCGGGTAACTCTCTCCATGCAGTGAAGTGTTAACAGAGTCACTTCTCTACAAGTTTGACATTTTCCTGTTGCGAACCTGTAACTTTACAGTCCGTGTTTTTCTACTGAACCACACAGAAAGTCTGCAGTGGTGCGTTTGCGCTGCCTGTCCGGTTCTATACTGTTACTGTGCACGAAAAGAGCCTGAGCTATACTTTAATAAGATACTTGCAAACTCCTGCAAGGATGTGAGCTACTCTCAGGCTTCTCCTGCTCCGCCTATCAGAGGCCTAATCTCAGCACGTCTTTGCCGAGACCGTGTTGCTTCACAAGTAACTTTGCTCAGACTGAATTAGAGGGTCAACGATAGCACTTTCCTTTCTGAATTTAAATTCGCTAGGGTTGTTAATTATTAGAAATGTTTAACCCGCAAAAAGCTGCTGTAAATTTGATTAAAAATGTAAACAGTGGAGCAAAACTGTCTTTATCCTAAATTGAGAGGTTTATAAAATATTATTTTCAATTATAATTCTTAAATAACAGACATAATTGCACATGTTTCTGTGGTATCATTTTATACCCAGGACTGAATAAAACTTACAACCATGTACACTAGAAAATTTTTTTTACCTCTGTTGGAGTTTCCAATAAAAAAAAAACAAAAAAACAAAACAACAACAACAAAAAAAAAACAGATATTGTGAGACCAAGATCTGCAAAGCAAGCAGAAGGTCATTTGTGGCGAGCTTCAGGTCAAAGTTGTCCACTGGCTGTTTTTTTGTTTGTTTTTAGTCAATTTGTGACTTTTTTAATCATCAGAATGTAGTAAAAATTGAAAATTATATCTTAATAGTTTGGTTATTGTTGAATTGTTGCACAGATTCAAGCAATGTAGTAAAGAACTTCACATTACATGTCCTTTAAGTAGATATTCTCCTCTACAAAAAAAGAACCGTGAAAATACGTATAAGCTTTGGCTACATACTCGATACTGTTACTGTTTTTAAAGGCAGGCCATAAAGAAGACTTATAATAGGAGTTATACTTTAGTTCATTGAAGAAAACGCTGGAAAAGAAAGAAGAGGGACAGAAAATCAACAATTATAAGTGGCAGTTGGAAAACTTCCTGTTGCACCACAAGTTATGGCTTTCAAGAGTCAGTTTAAACATACGCACAACAAATCAATATCAAACACCAGAAGTTTTTCATTTGGATCTTACTGCCTGACACTGAAAAAGTAATAGTAAGTAAATAGTAAGTAAAAGTAAGATCTAATGTCAGTAATATATGTTTTGGGACAAAGCATGTATTACTGAAAGTTTTGCTCATTGTTTTCCAATAATGGGATTAAAAAAAAAAAAATGATAAAATTTGCTTCTACCAGATTTTGGGCATCTTTAGGATTCTTTAATGCTTAAGAATATTTAATATACTTGAATATAAATAATATACACAAAACAAAAAAAGATTAAACATATTTTATTTAGTTACTTGAATTATAGTTTGCAGCAAAGAAGACTAGGTTCCCACATAAATACACACTGAGCACTTATTGTTGATGGGTTTACACATCATCATCTATGTGTGGCAAGATCTGCATTTTCATAACACAAGAAAATCTCTGCCAAGGTACTTCATGAAACTCACACGAACACACGAACACACAAACACACACACACACACACACACACACACAACTAAGGTGGTTCAGGGTACATTAATGAAGTCATCACACTCAGAGGGTGTGGACTGATTTGTCACAAGGGGCTGAATCTGCTACTGTTTACAATGTATCATAGCTTCACGATTTTTGTGTCATCGTGTATTTATTTTTGACCAAAAAGAGTAAGAGTGTAGTTGTTTTCCAGGACTGAAAACATGCTATGAGTTTTTGGTTACAGGTTTGTAGGTTGAAAAACAGTCAGTGGTTTCCCACTAACTATTTTTCTTTGCTGTTAGAGCACATGAGCGTAGCCGAGTAATGCATCTCTGCAGAAAGAGTGAGAGAAATAAGCGAAATGTGTATTTAGGTGGACTTGCATCAGTGCTTCTGGAGAGATTTCTCCTAAAGGGCCCAGCAAGCTGCACTTACACACCGTTTCCGGGTCACTTCCCCCTTCAGTGCTGGAGCCTCTCACTGCTTTCTCCCTGTCACAGCCATTCATGGCCTCGTCGCTGTTAACCTGTTCACTCAACCACTTAGTCTGCCAGCAAATCTGTTGTTTTCTCTACTAAATTCCTGTCTACCTTTGCTGTGCATGTAGAGTTGTACTGTATCTCATTATCGCCCACAATGGTCCAGGATGTTGTTATGCGCAAAGGAAATGAGTCGCTGTTGCTCTCATGTCGAGGAATATTTTTCTTTTTTTAAATGTTTTGCATCAAATTTTAAAAATGAAAGTAAATACAGATGTATTTTTGATGTTTAAGATTAAGAAATAATTCAAGGACAAAAATAGTGACAAGCTTTTAACAATCAATGTAAAAAAGGATTAGTAGTAGTAGTAAAAAGGAAACATGTAAGTACAAATATAACTTTTATTATATTAAAAGTGTGAGGTAAAAGCAGTGTGGTACCAGCTGTAAACTATTGTAGATCCTTAAGCCTCTAACAACACAGTTGGACTGGATTTTAGCATCTCTTTGTCTTACAAACTGACAACAGCCCTTGGAAAATCCATCTCAGACAACTATTGCTTCACTGCTTTAGCATTAATACCATTCACATAAATGCCACTTTTAGAAATTACATCATTAATTAAACAGAGGGATACTAATTCAGAGACATATGTCACCTATTATTACATGAAAGTGCAGCCAATGTGCATTTAAGATATTTATTTATAGAAGTAATATCAAGTTTTTGCAACCATCTTTATTGTTGTGATGTGTTGGTCACAATATAATGCAATAAAGGTTTTATTTGATGAACTGAAACCTAATAGGAAGTCAAAGCCTTTTGTACATATGTGATATGTTTGTGTCATATTGTGGGGATGAATATCACCTCACAATGCCCATCTGTTGACAAAACTCAAGTCCCCACAACGTTACCTGTTTATTTACAAGTTTATATTCAATCTATCTCAAAGCTGTGCTTAAAAATAGTGCCTGTAATCTTAGTTTTGTTAACTTTTAGATTTATGTTCTTTAAAGTATAAATTGCAAGCTTGCATACTCAGGCACAGTGTTAAATTAGTAGTAATGGTAAAAATTTAGGTATTATTTATAAAATATGAATTAAGATCAGAACTAAAAAAAAAAAAAAAACTAACAACCACAAAAACCACACAACATTGTGATTTTCCATCTATACCTCTATGTCTCTACCTGTGAAATCTGGTTTGCAAGTTTGTGCATTTAGCCCAACTTTACTGGCAGTAACTTAAATGTTAGACACACAAAATAAAGCCTCTAAGCAGACAGTTGAATATGCAAAGCTTGCAGCACAGAAATGTAAATGTAAACTCAATCTTTAAGCACAGCATTAAGATGAACATAATACTCCACAATTTTGGGGTTAACACTCTTTTCTTTTAGAGTTTTGCGGTTAAAGACCATGTTTTGTGAGTGTTTGTGTCTGTGTGTCTGTTTGATTTACATATGGAAAATAACCATTTTTTAGGTTTCTCATATGATCATAATTTGAGGGCTTATTTTACTCAAGTGTTTACAAATATCACTAATGTAACACTGATTATATTAATGATAATAACTATGAAAATGATTTACACCTTTTTTTACATTTGGATTTTTACCTCAAAGGTTCATTTTCTGACTATGAGCTTAAAGGTAAAGTTTCTACAGGGAGCCTGTATGGTTAAAATTAGTATAAGTCTGCAGACAATGAATGAAATGTCCTCACAAGTGTAGTAGTACGGTGTTTGTATGCACTGAAGGGCCTGCTTGCTGTGTCTTGGAGTGTGTCTAAGATGGGTGGGTGGGGGTGGGGTCGGGTGGGGTTTACAGTCGCCAGACTTCCTGACTCTCCCGCTGTCGGACACTTGTGAACGCAGCGTTGGCTCTTTGTGTCTCAGCACTCCTCTCTGCAACCACAAGGTTCAAATGACCCCACCGGCAGCCTGCAGTCTGCTGCCGAGCCAAGGCTAAAAACCCCCGGCCTCATCTGTTAGAGGCGTAGAAAAATCCATTAGGACCTCAACCTGATCAAAAAGACGCCCAAAAGCCGAGGCACCATATGCACTCATTTAGGGGCTATCGATGACTGCAGAGCATCGCGGGGTAGTTTAATACATGCCATTGACTTACTGCCAACAGTGGCAACCAAAAACGTTTTTTGCTACAAAAAGGAATAGAGCTGCAAGTCTGGCAGAGTTATTCTGGGTCTGATGTGCACCTCAAGGCCATCCAGAGCTGTCACCACATTTCTCCAGTTTGACCATCAGTAACCCACACAGCACATGGTTTCCATTCAGCGTTAAATGCATGAATGCTGAGCGCTATTGTTTGAAACCATTGATCCCAAATTGCAAGTGATAATGTGGTCCCGCCGAATGATTGTGGTGGGGAGTTTCTCTCATGCCGCTAGCATGCAAATGTGGGGATGTGACCCAACCGCTGCGGCTTCATTTTACCATCAGCATTCCCTTTAAACGACCCTGTGAAGTTCGGTTAAGTCGTTTTAAATCACACAGAAAATACCGAGAACGTAAACGGAGCCCAATGTTTGTACACACTGCAATCATATTAGTGCCTCTTTGTGTACCACGCTTGCATGTGTGTTGGCTCTAAGAGGCTGACGTGTCAGATCCAGTTTCATCTCCTTAACACCGAGTGACAGCTTTGATTGAGATTTCCATATCAATCATTCACCACTGGCCTTGTTCGTAACTGGACCCGAACGTATGAATGGTTGTTTAATAACCCCGATAATGACCCATTAATCTACATTCACACTACTTGGCACTCACACACTCAACAACAGGCCCGTTTTGCCGTGAGCCTCCTTTGTGCATTCTCAGACAGGATTTATAATTACTACCAATTACTGTTAGAGCTGCCTGGAGATGGGCTGGATGTGACGCAGCAGTGGCTGTTAGCTGTGATGACGCAGTTTCATTCTGCTAACATGATGTTTTTGGAGCTGAGCAGCAACTGCTATAAAATACTACAACTGCTTTTTTTTAGCGTAATCTTTGCACATATACTGTAGTGAACAGTGAGGAGTGAGAGGAGTCTTAGATAATGATAAGTGTTGCGTAGTTTATCTATACTTCAACATGATATTGTCCATTTATTGTCCATTTAATCTTAGAATCAAGAGTATTAGCGCCTCTACACCAAACCAGATGTCAGGAAAAGTAAGACAGTGTTTTTCTGATTTAGAGGCACATTTTTTATGCAAAACTATTCCATTTTCATTGTTCCAACTACCAATTCATCCTGAAATATGAAGCCCATTTTCCTGTTTCTAGACCTTGAATACACCTCTAACCAGTATTATGGTTTCTGTTAATCTTTCTGGTACCCTGCTATAATAAGCACCCTTTATAAAAAGTTTATGGAAAGTTCCCTTTGGCTAGTGTTTATCTTTATAAATGTTCATAGTCCATGCTTTGCTGCCCTGTTAAAAACCATCTCCATCAGTGTCAACATGAGCTAAGAAAACGTTTTTGTGCTTCTTTTTTTTTTTTTTGGATTATTCACTGGATTTTAGATGGTTTATTAAGAAGAAGGAGTTTTCCTCAACGCATTAATTAAAAGAAGAAAAATTATAAATCTAGAGATACGTGATTCTCACTGGTCAGTGGAAAAAAAACTGGTCCACCAAGACTGCTGTTGTAAATGATCAGTAAATGCATTGTGGTCCAGATTCTTCACCGTCCCTTCACAGAAGGTTAAACAGACCACTGGAAGGGTCTAACTTGTGAATGAAGGAGTTAAAAAGACAAAAAAAATTAAAAAAAATTCACATAGAAGCCGGATAAACAACAGCCACAGGGGTTTTTCACAACTTGACAACACAACCACTAGTTTAAAGTAATAGCTCATAAACATTTATTAACCATTAATAAAGATATATGTTACAACTCATAAAGAGTGCATCATTAAAAAGTGGTAAATTCTTAACCCATATTTCCACTTTACTGTGCTCCCATCACATCCCCGAAAACTCTCCCCAGTGGTGTACTAAGCTCAAGCTAAGAGGGTGGTTTGTTCAAAGGACTCAGTGACGCTGCACTTTACAACATAAACAACACCCCATTCATTATGACTCGCAACCCGATAGCGACTGGGGGAATCTAGACCCTTTCAGAAGGGTTATTGATCCATTAATTTCGTCGACTTTAGTGGTCTGCAGTGACAGAGTGCCTCTGTAAATTGAATGGGGGCTGAGGGACTACAATGACCGTATCTGATGAAAAGGTCCTGCATGAGTGGCGACGACATAAATAAAGCCAAAGGTCATCCATCTTCCCCTCACAGGAACCAGTCTACTGTGTCAAGGAATAGCTAGTCTCGTCCCCAAAGGCCCCCTAGTGGCAAATATGTCACAGCGGTGGAGAGAGACCAAATGTCAGCATATGCGCTACACACTTTGGAAATGCTGGATTCACAGTTGGTGGACAAAGGCACCCTGGGGATCATGCTTTTGCATTTCCTAGTAATTAGAATAAACTGCACAGATCTCTTTTCCTTGAATAAAGTTACTACCTTTCATTGTAAACTCTACAGTGAATCACTGAGCACACTGGAGTCTGACTTTGTTTTGGTGGAAATCAAGTATGTAGATACTCTGCCAGGAAAATAACCGACCTACGTCAGAGTTTGTATATATTGCTTAATACAAGCATTTTTTTCTTAGTGTGTTTGAAAGAAAATATTCATAGATGCAATATTTAATTAATAAAATATAGTACAATATACTCTAGAAATCACTTTAATTTGAAGGGGTCTTCTTTCTTTACCTTCATGTGTGTACATCTTTGTAACAGTGACTTAAAAAAAAGGAAAAACAAGATCAGTAGTCACTTTTTTAAGAAATGCATCTAGAGATTTCAGAAGCATTTATTGTGATACCTGACAGTACAAAGAGGAAAGGAAGTGAGGGGAGAGCAAGAGAGAGATGGGGAATGGCACAACAAAGACCCCTGGCCAGATGTGAACACGGGTGGTGTTACAGTTAATGGTTGGTGCCCCAACTCCTCCACCAACAGGATGCCCCCCCAAAAGACACATTTTATCTTTAAAAGTCATGTTTACTTGATGGATAAATCACCTTCATTCAGTTAGTAGCGAGATAACAAAATGAATGGGTGTTATCAATGATAACAATAGTTAAGTTTACCTCAAAGGTTTATTAACTCTTTCCGGTTTTAGTTTACCAAAACTGCACATGGTGAAATAATTTTAGAGAAAAGCCTCACCTGACTTGCTTTATTTTCAAAGAGAAGACTTGGTCGCACTATAATGCTTTAAATATTCTATTTTTATTATGAATTTTTTTTAACATGTGTTTTGTGGGTATCATCATTCATGGTTTAGAGCAACTCTTTTCCAGATCTCAGCTGTGGAGTAATTCAATAATAATATCAATAACTACCTGAATTCTGTATTTTTTTGCTTTCTCTGTCATTGTGTCGGCAAATATAACTATGTTTCTCTGTAATGCCAACATGTTTCATTTTAATTTGACCATTTTTCAATTCTTTATTGATAAAATATATGATCATAGTGTTAAAAAAAAATAACCCCAAAACTTGAAAAATCTTGACCTCAGTCTTTCTAAAATCCTCCCTATAGAGATAAAGCTCTAGTCATTATCAAACCATCCTGACACTTCTTTTTGTAACAGATGCAGGAGAGTGATTCTGGAAAAGGAAAAAAAAAAATTCAGGAAATCCATAATCACAAGGGAAATGTGGCCATATTGTGCCTCTATATCTGCTCTGATATTCGTCTGTGTATGACAACAACAGGTCATTTTATCGTGGCCTGCAAGATGAAAAGCCCTGACCCTCAGGGACACCAGTCTAGCCAACTTCACTCTGCATGTCATCTGATCCAGGATCAGATGTCAGTTGCCTCACACAGCTACATGGCTGAGAGCCCATTACAAACAGCAACAAGAGTGAAAGTACCATCCAGAGTGACAGAGGTTATGAAAATCATTTAATAAGTAGAAAACAGAGGAACCTTGATGCCCACGCAACTGAATCTGTCCCGTCTACAAAGTGGTCCCTGTCTTTAAGATCAGTCTACATGCCCTGAGCAAAAAGACCTACCAAAATCAATAGAACAAGTTGGAGGAAACAGATACTTGAGACTAATGGACACTGGGAATTGCAGCTGATGGGTGCAAAGGGGCTGAAATTCATATTGATATGGACATCAGAGGCCATCGGGCTCCACCGAGGGCGAGAGGAGGTCACAGGTTGCTTTGACAGCCTACCCCCTCTTAATGGAAGCCTATCGACTGAATTGGAAAGAAGCTTCTGTGACTAACATGTAAGAGGGAGGCACAGAGTCTGCGAGCGCTCACACCAAAATAAATGTGTCTTTTTGTACACGTGCACCTTTTATGTCTGTGAATATAGAGGTATCAGTTTCTTAGTCTTGAGGGATTCTTGTTTCTGATCAATAGCAGGTTATTAGTTTCTCAACTATGCCTTTTCTGCTCCGGGCCAGGACGGTGTATGTTTTGAGGATCCTAAATATTCATATGCTGTTATAATTGTGCTCCTGTATTCAATTATTTAAAAGCTGCTATTTTAATGTTGTTTAGTGTATCTCACCATAGTCTGAAAGTTCCACTCTATTTCCTAAGTCATAAGTTTTGGATTTGAAACTAAGATTTCAATGGCTTTGACACCCCCAGAGGTCAAAAAGTGCCAAAGTGTCTAATTTTGAATTACAAAACTCATCCCTTTTTAAACCAGTTTACAGTTAAACTACTTCTTGTCTGTGACACCATAAGTTGAATCACAGTGATGTGAGGCATTTCTAAAGTAACAAAAATGCTCCTTAAAAAGATGATGTTTCATTAAAGTGTATTAACATCAAAATAAATGATGCTTAAAGATATTTTCCTTTATTTTCTTCTTTGCCCTCACAGGCAGGCAGAAGTTATATTGCAACATTGATGTTTATAAGTTAGTGATATAAAAACCCAAACCTTTGCAGGTCTTTTGACCTTTTAGATGAACTTTTTGACCCTCAAGCTGAAGGGGTGTTACAATCTCTGGTGAAAATCACTAATCTCCAATAAGTCTACTTTTCATGAGCCCTGTTTTAGTGACGACATTTTCAGATGATCAGAAGGGGCTTTAAATGCCTTAAGAAATAGGGGAATTTTCTAAACCTATAATGTGAAGGAAAAAAAAAAAAAAAATTAGCAAATTTGGATATGCATGGTTTGCCCAGGACAGTGTTGCCTATCACAGATTGTATATGTCAGTGAATGTTATGAAAAAAAAAGACATTTGTTCATGAAATTTGTTCATTCTTCTTTTCCGACCCATTAATCATCTGACAAGCAGACAACTGACTCAGATTCATCTTGTCACTGTTTGGTGGGGTCAGGACCCCAAACTGGAAAACACTGTAAACACTCTTTTCTGCAGTGATCAAATTGAGCACAAAGTTCATGGGAAAACATGCTGAGAGAGCAGTAACATAAGTAACGAGTAACATGAGTCTCCCTTCAGTCCTGGATTGCCAGATATGTGAATTAGCAGTCAGATAACCCAGAATAAAAACTGCTGACTCAGTATAAGATTGTGGTGTGAAAGTGACAGTTAATTGTCTGCTGGTGTATTTCCTGCTGATTTACCATCCTCTTACAGGCAGTTGGTGAGAGAACATAACCTGACCCACATCTCTTACCACAAAAAAAAGCAATAATCTGTGCTGCAACCGTTTTGCTGCCCTCTGAATTAGCAGCATGTGCTCCCGAACCGGTTCTCCCCGAGGGCTGAGCAGCTGCACGTCGCTCAGCTCATCCAGTGTGACAGCCCCGAAATCACAAGTGCAGCAGCTCAGTCCTGGGAATTTATCATCTGTAAACACACATATTATTGAGCAATCAGCGAACGAGTCTAGTACAAGTTGAGCCGCGGTTGATCACTGGGTTGTGAGCTAATAGCCAAAGTGGCTGCCTGCCAGGTAGATGCACCTGAGGCTCTGAAACAGACTGTCATCACCACAGCTAAACCATTACATATGGTTTCAGAGCTCTAAGAGAAGCGTTAAAACAGCAGACCTTGAGAAACAACGTTTACTCTCAACAGCACTAAAGCAGACTAGATGATGTTACATCAGATAAACAACAAGAGCTTGTCCTGTTAAGTAACAGGATTTATACAGAGACAGTAAAAAAGAAAAAAAAAACTACGCTATATCTCCTGCAATGTTATCAACCCATTTCTGAAGGGATGTTCAATAATTTGGGTTTGGATTAACAGTTGCTGCCATCCTGGCAAAAAAAAAAAAAAAAAGAGGGAAAAAAACCCCACAGCTGAGCACCCAAGGATGAGAAAATCGCACCAGAGGATCTCATTTCCAAACGTCCTTAAACGTCCTTAAAGTCTTTATCTCGCTTTCCCCTGACTGATGCAACAAGTGCACAAATTGGAACATGTGAACTGATTATAGGCCACTATTAGATGTGTGTGTGTGTGTGTGCGTGTGTGTGTGTGTGAGAGAGTACACGCGGGAGGGGGGGGCATCTTCAGCATCTGTATGTTTAAAGCTGCATTGACTGTAGAAATGACATAATCTAAGCTGTTTTGCACAGGTGTTCGGTAACTTTTGCCAATTTACACATCCACCAAGCATCATTACTATTTACTCTGAGTCTTGTTCTGTCTACCTGATGAAGTACTGTACAGAGAGGTTTTAAAGCTTAGGGGTTTTTTTGTTTTGCCATTGAACTGATGGAAGTTTCTGAGTCAGGCGATGTTTCTCTTTGTATCCCCTTTCATATCATACAGGATAATTTGATTCTTTGTCGATTTAAAGATATTCATCAGTGCAGCTTTAACTGGCAATGGCACACAATCACAACACAATCAAACTCAGTTCTTATGGAGAACTTCGCACATACCAAACTGCAAACCAAGCCATCAGATTTTAATAAATGGAGCGGAAAAAAAATGAGCAAACACGACCTGCAGGCACAATTTAAACGTGTGTTGTTGTGCCAAGTAGGAGCATGGACTATTTAATGGTTTAACATGATCAGATATGCTGAATACATTTTAAACAAGCAAGTTTTGATTTGACGCAGAGCAGAGCATTGGTGCCGCAAACTGAACCCCACGTAATTTCTGCACGATTTATTTTCTAGTATCACCTAAGGGGTGTTTTATGTTCCATGCAACACCAATTAATACACAGGGTTAATACAGTCAGCAAACGAAGTTTATTAGCTTTTTATTCCCTCCGTGAAACATAATCCAATTGGTGAGTGTCGACAGTAAGCTAAAAAAATAAAAACAAAAAACCCAAAAACCCCCAAACACCTAATGATGAGTAAGATCATCCTCATGGCAGTGGGTCACACTGTTTGACAATAGCAATGATCTAATGCTACAGTATGATTGTTTTCAGAGTGACGGTTTAATGAACAGTTTCCCACTCCACTTGTCCTCTAATGCGGCTCTCTGGAGCAGCACCGGTCACTTTAGAGCTAAACAGTGATGCTGCCTCAGTGCCAGAGGCTCTGACCCGTCCAACCGGCTCTTTGGCCCTCACTGGATCTCCAACCGAAACACATTTAGTAACAGCCCGGCCATTTCTGTTTGAGCCACTCATCTGAAATAAATCCAAGGGCTCGGAGTGACATGCAGATACAGATGGTGCAAAAGAACTGACTGTTCTGTTAATTATATCGTGATGGACACTCAGCCATCACACTCGGTGCAGAAAAGTGAACATCAACCAGCTATATCATGAAAATATGAATGAATCGCAATGGCAGCTGATATTTTTTTTAAAAGCACTAAATAATCTACAGTATCGGCTCACAACGGTAATAAAGGGCTTGAACATCTTCCCCACAGCACATCTCGGCCAACAAGTGGATCCAGCGTGACAGCAGCCTGAGGTTGAGCTCTCATCAACATCATGATCTGACGCTTAGAAGACTCTCACACAAACTGTCATCTGCTACCCTAGCCACTACTTGCGCGGCTGTCGACATCACTCATCAGCTGAGATGAATGATGCACTGAAAGGGTCACAGTTCACAACCACTTCAGACTGTCAACAAATATCTCTGTCAGTTTGGCCACATGTCAAAAAACCCGGGGATTTGGGGACATCCTTTAAAACACTTCACTTGGACCTGTATTTCTTCTATTAATATCAGTGATGAAAAGCTCATTAAGAACACGGGCTTTTTGAAATGTCGTAGATTATAACTTTCACACAGGTGTGAACAGGTTTTACCGTTAAACAAGTGTGTAAAGTCAGAAAATCACAAGATTGGTTATTTGTTTTTGGACTGAAAGCTTTTGTCTTGTTCTCTAACATCTAAAGTAACTTTCTATACGATGTTTCTACTGTAACATCAGGTAGTCATTAAAAGTCCTGCTTCTGCCATATATTAGAGATAGAGGGTCATAACTGTGAAGCAGAGATCTGATTTCCTCCGTCATTCTCTCTAAAGAGCACGGTGCTTTAAAAACAGGCGAGTGGTGATGTGACCTGGCAGCATCTGTTTCTCTTGAAATCAAACAACACTTCATAAATATCTGTGCTTATACTTACCTTCAAATCCCCTTGGGTCCATGAGAAGATGCAGTTAGGAGAGATGACGGATGCTTTAAGCCATGTTTTATTCACCACTTTAATTCCACAACCCCACAAAACAGAAAAAAGAGTTTGTGTTTATTTTATTCATCTTTTAAATCCACAAATAGATAGCTGCAAAATGTTCCTGGTTAAAAATTTATCGCTGGGCATCAAATGTTGGTACTGGTACTGTTGCTCTGAAAGGGTTATGACCAGTCTAAATATTTTGTTGGTGTTTGAACAGAAAAAAAAGGAAAAATAAAGCCTTTTGATATTTCATATTTGGCCTTGTTCAGGGTAAAATTAATTTAAACTGACAGAAATCTTAAAATGAGATTTATTGTTTATGTCTGAAGCCTTTGTTTAAGAACAAAAGACACAGGAACGCTTTTGTTACTTGATATGCAATGTCGAGTAGCTGTTCGAGCTTTACAGAAATCACTTATATTTTGACTGAGAAGAAAATATTACAGGTCAATGACAGACTTAAAACAGTTGGGTAAAGGTTCTCGATTTCCTTTCTGAAAGCATTACATGCTGTTAAATACAGAGCAGCATAAATATGATCAGATGTAGCCTGAAATAGATCTTTTAGACGAGTGTTGGACGAGAAGATTGATACCACTCTCACAGAGCTCAAGCTGGGAGGTGATAAGCTTAGCTTAGCATAAAAGAATGGAAGCGGAGGAAACAGCTTGCCTAACTCTTTGCCAAGTTCAAAAATACACCTACCAGCTTAAGCTCACAGACAAGCTGTACAAACAGTAAAAATGACAATTTATGTGTGTATTTCTTGGCAAAGCAATGGCCTATAAACCAGACTGAAGGGTCATCTTTTTTTTTCCCCCCTTCATTTCAGCTTTACATGTAAATCTGACATGTGGATGGGAATTCAGAGGTCTAGATGCACGCTAGTTAACATCAGCTGGGCACAGTGGGTGGACGGGTAGAATCTCTGTGTGCTACGCTAGGCTAGTCGGCTCCAAGCTCCAGATCAATACCAACAGCAGACACGAGGCTTGCACCGATGTTCTCATCTCATTCGGAAAAAAGAAAGTCCTGAGAGATCGTTTCAAATAGGATGAACTATTTCTTTAGGTGGTTATGGAGTTAATAAATACACAGCACATATTGTTTTAAAAAGGAAACCATGCAGTGATCAAAGGCAACAGTTTCTAACAGACTGCTGCGCATTGTTTTCGCCTGTCAGGACATTTATTGCTCTGACACAGAGAACAAGCCAAAAAATAAATAAATAAAGCCCGTCACAGATGAGCTGGTCAAAGCTGTGTTTCAAACTCGATTGGGTTCAAACTCATTCACACTGAGGGATTTTCAACCCCATCCCATCCTGTAGAACGAGGCACTCTCCCCAAAATGCTTTGACATTTGGAGGGAAGTGGCTGAACAGATTGTTATGTCACCATTAGGGAGCTGTAATAAAGTCATATTTCTTTTGCATTTTGCATGACTGGAGGGCCTTCCACTCTCGCCTGTCTGCTCCTCTCACATCAGCCTCCCTTAAGTGGAGCAGTTCTGGGCTGCAGGTTTTGCCTCGCTGCCGCCAGAGTTTGTCTGTGCCAGATAGCATTGCATGATTACACTCGGCAGCACACAATTTTTGTAGACAGCATTATAGTGGGAGAATAAAACGTCTTAGGCCTCATTAAACGCCCACACATTTGGAAATTAGAAACCAGCTATTCATCATGGAGAGAGAAATGTGGAGATCAACATTAAGTCTTTTATAACAGGTTATTTACAAGCTACAAGAGGAGTGGCTGCTTCGTTCAAATGCAGTGTGCATAACGGGCAAATCAACAGTTTTGTTTAGTGCATTTGGATAACCGGGAGCTGAAAAACATGTCATCTGTTTTGATTTCTCCCTGGTGCCAAACTCATGGGCGTTGCTCACATTTATCATCAATCTTGGTCTTGGATGAGATTTGGTTGTGATAAAACAGTGGCAACCAAGTGCATAAAATGTATTATGTTTCCTCTGAGCTATAAAACACTAAAGCTGTTCTGACAGATTTTGTTTTTGTTTTTTTTTTTTTTCCCCTTTTTTTTGGCCAGGAGCTGAAGCAAAGCTGATGCAGAACAATTATGCTTTCTGCTGTACAGTATATGTGAATGCACTATAAGAGACAATGCTGTCATGTTATATTTGTTCACGTTTTCAAGTGGTATGCTGAATATGTGGCACAAACTTTGCGTGCTTTCACATAAATATTTGACCAGTTGCTAAATTAATAAAAGATCTTCATTGTCAACCAGTACATTTTAGGGCACCAATCATAGTTGTAAGGTAAATGTAATCTCTCTCTCTACAGTGTGTGGCTTGAAAATGAGTTAAAATGTTATATGTCAACATTAGTGATTATCTTTCTCTTAGAGTTTAGTTGACACAAATGAAGCTTTGGCCACAACTCTCTTCGCTGTCATAGGTTAATTCTACTATTTCCTCCTGCTCTGATCATCTCTGTCAGTTCCGCTTTCCAGCACTGTCAACATCTGACTGGTGATCTTCCCACCCGTGTTCACCGAGCCAATCAGTCCTTGGATGCTGTTGCTTGGATATCATTTCAGTTCTGCCAGTCTATCTTTGTCTCTGTGCTTCTTTCAGACCTACTCTTGTGCAACCCAGCACCTCCCCACCAACAAATTGCTTTTTCAAAGTTTCCAACCACCACCTGTCAGCTTAACTCCACCACCACCAGTGTCCGGACAGTGGGGGTTCGTTCTCTCTCCTATCTTCATCTGAGCCTTCGCTTAATCAAGATGCATCACGTCGATGGAGTCGAATCACCTCAGCCTCTCTTTCCAACCTCAAAAACTATTGTCATACACTTTCATTTGGTCTTGTGATTTGGTGAAGTAAGGATGCCAAACAAGGTCCACATTTGTGTTTGTAAAGCAGAGATACTCAAAGTAATAGAGACATAAGTGATCGCTGCAAGGTTTTCAGCAAAAAATGATAGTATCCCAAAATTGGGTTTTAGGAACAGACTGCAAGCATAGTTCTGATGATGACAAATAAATCAATTTATGCATTAGTAAACATATTTAATGTATTTTTTTAATCTCAATCTAATAATCCACTCAGTTCTAAAAACAATAGTATCACTGACTTAATAGTTAATATTTGTCACTGAACCAAGGACACACAAGAGCACTATGATGTTATATCCCCAAAATCCCAGAACATGTGTTTATTAATTATTACGTAAAGGTTTATCTCAAAGTATATTGGACATGTCAGCTCTGGCAGTACTCAACCCAGGAAATCTTGCGAGAATGACCAACTGTGGCATGTGCTTTTACCAAAACAAACATGGAAAGCAACCAGCAGCTTGCACTGTTACAGAAAAAGACCAAAAAAAAAAGGGGGGGTGGGTTGAAGTGTTAAGTTGAGATCCTTGATGGAGAGGCATGGGCACCATAACCTAAGCTACAGCAGTTTATTTACTGGTTCGTCTCCCCCGGGCGACACACATGAAACATCCATCGCTAATGTCTTTCATAAATGTCAAACTTAAAAAAAAAAAAAAAAAAAGAGAGAAAAACTGGCAGAGACAGGATCTAAAGACTTATTAAAAACTTAAGAAACCACACACACTGTGATTTTATCTGCCAACGGACAAAACCAAGTGACCCAGAACTGACCTGGTGCAACATGGTCCAACCAGTTATCACGCCCACATCATATTCATAATCAGATCAACATTCGTAATGTGTGTCCCCACCTTTGAGAAACCTCATATTTCGGACCTGAAGAAGGAATCCATGAAAACAAAGGAAGATCGTACAGATTTTTTTGTGGGCTTTACACCCACAGAGGGCCTCAGAGAAAAAAAAAGAAAAAACACCCTATTTCAGCAACAAGTAAAAAAGTGGCCAAACCGCCCACTAAGAGACTGTGGTTTTCAGTCCTGAACATCATCAATCTTCATCTCTTTGATATAAACTTCTTAATGACTACAGTTAGGAATAAAAAAAATGAATTGCTGGTGGAGTGTCAGGCCTGTATCCGGGGTACCCTGTGATCCCAAACAATCTTGTTGAAAGACGACATTACTAGCCTCCCTCAAGTGGGCATTGCTGCTGCTTGGCTCTTCCTTGTGGCTCCTCTGGGTTTGATTTTGAGCCAAAGGAGCTGCAGGATACAACTCCCAAGGCATTAGCATTCTCAGCAGTCACCCGGCAAAATTTCAGATCTTGCTAGTTTAAAGTGACAGGGTGCTTAAACTACAGTACATGGGGGTAAGAAAGAACCGCCTCCTGCTAACTACAAACACATCATATAAGGAACAGTAATGGGCTCGTGCCCTTTCATCTGCTGCAGTCTGTTTCTTACAGTATTTCCCAACACTATAGTGTTACACCTCCTGGGTATGCATGCTAATGCCTTTTAAGCACTTTGACTTTATGATGTGGTTCAAAGCAATTTGGAATAACGTGATGGAATTGGCTGAGGAGTCCAACAACTGATCTTTAATTCCTTGTCCAAGGGTTTGGTCTCATTCTACGGTAACTCAGGCAAACTGACTAACTCGGCCTGGGTGTTTCTCTTATGTTGTCTGTACATTCTGCCTGTTCAGTTTCACCAATGCTACTCTGCATAGCATTGGTGAATTAATAGACATGTGAATACATGTCAGATTTCACCAAGTGTTGGACAAAATTCTTAAAAGTGGCTACAGTCTGAGCAGTTTTTAATACAGTGACGTCAGGACTTGATTTCTATTTTAAATGCAGTTTCAGTTTAGTTTTCTCAACTTTTGACCACTTCTAGTTTAGTTTTATGTTCATTAGCTTTACAAAAAGAAAAAAAAAGGTTTTATTATAGAGTGACAAAACGATCCAAAATGCTTACAAGCTTTTTCCTGAGCTTATCACTGTAAAACACACAACCTTCATCATAATGATCAGTTTTTCATTATTCTATTGACATGTAAGGAGCGGTTGTGATCTCATCGAAGGCACTTTTAAGATGTTGCGTTTGAAGACTGTGTGGAACAGATGAAAGCCCTGGAAGAGGCCAGTCAGTGGACCATGAGTTGAGAATGTTTATTTAGGTCAAGATTGAATTTGAAGTCTTTTGTTTTATCTCATATTTTGGTGGATAAAATATAACAATGTAAATATGAAGCATTTTGAAACATTAGCAGGACCTTTGAATCTGGAAGTCAGCTCTTCGTGATTCTCTGGTGTTTGACTGAATCAATAAAGTATGCGTTGCATCTTCCCCCGCCTGCTGATAGACACAAAATATGGCCTATCATCAATTTGTTTGGAAGTTAGATCACTTTTTGTGTGGTGAAGCCATGCCCACTGCTACATCCCCCTTTTATCCAACTGGAATGAGTGGCATGTTTTTGTACAGTGTTTCCCTCCATGTCCCTAACCACCCTTTCCACAACGTACATTCATAACATTTTGAAACATCCTGTCTACAGGCCGAGCGGGTTTGAAAACAGAGCCCTTCAGTGACTCCAGTGGTGAGAGTAATTTGTTGTAATTGCACCGTGGGTGAAACCTTTGAAGGCCCAGTTTGTGTTGTGAGTGAAACAATGATGATTAGAGCTTGTTCACTTGTCAATAGTGATTAAGGGAGCAACCACTTTTAAAAAGCAGATTGTTTCATCATGCAAAACCTAGTTTCCAATATTAAATATTAGTTTTAAAACTACTTAAATGTTTCAATTTTAAATGTGAATACATACAGAATTGTGTTTATCCATTTATATTATCATTAGGTGTATTTGCACACTTTCAGTAGCCATGATTATGTACACGACTGACCAAGAGCACAATCAACCATGTGGAAGGGAAAAAACGAATATATTTACGTTTTAGCTGCAGGGAATAACTGTTTCAGTGACAGACAATACACAGCATGAGCAGACTTGAGGCTTGAAAGGCCGCTGCTCACACCACATGATATAGATTACCTTTAGAGAAATCTGGGTGCCCATTAACACCACTGTTTGATCTCAATGGCACAAATTGATCCAAGGTGAAGAAATTGTTGCGTAATTATGATTGATGATGACAAGAAGGGGAAATGATTTGTGCCTTTAAATTCTCAGTTCCTTAGTTAAAACTACACAGTAGGAGCTTTAGGAAGCTGTAAGGAAATGTGAAGATTGTGCTAATGAGTAGCTAAAACCACGAGATTATTAGAACTGCAATGCACTATTCAGAGCACAGGGCACAGAGTATTTTTATTACTGTTTTACTACTGTATTACTACTATTACTAGATGGCACATTTTGTAAAGCTTAAGCTATTTTTTAAATATTTGAAGGATCAAAAATCATTACATTATAACAGCAGATGTGTGGTTGTATAGTCATAATATAAACAAATACTGTTGATAACGATATATATATTCTATTTTTTTTTTAATTAGAAAAGTTGATTTTGAAGGTTTATTGTTGATCTTGGATATAGTAGTTTGACAAAAAAAATAATATATGTATAAGGTCAACTCCTGAGCTTTCAGCTGCATCTTGTGGCCTTTTTTAGGTGATGGAGTTGGCCTTGTAGTCATAATATTACATAATATAACGTACATATGATATCAGCTGTCATAATGAGGACATCTTCATGACAGCTAAGCGAGCTCAAGTGCTGATGAAGGCCACAAGAGGTGCCTGAAAGGTCCAGAAAATTTCCATGGACTGAACATCTCTGCTATGTAATTTTTATTTTCCCAAAACTAATTTTTTAAGTATTTTACCGAGATATGTTCTGGGCAGGATATCTTACAGCTGAACAAGCCTATATGCTAATGCTACACTGCTAACATACTGATGTTAAGCAGTTATACTTTTACCATGTTCTCCACCTTAGATTAGCATGTCAGCATGATAATTAGCGCTAAACATCCCCATGTAATTATGACACTTCCTTAATTACCTCAAATATTATTGTCTACTGCTATTCCTCTCGTATATCAGTCAATATACAGTAGAAGGGTCTATAAACAGTATTAGCCATCTGATTTATCTGTTTGGTCTCCAGTACACAATTTAAACTAAATCCTGAAGGAACTGGATGTTTATGCAGGACATTGTCAATATGGAACACATTATACCCAACACATCCGGAACACATTAATACAACTACATTTAAGTTTAAGGCCCAGGGCCAAACATTTGTGTGAACAAAAGCACATTTCATAAAGGACCCTTCCCATTAACAAATGCATGAAACACACACACACACACACACACACACACACACACACACACACACACACACACACACACACACACACACACACACACACACACACACACACACACACACACACACATACTTCAGCTGCGTACTCACCCACTTCAATTTCACGTTTATGACAAAGTGTGGGAAAACAAATGACAATAAATAGCAGTCTGTTTGTGGTATTATGTCAGGTTTCGTCCTGCTGGCAGACTGTCTCAAGAGGAATATAATTTTAACAGCCCAAATCATAGTCATATTTATAAGTTTAAAAAAAAACCAAAACAACATGTTTAAGACAAATGAAAACCAATGATTTGTTTTCATACTTTCCCCACAGAGACCCAAGCCTTTTTCTTCAAACAGCCTCAATTGAGCAGGAAGGTTTTTTAACAGTGGCAGGGCATCTGTGACTCAGTATCTAGAATAACTCTCTAAATAAAAAATAAAAGCAATCTGCTCTCATTTCACTCGATGCACCTTTTCCTTCCCTGTTGCCAGGGGGATGACCGAATGCATTTCATATGCAAGCGTCGCGCTTCACTGCCTCCTGAGCACAAAGCAGAATCGTGTTCCACTTTAAAAACGTTAATTTTACATTTTTAATGACCGGCTGATGGCTTAAGTAAGTGAGTACCACTTACAAGGGAAGATTTGATGTTCTGGAAATCCTCCCTCGCACTCCTGCAACTCCTCGTCCTGAATTAGACGATCTCTCCTGGTGAGTGGAGGAGGGAGATGTGGTTTTATTTGTGGCCTGAGACTCCTGTCATAAGAAATAAAAGCGATTCAACATTTGCATTTTCAGAAGTACTCATCTATATTCAGAAGGATTTAAATGCTTTATGCTGTTTATTAACATTAAAAATTGTATAAGTTTTTTGGATGCTGACTATACTTTTTTCACATTATTGTTGCACATTCTACACATCATGTGTTAACTCGCTGCAGAGGAATCCAGTTAGTCACGGAGATTCCTCAATTTCATGGCTGATTAGCCTGATGCCGGGATTATCTCTTGTTATTTTTAAGGCAGATAATACAAGATTATGACTTAATGGGATCTGTGAAATCAGCTTGAAGACACCGGGGGGCTCTCTCGAAGAAACATCCGCAAAAATATAGTTCGTGCTAGTGAAATGATGAATAGGTGAGGTGAAACAGTTGACCAAAAGCTCCATATCCAAAGGGAAGATTTGACACATAAATCATCTACGCGCCACACATTAAGGGTTCAGTTTCACAGCAAGTGAAAATTGTTCGGCTTTTGAGCTTGAGGTCATCCACAATTTTGGTGAAACACCATCCTCCTCTCCCTTATCGCAGCCCACTTCCCAAGGGCTAGCTAGCTACCCAGTGTCGGGAAGAGAGGACTCAGATATGAGCTAAGCGGTTTACAGCACAAACTCTGCTCTTTTTTTCCCCTTTCTTTTTTTTTTAAGGTAATTAGCTTGTGCTCAGCGCTGTCATATCCATAAGTGCAGCTGCTTATGAAAAAACAGGGCAAGAAAACAAGAGGCCAGGCCTCCCCAGGGTCAGTGCCCACCACAGCCTGAATTATAGCACCAAAGGAATCCTGGGAAGCGTGTATTGATTTGGCCTGACACTTGCTGCCACATTTAGCTTAGCCGCTGCTGACTCGCAAAGGCTTCAAGCAGTTATCTGCCACATTCTCTACTATCTTTAAAGAGCAATGAGAAATTACCTCATGCCATAGAAGATTTATCATCACATAATTAGCTTGCTGCACCTAACGGCAGATTTCTTTTGACTGCTAATACAGGCTTAAAGTTCATGTGCACAGGACTATGCTTAATTAACTTGCTAGCATGAGCATGCTGTGACGAAAACACTGGCCTTTATAAACTACATTTGTTTTACAGATTGTCTGGGTGCTGCAGTGTGATGTCTGATGTCTGCTGGATCCCACTGCAACACTGTGATACAGCAGTATTACAGTGTTGCAGTGGGATCAGAAGAAAAACAGTACATCAGAAATAATATGCTGCAGCGGGGTTAAAAATATACACTACTCACACAACATCAGGGGCATTTCTTTCTTTTCGGTGGTCACTCGTTATATTCTTTTCCCCTTGGGAATCTTTAAGTGGGTCCTAAATCCATATTGCATGCTCATTCTATGCAGGTTTTCCAGTTTGCAGTGTGTTCACAATTACTGAAGTGGCAAAATTAAGAATTGTCAAAAGTCATATTGTAGATAGTAAACCAACTTTATTTTTAACAGCGATAGACGCTGTTATGCAAGCCCGTCCTTATATATAAAACGTGAATTCCAGTTCCAAACATTTCATTGACAGTGGGCCTCCAAAGTTGATTGGAGTCGGCCGGTGCACATACTACATCTCCCCTCGGCACTGAATTATACTGATAGGACCAATGATTTAACCAGTTATGGAGTAGTTTGACTCCTGGTCCGTAAATCACTGTAACACAGTTTGGTCGCAAATTTGATCCACTGAAAAAAGACCACCAGACGCACCTGAAAGCACTAAAAATGTAGCATGAGTATCTCGAGTCATTATATTTTTGTTGAGGTCAAAATGTTAATTCCTTGCACAGTATAAATACTACAGAAACAGAATACTATGTCAATACAAAGGATACATACTGTATATTACTGGCATGTACAGTAGAATGCAATGGGGACAAAAGTATACAGATCTTCTTTGGCCAGGGCACAAGCTGCTATAGTTAATTGTGTCAGCCATATAAAATATTAGCAATAAATACCAGCAAAGGCCTTATGAATTCTGTTGCACCACCTTACTCCAGTTAGTTTTATCCAAAACACTCCCATTTTGAGAATCTCCCAAACAGGAACCTAATAACTGGATTCACACTAATAAGGAAAATGAAGATGTTAAGCTCAGGGAGCAGAGAATTCCAAGAGGCAAAGGTCCGGCTATCCATCTAGCACCATATCGAAGAAATTGTCATAGTATTGACACGGTCAGCTATAGATAATGTGGTGCACAAGCAGCCACATTTAAGCCCCATACTCCAGTGACTTTGCATCTGTAATTGTTCAGTGAAATTTTCTCCAGTGTCACGAGCAGATTTGACTTCTCACATGACCATTGTTCACATTTTTCTACTCAGCTGTAAACATCTCATCACCCAGGGTTGTTGCTCTGAACGATTCTGGGCAACTGCTCCGGCAAAGAGCAACTCCTGGCAAATTTTCAGCTGGAATCATCCAACACTTTACCCTTTGAAGAAACCCATTGGCTTTAAGTGGCCAAATGCCATCTTATTATACTGATGTGGTAGCACTTCTATGCCCTTTAGTCTTACCCCTTCTCCTTTTACAATTTTCAGTCAGATCGGATTTCTCTTTTTTCTTGTATTTCAATTGATTTAATTCTCTGGGCAACAGTTGTAAGATCATGAGGCATCTTCCTCTGCATATCTGTCAGCTACAAATGCAGTTGTGGGACCACGCTGGATGAAATGGGCGAAGACAGCTTCACAATCGCCAGGGGTGTTATTCTAAGATCAGGCCAGAATCAGAAGTTTTGTCGGTTTCAGTTAACCAGGGCGCTGCTAAATGGCTTAAGCCAAGCATAAGCAAAGGCTCTGAAATATTGCTGCATGACAGCTTAAGTAGCTGGGTGCATCAGGGACATGTACCCAGCCTAAGGAGCCCTCAGGCTTTCTCTTCCTTATGACTGACTTTAAAGTGTTTTATCTCTGGGACGCAGTGATAATGTGCATTAAGATCAAGAACACTTATTTCAATTGTGCTTTATGTTTTATTCTGGCCTTAAATATGGTGGTGTCTAGACTGTGCCTTGCTAAGAATAACTCACACGAGAGGATCCCCTACTGTGAGAGAAGAGTTGAGTAAGTGTGCTAACATTATTCGTCTCAATTATTTTGTTGCCGAGAGGAAATCTCTTTTTTAAGCTTAGTTAGAAACACAAAGCTAAAGCAAATCCAATATCTAATCTATACACTGGTCAGTTCTGGATTTAAAAAACAAAAAAACACATATCTTGAATAACAACTGAGATATCTTGTGCATCCATGGTTTAAAGGATTGAGCTGGTGTTATTCTATACTTCTCTTGATTTCAAAAAAACATCCTTCGATAATCGCTAAACCAGCAATGTTTCAGTCTACATGTCTGTCAACACTTTCCCACTTCCCCAGCCGGTCTGTGGCACTTAGCCTGAAGCCCGCTGCCTCTACTAGGGAGATAAATATTTAAAAATGGATCACAAGTACATATTTTCATTTAAAAATAAAAAAAAGCAAAAAAAAGGAAAGAAATCTTCAAACAGCTGGGTAATGTAGATTACTCAAACTAGTGTAAATAGTATAATTGTTGGGCATATATAGTGAGATAGTGAGTATTTTTTAGCAGTTGGAAGGTGTATGTGGAATCAATTCAAAATGAAATGTAGTGCCCACATCCACCATGATAAAACTACAGAGGGACATAGAGTTCTGTGACACCAAGGACTAAGCTCCATCAGGCTTCGTAGACAATGCTTAATAGTAGGAACAATTAATTGTTGGTTTTGGCCCTT
This sequence comes from Istiophorus platypterus, assembly GCA_016859345.1. Classification (NCBI taxonomy): domain Eukaryota; kingdom Metazoa; phylum Chordata; class Actinopteri; order Istiophoriformes; family Istiophoridae; genus Istiophorus; species Istiophorus platypterus. Next base: position 8,170,178 of record CM029132.1, on the reverse strand, counting down.
TTTTAGTTATTCTTTAAACTAATGTTTTTTAATGTTTAGAAATAGTCTAAACATTAATGTTTTTTAATGTTTAGAAATAGTCTAAACATTAATGTTTTTTAATGTTTAGAAATAGTCTAAACATTAATGTTTTTTAATGTTTAGAAATAGTCTAAACATTAATGTTTTTTAATGTTTAGAAATAGTCTAAACATTAATGTTTTTTAATGTTTAGAAATAGTCTAAACATTAATGTTTTTTAATGTTTAGAAATAGTCTAAACATTAATGTTTTTTAATGTTTAGAAATAGTCTAAACATTAATGTTTTTTAATGTTTAGAAATAGTCTAAACATTAATGTTTTTTAATGTTTAGAAATAGTCTAAACATTAATGTTTTTTAATGTTTAGAAATAGTCTAAACATTAATGTTTTTTAATGTTTAGAAATAGTCTAAACATTAATGTTTTTTAATGTTTAGAAATAGTCTAAACATTAATGTTTTTTAATGTTTAGAAATAGTCTAAACATTAATGTTTTTTAATGTTTAGAAATAGTCTAAACATTAATGTTTTTTAATGTTTAGAAATAGTCTAAACATTAATGTTTTTTAATGTTTAGAAATAGTCTAAACATTAATGTTTTTTAATGTTTAGAAATAGTCTAAACATTAATGTTTTTTAATGTTTAGAAATAGTCTAAACATTAATGTTTTTTAATGTTTAGAAATAGTCTAAACATTAATGTTTTTTAATGTTTAGAAATAGTCTAAACATTAATGTTTTTTAATGTTTAGAAATAGTCTAAACATTAATGTTTTTTAATGTTTAGAAATAGTCTAAACATTAATGTTTTTTAATGTTTAGAAATAGTCTAAACATTAATGTTTTTTAATGTTTAGAAATAGTCTAAACATTAATGTTTTTTAATGTTTAGAAATAGTCTAAACATTAATGTTTTTTAATGTTTAGAAATAGTCTAAACATTAATGTTTTTTAATGTTTAGAAATAGTCTAAACATTAATGTTTTTTAATGTTTAGAAATAGTCTAAACATTAATGTTTTTTAATGTTTAGAAATAGTCTAAACATTAATGTTTTTTAATGTTTAGAAATAGTCTAAACATTAATGTTTTTTAATGTTTAGAAATAGTCTAAACATTAATGTTTTTTAATGTTTAGAAATAGTCTAAACATTAATGTTTTTTAATGTTTAGAAATAGTCTAAACATTAATGTTTTTTAATGTTTAGAAATAGTCTAAACATTAATGTTTTTTAATGTTTAGAAATAGTCTAAACATTAATGTTTTTTAATGTTTAGAAATAGTCTAAACATTAATGTTTTTTAATGTTTAGAAATAGTCTAAACATTAATGTTTTTTAATGTTTAGAAATAGTCTAAACATTAATGTTTTTTAATGTTTAGAAATAGTCTAAACATTAATGTTTTTTAATGTTTAGAAATAGTCTAAACATTAATGTTTTTTAATGTTTAGAAATAGTCTAAACATTAATGTTTTTTAATGTTTAGAAATAGTCTAAACATTAATGTTTTTTAATGTTTAGAAATAGTCTAAACATTAATGTTTTTTAATGTTTAGAAATAGTCTAAACATTAATGTTTTTTAATGTTTAGAAATAGTCTAAACATTAATGTTTTTTAATGTTTAGAAATAGTCTAAACATTAATGTTTTTTAATGTTTAGAAATAGTCTAAACATTAATGTTTTTTAATGTTTAGAAATAGTCTAAACATTAATGTTTTTTAATGTTTAGAAATAGTCTAAACATTAATGTTTTTTAATGTTTAGAAATAGTCTAAACATTAATGTTTTTTAATGTTTAGAAATAGTCTAAACATTAATGTTTTTTAATGTTTAGAAATAGTCTAAACATTAATGTTTTTTAATGTTTAGAAATAGTCTAAACATTAATGTTTTTTAATGTTTAGAAATAGTCTAAACATTAATGTTTTTTAATGTTTAGAAATAGTCTAAACATTAATGTTTTTTAATGTTTAGAAATAGTCTAAACATTAATGTTTTTTAATGTTTAGAAATAGTCTAAACATTAATGTTTTTTAATGTTTAGAAATAGTCTAAACATTAATGTTTTTTAATGTTTAGAAATAGTCTAAACATTAATGTTTTTTAATGTTTAGAAATAGTCTAAACATTAATGTTTTTTAATGTTTAGAAATAGTCTAAACATTAATGTTTTTTAATGTTTAGAAATAGTCTAAACATTAATGTTTTTTAATGTTTAGAAATAGTCTAAACATTAATGTTTTTTAATGTTTAGAAATAGTCTAAACATTAATGTTTTTTAATGTTTAGAAATAGTCTAAACATTAATGTTTTTTAATGTTTAGAAATAGTCTAAACATTAATGTTTTTTAATGTTTAGAAATAGTCTAAACATTAATGTTTTTTAATGTTTAGAAATAGTCTAAACATTAATGTTTTTTAATGTTTAGAAATAGTCTAAACATTAATGTTTTTTAATGTTTAGAAATAGTCTAAACATTAATGTTTTTTAATGTTTAGAAATAGTCTAAACATTAATGTTTTTTAATGTTTAGAAATAGTCTAAACATTAATGTTTTTTAATGTTTAGAAATAGTCTAAACATTAATGTTTTTTAATGTTTAGAAATAGTCTAAACATTAATGTTTTTTAATGTTTAGAAATAGTCTAAACATTAATGTTTTTTAATGTTTAGAAATAGTCTAAACATTAATGTTTTTTAATGTTTAGAAATAGTCTAAACATTAATGTTTTTTAATGTTTAGAAATAGTCTAAACATTAATGTTTTTTAATGTTTAGAAATAGTCTAAACATTAATGTTTTTTAATGTTTAGAAATAGTCTAAACATTAATGTTTTTTAATGTTTAGAAATAGTCTAAACATTAATGTTTTTTAATGTTTAGAAATAGTCTAAACATTAATGTTTTTTAATGTTTAGAAATAGTCTAAACATTAATGTTTTTTAATGTTTAGAAATAGTCTAAACATTAATGTTTTTTAATGTTTAGAAATAGTCTAAACATTAATGTTTTTTAATGTTTAGAAATAGTCTAAACATTAATGTTTTTTAATGTTTAGAAATAGTCTAAACATTAATGTTTTTTAATGTTTAGAAATAGTCTAAACATTAATTTTTTTAATGTTTAGAAATAGTCTAAACATTAATGTTTTTTAATGTTTAGAAATAATCGAAATCTCTGTTACCTTCGATTTGATTTTAGGATTATTCAGTCTTTTTCTTTTTATTTTGCAGCAGTAAGCATAAAGGAAGGTAAATGCATCATAAAACAATCCAACAGCTGCAAAAAATGTATAGCTGTCTGCAACATAATTTAAAAGGCCGAAGTATTATGTTCAGAGTTAGGCATTTAGTAAGTGAAAGCATGATCCAGAGGACTCAAGGTCTGACAGTTCAGGCAGATATGTGATAGCAGTAGTGGTGGGATCAGTACGCATTCTAGGCCAGATGTTTCCGCTGATTTACCCCAGGGAAAGCAACAACAAATTACAATTTTTATGATACTATCCAAATTTTGATGTCAATATGGCATTTATTAGTAAAAGCAATCATCACAGGAGAATTTGTATTGCAACTGTTCCCTGCTAAACTCATGTCTTTCTAATTCTTGACATGCAGTTTTCCTATAGCCAGGCAAATAATCACATTTTAGTTCATCTGTATTATTCCTTTTTTTTGGTCCAGACCCACAGTGCTCTAATGTTTCAGTAGCTGTCAGAGTGCATCTCTGTTGGGTGAACTTGGTCTGTTTCCTCTAACATCAGAAGGATTACACTTGACAGGATGCTGAATGCAGACCTTGCAATAAATCATTATGTGCTCAGGTTAACCACAACTAATAAATCATCTTGTGAGTGGAAATCCTGTAGATACTGTACAGTGCAATACACAAAGTATGAAGCAACTAATCCCTTTACTATCTGACTAAACATACATTCGCAAAAGGTATTTGTAGAAAACCAGTAAAAGACAAGTGGTTGGACGAGCCTGCGCCATTGAGGGTTATAGAGTAAGCAACTCTCACTAGTGATATTTCTTTTATAAAAACCTAAGCAACACTGTTCTATAAGAAATTGTAGACTATTGACCCCATTGTTTTCATCCTATTTTTCTGTGTATTTTGAAGTCAAAAAACTAATACAACCAATACACAGCTAGTAAGCTAATTGAATCCAATGACAATTTTGTAGTGTGGCACAGCTACACAAAGGAAGTGCTTAGTTTATTTTTGAGTGTAGCCACTAATAGGTGATCTTCTTGCACAATAAAAATGCATCTAAATAAACACTGAGCAGTTTATTAGGAACACCATACAATAAAATGTAGGGCCTCCCTTTTCTCACAAAACAGCCTCAGTTCTTGATGGCATGGATTCCACAAGACGCTGTAAACTTAGCTTTGAGATCTTGTCCATGTTTACATGATTGCATCACGTCATTTCTGGCAGCGGAAACGAATTCATGTCTCTACTCAATTCAGATCTGGTGAGTCTGGGGTCACTGAAGTACACCGACCTCATGGACAAGTCCTTGAAACCAGTTTGTAATGGCTACTTCCATTATCATGCTGGAAGTAGCCATTAAGATGAGTATATGTGGCCATAAGGGGGGGCATGGGCTTAGCAATAATACTAGCAGATGCTCCTAATAAAGTGCATGCTGAGTGTTCTGGCACTTCTCCGTGGGAAAGTCAGCTTGAAACACTGCAAAGAAGGTATGGTCTCATATGAGTGGATATGGCAAAAGTCCAAATGACTACAGGGCCACAGGCCCCAGATTGACTGATTGGTTGATCGATCAATTGATTGATTGATTATGGCTACATCCTTCTCCACAATGCCATCTGATTAACCAGAATTAGAGAGGCCAAAATTGCAATTAAACAGCTTCTACCACATTGAACTTGGAGTGAGTATTTGATATTTTTATTCGACTGAACTGTTTACTTAAATAGGGTTGGGCAACTCCTTTTTCACCATGATGGCTCTATGGATGCCAATGCCAAAGGTCTGTGCTGCCCCTACATCACCAGGCAAAGGCTCCCCTTTGAACCTTCCCTATAAGAGAGTATCAAAGCATTTCAGAAATAAACCTAAGTAAATGAACACAATCAAAGTCTGGAGGAACATGTCAACAAACATGATTCATTATCAGAGCCCGAAGGTCAAATTAAATCCGGCGTGGCCTTGTTGTACCGCCACCTCTGACCGTCACACTGAAGGAGAAACCCCAAACAAACCAACAGAAAATATCCACAAAGAAACTCTGAAATCCCCAATGTTCCTCCTAAGTACAAGAACACCAGCAGTCAATCAACCCAGACGCAGCGTCTTATTTTCAAAAGGAAGTGACTTCCGCAAACAAGCAGCTGTATTTTCTATTGTTAGATTCTGTTGTGGTTAGGGATCCCAACATTATTGAAGTGGAATCACCTTAATCCAGTTGGACCTGCTTTTGTCATAGCTGAGGGGTTTTCTACAGGAACGATTGGTGGGGTTTTGTATACACTCATGCTCGGCTGGTCGCATTATCTTTGCTTCACGTGTTCCCCCCTCGAGTTTGTTCAGGGTCTGTAACAAAGAAAGTGGCTTATTATCACCCACTGGAGGAGTTGTCTGCACATGTACGATTCGGTAATTGCTGCCGCTTAACAAGCAGACTGAATTGGACTTGACATTGAGCCATTATTGGGAAATGAAATGCTGTTTTTGCAATTATGAGAGTTTGGCAGGGCTCAGTGAATCTCCCCGGTAAGGATCATAAAAAGAGAACGGAGTTACATCCAAAGAGAGACGGCAGTGATGTGTGACATTGGAGAAAAGGATGAGAGAGCTTTATCAATGAGAGAAGATTTCAATCTCTTGGATTGCTAAGCATAGTGCTTGAGACTCTCCTTGCTACGTCTATAGAAACTGAATGAACTATTGTGGTTCAAAAATCAATGTTAAAACAAGAAATAGTCACATTTGTAATTTCATGCTCTCTAAGCATACACCTGTTGCAGATCTGATCAGACCAGATCAGATCAGATCAGATCAGATCAGATCAGATCAAAATCTTGACCTTGACAGAGTGTAGAGAAAACACATGCAAAAAACATTTACAGCTGCTGGATCAATGAACAAACTCAAGGCAGAAGTCAGACAGAAACTAAGATCTCTGTTAGGTCACAGTAAAATGTCGCCCTGTTAAATTAAATTTATTGGGAGCCTATTGATCAATCCTCAGGCTCTAAACCAACCACTTTTATCTTGACACCCAGGTTAGTTAACCACCGTTCAATGGAAAATAAAGTTTAATTTGAAAAAGCAACTTAGATTTCTTTCACTTTTTTAGATTTTCATGCTTTTCCCTGTAGGTTATACATATATTTCTCCTTGTTTTATATATTACTTTCTCTGTCTCTTTTATTTTCCTCTCTCTTTTTAGGTCTATCTGTAAGACCCTCTGTAAGTCCCTGTTTGGAGAATAGCTATATAAATAGAGTTTGCTTGATTAATTCAAACAATGATAAATCACTGCACTCGGTTTCTAAATCTTAATGTCAACCCAGTTTACAAATATTGGAAAACTGGAAAAACCTGACAGTCCCATTCATTTAAGTTCTAAAGTGTTAGAAACCTGTCAGTCATATACCAAAATCAGTTAATATGAGTTTTTTTAAAAAATCAATTAAATGAAAGTGCCCCCCTGCTGTGATACTGGCATCTGGTGGCACTATATTCACATGGGGGGCTGAGCGTTCATAAATAGTCATGGTTACAAACCGAAGTGGAGGAGGGACATAAGTGTACTAAAGCTCCTTTGAGAACAGAGAGCAGGTTCACTGTGCTGAAATGAGGCATTACTTACCTACTTGCCAGCAGTATGATGCTAATACAACATGGCAGCTAAGGGCAGCTCTCTGCTACTTTCTCAGCCTCACCAAGTAATTGGTGAACCCGGCACCCCACCTGACATGGGCGGCTCGAGGAACTGGCCACAGAAAAGCAAACAGGGTCAGTTCTACATGGGATTGTCATATGTTTGCCAAAGAGGACGGGACAAGTCCAACCAGTCATTCCCTCATACAGAGGCGGTAGAGGCCTATTTGACACCATGTTTGGTCTGGGGTTTTTTTTTAGCCTTCAATCCCGTCACTCTGTGCCCCCTATGGGAGGGATTACTGTGACATTAATGTCAAGTTTCAACATTCCTAAAAAAGTGGTAAATTTGTGAGGCAACTTCACTTCAAAAATTCACTTACCTGAAACTAAAATATTGTTAGAAAATATGTTAAAGGTTCCTCAATTTCATTAGCTGTCAGATATCTTCGGCAAGCATTCAGATTGTAACCCAGAGATGTTATGGATCTCTTGGTGCCAGATGTATGCTCTCCGCATCAGTTATTATTTATATAACTTGATTCCTAAGCATTTTTAAAATAACCTGGCAATAGCTTTTAAGTCATGATTATGCCCAGTTTCTGCCTTTCAATTACTTTATATTTAAGACCTCTGCATTAGTGAATGTTGCAAGACTTCTACTGCGTCAACTTTCATTTCCCGGTCTGGCCTGTTCAATCTGCCTTGCAGCTGCAATGTAAACTTCAAACTTGTATCTCGATTTAATCAGTGCCTCTGAAACCACTTAATCACAGTTTGTAACCCCTTTTCTTCTAATCTATCAGCTCCACTGCTGCCCTCTCATCCACATGTGTATAGCTGCACAGCAGTTTGGCAGATTTTACTTGTGAAAAGGTCAAGGCCCAACATTCTGTTGCAAGATATGTCTCTGTGGAGGTCAACACAAAACTAAGACATTCTTCCACCTGAGTGAAGCACACTACTGAAGTGAATGTTGAACTGAAGACTGCTTTTGCACATCTGAATATCTCTGTAGAGGAAACCAGAAGGTCCTGCTCTAATCAGTGTTTTACCGGGTCATTTGCCTTAGTAGCTGTAGGTTACCAGTCATCTTGGCAAGCCGCCTTTTGAAAGGCTTTGTAGTTACAGTTTTCAGATTCCCTCCATTATTGTACAGTGACTGCTATTAGAGATCGTCCTTCCAGCCGTGACAGGACCAATTTCTGGGTAATGCAATGCAACCACCGTATATCATGAATTCCAGTATTTGAAAACAGACTTGCATGTCATGGAAAAGACCCTGTTGATGTCATCTGACAGTCTACTGAAAGCTCTCCACAGAAGGTTATGCATTACTGGGACAATATACAGTATTTTGCAGACCCAATGTAGATGAAAGCTTCTCCTCTACTGATTTGCTTAGTTTGGTGCCAAATCATGTGTTTCAGTTTTATAAACCTCCTGAAAAGTCTGGTAATTTTCTCTATTGACTTGTCATGGGTCAAGAATTTCACTAACCAGACTTTTGGCTATGATTCTGTAATAGTATTCCTCGACCTTTATTTTGGGATAATTTGCTGCTACCATGCTTTTTTTTCCCATGACCTTACAGAAAATCCTTAAGAGCCATTTTGTTTATAATATTTGAGACTTCATTAGACCTGGCAATGCAGCTGCACACTTTATTCCATTTTCTGCTGCTTTTCATTGTGACAATCTTGAATCTATTTGTCGCTTTGTCTAGGTAAATCTGTGCTGTTGAGGTGGTTCTTTTTTAATCTGTGACTAATTTGCCTCGGCCATTTATCCTTCACTTTCTTCTATATTCAATTCTCAATTCTTTCAAGCAGCTCCTCTAGATTGGCTGAAGTACAATACACTCACACCCTCTTATGCATCTTCTTCCTAATTCCTCCTTTGCTGCTGCACAACTAATTTATGCTGTTGTCTTGACCTGGTCTGAGCTTGCATCTCCTAATTTTTCAAAAAAACTTTGAATATCACAATGTTTATCCAGACAGCTGTTAATTCCTCCATTGTCTTTTGTTATGTTTTAAAAATCATGGTTTAAGGATATAGAAGAACATTTAAAAATCACATGTTAGACACACCTTCTACAGCAACAAGTGTTTATGTAAAAATGAGCTCTTCCATAGAGCTGATGATCAGAAATTAGGTTTACATTTAAAAACAAACAAACAAACAAAAAACATCCTTCCTTCTCATGTCTACGGTCGATGGATATGTAACTATAAACTGACTTAAGTTTCACAGATTGTACTGGATTAATCATATGGAGTAAACCATAAAGGGACTGCTGTCAAGATTTACCTGCTAATAAGAGAATTTTAATGGCGGTAGTTAAGGTCAGTGGTTCACAGCCTGGGGGTTTAGGACCCCTCCAAGGGATCACAAGATAGAGCTGAGGGGTTGCAAGACTATTAACAGGTCAAGAAACAAGACAACACATACTTCTGTTGCATAAAATTTGAGCTACTGACTCACCCAATTCTGTGCTTGTTTTTTTGTGAAAAGAACTGGATGATTGAACCTCTTCAGGCTTCTAATAAGTATTCGACAACCAAGGAAGAGAAAATTACTATTTGATGGAACTAATCACATCAGAATTTTTGCAAATAGACCTTAGTTTAAGGTATAAAAGTTTGGAACCACCGGTTTAAATGAGTGTAGCTGAAGACCTTGAAGACTCTGGGGGCTAAAGTGAAATCAACCATTCTTAATGTTGATTTCCACAACTGTGCTGCATCTTATTTGTTGAAATACATTAAATTCAGAATACATGTGAGTAATCCACAGTATACATGATAATTTCAGCTTGTAGTTATTAGATTGAATCCGCTGTATAGTTAAACACTTTTTATCTGTATTAAATGAAGCATCACAGAAAAAAAATGAATACTAAAAGTTATTTCCACAGACCTGCAACCTCAGCTGACTGGCAAGAGAGAAAAAAAATCAGAAAAGCATTTTAATATAAAAACCCTGACTCAGCATTATATCCATGACACATCTACATAACAGCATTTCTGACAATTATGAAGATGCTACACTGTCAATGGCTTGGGCCAGAAGTTGATATATCATGCCCCCTTGTGGTCACATGGGTTCATTACCTACTAAAAATGAAAAATGGGTCATTTCATCCAAAATACAAAAATGATCGGAGTAAACTTCAATGTGAGGTTTAGGGAAAAAATGAGGTTGTGTGTAGTTGGAAAAAATCTAATTGTAACATCGTTCAAAAATGCTAATATTTATCTTTAAATATCTTGATTTCATCATAGTTGTGTTAAAAATTTAAAGCTCTCAGTAAAATGCTATCTGACTGTTACTGTGGATTAAAAAGTGTTTACATTGGGATTTCATGAACATACCAGGCACTTGTGGATAAAAGCATGAAAGCTACCATGAAGCTTTACACTTTTATGCAGTGTAAAAACAATAAAAAGTAGCAAATTCTTTACACAATAGCCTCGCTTGTGTGCCTACAGTATGAAGTAAAACTACTTCCACTTCTCTTATTACAGCTCTAGTAGTGTTTTAGCAGCCAGGTGGGGGCGGGCATACCCGGCAGGACAAAATAGTTCCACCACCATGGCTTCTCTGCTCTTTCCTCACGGTTCTGGGTCAAATCAGCCATCTGGGTGTAGCGCTCGTACTGGTTATAAGGGTCAAAGCGGTCGTAGCTGCCCATGGTGTGGTCCTCCTCCTGAGCGTCATCCTCTAGCGGAGCTTTCCGCAACACAAAGTCCACTCGGCCTGCGATTTGCATGTTAGCGGGCAGCCTGACTTTCTTTATGGCTCTGGTGTAGCCCGGGGCCGAGGCGAACAAAATGTGAACACCAGGGTGGAGCAGGCGCCAGTATTCTCCGTTTTCAGCTGAGTGGGGAGGCAGAAAAACGCTGTGTTTTAAAGGGGCTCTCCGCACATGAAGATCACTTTACTTAACATGGAGTGATGAGTAGATGCCTTGAGTGAGGGCTTCTGTCCTCCATCCCTTAAATTTGGGTTTAATTAACTTGGACAACAGACTTGTGCCAATGTGCACTATCAGTGTTTGGTTTTAAGTCTCTTCCAGGAGCTTTCAAGTTTCCTAGTTGTTTTTATGCTTTCAATTTTGACAGCAAATACTGTAATCAGAATTTTCTGGCTTGTAACTAGTAACTCCTACAAACAAAAATGCCATGGATTTATGGGAAATGTTCAAAGAAATGTGTGGCCATTCTTTTAAGATTAGTCTCTAGTAAGTCAATTGACTTTATGAAGGTGTGACACCTTGAAAGACTGAAATTTCTTATGTTGCCCGCAAGAGCTCTGACTAAGAAAAATAAAAATGGACTATGAAGCAAAACTAATGTCATATCTGAGTTTATCTTATACAATGAAAAAATATTATTTTACTCTGTAAAATGGGACATCTTGTTAACATATGATAATTATCACCTGTTGTAACGTCGTGTTGTATTCCCCTGACTGAGACCCGTGCATCTTTAATTCCATTTCCCGCCTCATCTTTTACGATGCCTTTGATACCACGATGGGCCTGAGGAAAAACGGCAGAAGTCATTTACATAAAAATTTCACGTGCGTGTGTATGACAATCGAAATAGAAAAATCCTTCTCATTTATATCAACAATTTGTTTAAATGATTTATATCATGATAGAGGGAAAAGAAAAGAACAAGAAAAGAACCAAACATGGACAGAGTCAGGACTTGTTCTTACGGTCTCCATAAATGTGAGTAATGCCTCAAGGTTTTCATGCCAGCCGATGAACAGGTCCTCTTCAGGGGGGAATTTATCGCAACCCAGCTCTACAGTCACCTCAAAACAGTTGGTGTGAAGATAGTTGAAGTCTGCCATACCTGACCAGAGACAAAAAAAAAAAACAAAAAACTTCTTTATCCATAAATTCATGAGAGCCTGTGCTGACTTTCCCCCTCCAGGAGGTTCCTCTTCACAGTTTCCCTGATTTGGGGGCACAACTGATCCCACAGGGACCTCTAGTGGCACCACGTTATATCTCAACTTTTTTACAGAGTTAGAAAATCACTAAAACTTGTACTGAGGAATTAGGTTTATTCTTTTAACTCACCGCCTGCAAAGTTTGACCACTGTGCTCCATTAATGATTCCTCTCTGACTGTAAGTACGAGACGATCCACACTGGGCATTTTCATTGGTCATTGTTTCGTGGGCGTTTGCATATGTTCTGGCCAGAAACTTGAAAACCTATAAGACAATTACTGGTGCATTATTTTTCTCTTCCTTTGTTCATTACAGTAACATTATTTCAAGCTGTACGCTAACATTGCCAGTACATAAGTTTAAAGATAGGGTTTTATGAAGGATTATCAGTGAATACACACGCACACACACACACAGGAAATCCAGTCAAAACACTCTGATCTTGATACAAATTTGTTCCTATTTTTGTTGTCATTTATTTCATGTTGACATTCTGTAACTGCTGGTGCTTCCTATCCCGGTTAAAATTAGGAGTCCTATTTTAATATAATAATTTGGTTCTATATCATCTAAATATTAGAGACCCAATGGGTCAAGAAGTCCACAAGAAATTCACAAAAACATCATGAGAATAGTCAGTTACAATGTTAATATTTCAACCAAAAAAGAGTCACAGATATATACAAATTTTCCACCACACTGATTATCTCAGCCTTTCCTTTTCTAATTATTCCGGTCTGTAGAGGTGATATTTTTCAGAGAACCCGTTCACCTGATCATCCGGTGGCGGGGACAACATGTCGATTTCCATCGGGTGTTTTGACATATCATAGGGGTACGACACCACCAGGTCTCCGCCATGCAAGCTAGCGGAGAGCACAAACGGAATGGAGCGGATCCATTTCATGACAGCGTACGTCTCCGGTGCGACCTGGATTGCAGCATTAAGATTTATTCGGACCAAGAAATGAAACAACTCCCAATTACTCAATTCAAAAGGCTTCCTTGACAATATCACCTATTATGCCACAAAGTATCATTCACTTGCATATATGGATAAGGATTCATACTGTACCTTACCAAACCAGTAATAGTCTGGGATTGAGATGTGGTCGGTGCGGTAACCCTTTTGTCTGCGTCGGTTGTAAACAATAGAAGTCAAATCAGGGAAGTTTTTGTTCAGGTCGACGTTCTGAGCATTGTTCTGACCGATGTTCCTTGTATCATAATGAACATCCTGATGAATTGACAGATGAGCATAAAACATGATGCATCCAGTCACTGAAGAATTCGTAAGGTAGATTAGTACTGCAACTAGCATTTTGAAAAAAAAGGAAATTTGAACAATTTATTAGCAACTGGGAATGTCCATTTGCAGAAGTGTATGTGATATAGCTACTCAATTAACCTTGTGTTGTGTGTTTGGCTGGTTTTCCCAAAGCCCAACTTAAATAAATGCATATACCAATGGAGAACTGACCCCTTCATCATCGTCGTTATTGTCCTGGACTCCAGAAACAGCCACCTCGTACCCATCAGGGTTCATGGAGGGCAGAATATGAATGCGGGTGGTGTTTACGAGGGTCTGGATGCGCTCATTCCCCAGCAGATACTCCGAGCACAGGTACTGAGCCAAGTAGATCAGCAGCTGGCGGCCAAGGACTTCATTTCCGTGTATGTTGCCAATGTACTTCATCTCTGGCTCAACTGCAGAGGGGGGTTGCATTTACAGTAACTGGTCTATGTTCTTTGATAAGGGGAAAAAGGATGTGGACTATTAACACAGAGACTGATGACCTCTACTTACGAAGTTCGTGTTGGCCAGGATTGTTTGAAAACTCGATCACAAGCAGGTCCCTGCCCTCCATGCTGCGTCCGATGCTGTAGGTTCTGGCAATGTCGGAGCATTGTTCCTCGGTTTTCTTCAGGATACTGGTCATCTGAGCGTTGGAGTGATAGATGAACTGCATGGAGGCAGCGGGCTCCTCGGGAAGTAGCATCTCCAAGCTGTCAACGGCCTCTACATCTTGCTCTGCTATAAAGAAAAACATGTGTTTCAATCCATGTGCTCTCAGCTCTTGCGACTGACCACGTTTAAGATCGGTCAGAGAAAAATGCTCGCTCCAATTTCTGTTGCGCCGCCAAGGTTTAAACAGGACGCCTGTGACCCCGGTTTACACAGCAAAACCAAAAAGAATGTGTGGAAGGATGATAGAGCACCGAATGACTGATGAATCTTTTCAGCTAGTATATTAAACTACTGAAACTGCTGAACCTGCTGATGTCTACCCTGTTTAGTACTCACACTTATTCTGACACCAGCAGAAACCAATAATAAAAGCTCCAAAACCAGATGAATCACATAAAACTATAGTGCTGCCAGATTCACAAGACAAAGAGGACTTTATCTGTTACAGCTACCAACATTGGTTTAAAAGTATGATTTGTAAACTGTACAACTGTTATTTTGTGTGGTCTGTAAAATGTGAGAATAGAGTGAAAATGCACTTAACAAAATCGAGGAACCCAGGGTGACATCTTGAAATTGCTTGTTTTGTTTCAAACCAGTTCAAAACCCAGAGGTTGTCAATTTAGTACCATACAACACAAAGTAAAGCAGATGACAAATTCTGAAATACACACATTTCATAAGTTGGAACCAAGTAATGACCAATTTGGTCTTAAGCGGTTATCAGAATAATGTAATCTTCCATCCTATGACATTAATGGTCTTAACCTCTCACCCAGACCTGACCTCTGCTTTTTATAACATGAAATGTGACGGAGGGCTTTTTCCACGGTGCTCTACCAGTATTACAAAAATGGAACAACACATACTTTCCAGTATGAAGAGCTTGAGGTCACATGATTTCAAAGCAGGAGCAAACATCAGTTTGAAATTTATATGAATATGGGAATAATTACACAGGTCCAACCTGATGCCAGAACTCCGAACCACAGTTTAAATGGCAAAAAACAAAATTTGCACAACAGTAAAAAGTGGGGGCGCTTTGTTATAGTGCTACAGGTTAAGACAGTGTGGTTGATTTCAGTGGTTGACCTTAAGTCTTTAACGATCATGTGCACATTTTACTGTACACAAATGCTAAAACAACATGTCTAAATGCTTAAATCAATTCCTTCTGCCTGCACAGATGCTCCTGCTGTTCTTGCTCTCATATGGCTCACACATGATTTCTGCAGTGACTGGCAGGAAAATGTATTTTTTTTTCATTTATCCTTTTTGGAAACCTGTTTTTCCCTTTACAGCATTCCTTAAAGAAAATACTGCCGTGCAAGGTTTGCCTTTCTGTGGTGCAAGTGTGAGTCAAGGTTTATGTGGCGTTCCATTTGGATTTTACTTTGAGGTTAGCCACATGAGTACGGTTTTAGGAAAAATACTCTATTGAAAACACAAAGGACTACACTTGTCTAGCTCTTTCTGATGAAAAAACAAAGAGGTGTCATAGCTCAGTACTAAAAGTTTAAATATTAACATGGATATAATTACTCAAAAATATAAAGTCAGATTAAGGTCACAATAACAATGATATTGTACCCAGTTCTCACCTTTGAGGCCTTCCAGCGGGTCATAACATCCCTCTTGCTCACCGACAAAAAAGCGATCGCAGTCCAGGAAGTAGGGCCAGGCCATATCTATCTTGTCGAAAGCGTGGCTGCACCGTTTGAGCACTGCCTCGCAGCTGGCACGGCAGGGCTTCAGCACGTGCGCCTGCTCGCAGCGCGGGGCCAACACCGAGCAGCCCAGCATACGGATTTCGGGGTTGCACTCTCCGCCCAGCAGGGACTCAACCACGCTCATGAGGAGGTACTCGGCGCCTGACTCCGCGTCTGCACGGGTCTTGTGGCCGAGGATGTTCGGGAACATGGTCTGAGTGTAGGACATGTCGTCGCAGTAGGACAGTTGGATATCTGTGCATTTTGCTGAGGTTACACAAATTTAAAAATCGGACAGATTAGGAACATTTTCAAATTAAATATTTACCAGATTGCTCAGCACAAGTCTGAAAAGTGCAAAAAAAAAGACCAGGGAGTAGTTATCAGTAATAGCCCATATTAATCTTAACTTTATCAACCTTGTTTCGCAAGACAGAGATATGAACTGTATCTTCATCTATCACACGCTTGTGCCTCACTGTGCCGTCTTCAATCATCTAGTCCCAAATATTTCTATTATCCCTGGAAATTAGAATTTGAATATTTCATAGTGCCATTGATCATCTAAAAATACACGATGGTTTTATGGCTTTTGGGCCAGATTCCATTAAGAATACGCCCAGTGTGACTTATGATCTCATCCTTTTTGTTGTTAAAAACACTGACCCAACCCAGAATCCACGGAGATGTAACTGTACAGGCATTTTACCTCTCGGGGAGGGTGGGATGACTTTATGGCCTGATCCCTCTCTTATGTCACAGTCACCAACACACTGAGTGGTTTAAGGCTCAAGAAGTCAAAATATACCATTTATGAGATAAAAAGGTCAGAGATGGGATCAACACGAGGCGGGCTGGACGTCAAACAGCCTATGTATGATACTGCTCTGCCTCAAAGGACACAGGTACTTACGTTTTTCTTCCACTCTCAGCTTGCACACTCCTGCAAGACACATCAGTATGTTATTAGCTGACACTGTGGCAGACACTAGATGGCAGAGTGGTTTCTATAACGCCACAATGTGGCCTGCTGATCAACCACAGCAATTTGAAATGTCTCAGTTTTTACTGAGTCACTAGCTGTTCCACTTTTTTTTTAAGGATTATAAATCTCATTCTTTAAGGTTAAAAAGTATCATTCAGATAGAATATTAATACCATTTGCAAAATACAGGCCACAATAATCAACTCATTTTGCAGCTTTGCATGCAAGCAGTTTTTTTTCCAAAGCATTTACTGCATCAAATTCAAGCTTCTGAATCTAGAAAAGTCCAGAGCCTGCACATGAAAAAATAAAAAAAATGAAAGTTTTGGAAGCCTTAAACAAGCCATATCCAATTTAAGCAGCAGGTCAGGATGCACGCAGAAGAAATAAAGCATGTAATCCAATAAATTAGGGGAAAAAGAAAACAAAAACAACACAAAAGTTCACCTCGAAAACTCGGGTCACACCGTGGAGGAGAAGAGGACGCAAGGACCAGCAGCTGCAGCAGGGTCAGCGGCGCGATGCTCATTTTCCCGACACTTATATTCCGTTTCGATGTGGCACGTCGCACACGCTGAGTGAGAGTGTGTGTGTGTGTGTGTGTGAGCGTGTGTGTGAGTGAGAGTGTGTGAGTGTGTGAGTGTGTGTGTGTGTGTCTGTCTGTCTGTCTGTCTGTCTGATTTTCCCAAGTCCGCAGAAATTCCCGCTATCAAGTTACAGAGGAAATGACTCCAAGGCGAGGTGTGGACATGTACATGAGAAAAGCCACCGTGGCGCTAATTTTAAATTCAAACGACACGGAAGCATGCGGGGATAATTTTCTTTTTATTCCTTAAAATCTGAGTTTAGGTTAGTTATTGACTTTTATCTATTTTTTTATTTATTTATTTTAGTTCCAGGAAGGTTTTGACTCAGTGGTAAGTAAAGTGCAATCTCACCCTCAGGGTTTTTATCATTTAAGTCTCACCTTGTTTAATTAGGCTGCACCTTTTCAGTCACATGACACCGTTTCAGCCAATAGGCTGACACCTGTTAGGCTAACCACGGAAGTAAACCTCACCATTAGCAATTTTGTTGCCCCCGTTTTAACTTTCTCTTTACTTGTTATAACTACTAGTTGTGCAGTCAGCTGTGGTCTAACATAAAGGACTACAAATGCTAAAGCTAGCAAAAACTATTTTTATGGGTTTGTTTTTTTTTACTTTCTTTGCTGTTTCGGGGTTTCCGGTGTAAACTTTATGAAAATTCAGCAAATGTTTTATTGTCCTGGGCTGCAAGCATAAAATCTGTTGTGTTGTTGTTCTATCGGTTAGCCCTGTTTTGCAAAAAGTTACATCCCAGTTCAGATTTTTAGGCTAACCTTAACCCAAGTTACGGTATTTACAGTACAGTATATTGTGCACAGATACAGCAAGTGAGGTGAAAGTTCAGAACACTGGCTACTTTATTCGGATATGCGTTTTCTCTCTGAGGTGTGTCAAGGATTTTTCAAGTTTCAAAATTTTAGCCTTGGAAGAATCAACATCATGTTCATGACCTTGGTGTTTAATGTGTTGCTAACTGCTACTCTGATTAAACCACACCTGACCCCTGACAATCGAGCAAACGTGACCTTTTCGCCTTGAAATCCTCCTTAGCGGCACAGTAGTTCTCAAGATTACTTCAGAGATGGTCAGACAGAGCATAAGCTTTGATTGTCTCAAGAGGAGACTTAATTTACCTCAAGAATTAGCTGAGGTAGTTGCCATGTAACTTCATTATTACCGATTTAACATTTCTAAGCGTCAAACAAGCACCTTTGGATCCTTATTTGATGAGACCATTGTTTGTTCACACAGTATCACAATCGCATTGAAAACTTTGCAATTGCTACCTACATATTCAGAGAAATGTTGTTTTACTCCTACAATTATTGGTTTGTCTCTCCTTAAAGCTGAGCTGATCTAAATTAGCATAATGGGAAGCACAATTCATCATGCAGGCGAGGGACCCCCGGGCTCACGTCTGGATAGAATATCTTGAGAGCAAGCTTGGCCCTCTGGCTGTAATGAGGGTAGTGTGTTTAGGATGGTGCATGCTGGAGTTAAATAAGAAATACTACTGTATCCTTCAGCTAAATCAGGACTATAAATTAAATTCTCAGCATAGTCATTTATTATGCAGATTATTGCATGGCCCAGGAATTGAATGGACATGAAACCTTCTGGTTGGATTGGTTGAGTGTATTGCTTTAGCAGAGAGAAAAGAGGGTTTAGGAAGGAAGCTGGAAATGTATGTGGTTAAAACTCCCCAGTCTTTACAGGCACAAAACTTGAGATTATTAGTTTGTCAAGTCATTTTTCATTTTGAATTCAGTCTATGTAATGACTGGGATATCACCTTTTTGTTCATTTCTGTCATATTTTTATGCAGGGTTTTCATTTTTTAAGTTCATTCAATGTTTGTTTTTTGTTGTTTTTTTTTTTTTGTTTATTTGCTTGTTTGTTTTTTCACTGTGAAATTTTTTACAGACACTCATGGTCTTTAGTCATAAGCAGTAAATGTTAGCATGCTAAAACGCTAAAGATGATGAGCATGGTAGGAGAATTATACCTGCTAAACATCAGCATGTTTGCATGCCGTCATTAGCATTTAGCTAAAAGCACCACTGTGCCTGAGGTAAGCCTCTGCAGATGTATTTACTCCTCCTGGGGAAAGACGATGATAGGTACAGGGTCTAACAGTCCTTCATTCACTACTTTGTCATGCGTGGAGCATCTCGTTTTTGCTCATTTCTGTAATTCTGTTATTTAATATTTTAAATAACATATTTTACATTGTAGTTTTGCTTCACATAATTTTACTTTTGGCTGTTCCATTGCCTTTCTCAAACTTACACAGTGGCCTAAAATGCTTTAAAGATATATATATATATATATATCCATATATATACACATTTATATAGTGACTACAATTGTGTGTCCGAGGACAACTCACTTTCAAAAATATAGTTTGAAGAGATGGTAGACACTCTGTCAATGTGCTCAGTTGACTCAGTTGTTGTCAATTTGAACTAAAGCAGCAATGAAGTAACTACTGTGCAACACAAACATTTTCCATTTCAGCGGTTTCAATTACCATTTCCTCCCTTATCAGTTCCTGATGACTGGGGTTGATTCGAAAGTATGTTAATGTCAGCAAAGCCTGGCATCAGTTCAAACATAAGCTGCTATTAGCATGCACTGCCCAAAATTCAAAGGTGCTAGTGGTTGAGTTAGCCACAAAAAGGGAGATTCCTACACTTAATGCTGCAAATAATTACTGTTGGTTGGCTTCCATGCATCAAATTCAGCCTGAGTCATTAATGAGTCAGAACAAATCAGAATCATTAATCTGCAAAAATGATCTTTGACCTGTCTCTTTAATTACACTTGGCATTAAAGCTGCTGCAACAGAGATTGTTTGTGTGACACCATGGTCATTTTTTATGCCACATATCATTTACCAATTAGGGCCGCTAGGAAGATGGTTGCAAAACAATGTGATGCAGAAACAGGGGAGTAGCTGGTGGTGAAAGAGGAACCAAAAGAGTAGTTTTTATTTCTTTAAGAATAATGAATTATATCTCCTTTCAAGTTTACCTGTATCCATCAATTTCAGATATTAAATATTGCCTATATTATTTCCTTAATCCTCATCTAATCATTTAAAAAAAAAAGTCCTACTATTTGCTGTTTTGTCAGAAAAAAAATAAGACCTTGAACTGTGCTGCTTGAATTTAATTCACAAGATTACAAAATTAAATCTAAGGGCATCATCTAGTCTTATTGACATTACTGTGAAAACATTAATATTTTTAATAGCTTTATAATTGACAGCTTTTATTGCACATATTCCACTAATAGCTAATCACACTGCCAAAGAACAGCAAGTGGCTCACAGGAGGGAAATACATGTGCATAAAATACATCCAAAATAATATCCTGGCTAAAGTATGGAACAGCTGAAAAAGTCACATTTTCAAATCTGGCACAAACACAAAACAGTGTGTTTTGAAGCACTTTGAAAGCATTCCTATGCTACATTGATTTGCTCCCCCTGTATCTGGACAAAAAGTTGTTCCTGTACAGTGCAAAATATAGAATAACATCATGTAAATATCCATAGAAACATTTTCTTCAGTCAACTGGCAAAACAAAGCACAGTTGTACAAATGCATTTCAGATAAAAGTGGGCTATCTCTATTACATTCAGTTACAAACTCACACTTTAAAGCATAAGTCTAGTGATATTCTGTGTTTTTCTTATTGTCGGCAAATCCCTTGAAAAGACCCAAAACCAAGAATGAACTCAACAGACAAATATTTTCTGTTTTCATCTGTCTGCTACCGACCCGCATTCATCAGCTCACTTCACCCTCCACTTAACTTTGTACAATATTTGTATTGTAAATATTGTAAATCGATATTGTTGTTATGCCATGTATGTCTTTAGATTAATGAAATTTCTATATAAATTTGGATATTGTATTTTAGGAGGACTACATTATAGTTATTTTTTATATTTGCTATTGTACTTTCTTCAAGTGATAGAATAAAATTACTATTATTATTATAATTATATCATTAAAGATAGGTGACAGCTTAGGAGCAACATGGTCCTAGTAAGGTTTTCATGAAGTCTTCAAATTTTGGACTGAAACAACTTTTTGACTCTGTCATACCTCGTCATATTGTGTAAACTTGTGCATCAAATTACTGATTGACCTGGCTGAGGTGTAACCTTTGGATTAAAATCACCTGACATGATGTTGTGGCTTGAATCTCTAAATAAGCCCTCATTCACATTACCCTGGCCTCCAGGAAATGTGAGGTCACTTGTTTAATTCACGAGAGAGTCGGATTAAATTAGATGAAACGTATCAAAACTAGGATGCTCTGCAGACTAAGTGGCCAAGGAACCTGGAGCAAGGTAAAACGGCCACCCCGCCTGTTCTCCCAATAAATTATGATTATAATAATTATAATAATCTTTAATTAACTTACTTAAATGTGTTAGTCTTTGCTACTGATGTGTCCAAAGACACACATCTTAGCCAACCTGTTACACTGGGATGGCAAATTTCTCCTTTTTCATGAATATGGGCACTTTAGTTTTACAGTCAAACCTACATACCCTGTGCAACTGCTATAAATACTTGCTGTTGCGCCAAACTTTTATTACTCCGCGACTAAAAGTAGCCCCCAAGAAATACACTAGACTTACCCGGAACAAATCGACTTGGACCTAAGAGCTACTGGCCGGATAGGGAATCTGAAAAGTATGGAGAGGCAAAGTAATACATTATAGGTTTTTCTCTTTTCATGGCACTTGTTGACAATGACAAAAATATAGAATATCACCAGCCTTATCCTTTAATATCGTGGTGTAAATCTTATTTGCCTTTGGCTCCTTTAACTATGTTAGGTCTGAGAGATTTAGACAAAGTGCATCAATATTCAGTGACTGACATGACACTGCAAAGTAGTCTAACACGGTCAATACATAACATGGCAATAATGTGCAGCAGTTGAGTCTCCACACCTGTGAGTACATCCATTCACTGAAGGTGCAATATCCAGAAGCTGGAAAGAACATAGTCCTTCCTTCCTTTCACATCTTCACTCTGCTGCCTATCGACCATCAGCTATTGTCCCTGTGTTTTTTTTTTGGGGGGGGGGGTTGCGGCAGAGGAAAGGTCACTGCATGTGGATTTGCCAAAATCATTACAAAGTGGTTGGAACAGTACAAAAGGCCACTTTATACATGTCTCTCAAAGTGAAGACGTCTCCAGCCGTGTGGTCGCTCAGTTCGAGACGAATCTGAACTCATGACTCATTGGATAAAATTGATTTGTTTGATCTGCGTGTGCATCCGTGTGGTTTTTTGTGTTTTGCTGTCACTGATGAATCAGAGATCCCTTGTTTACCAATACTGTCTGAAGCCAGCATCTCCACATCAACACTGTCGCTAGCTATCTGTCTTCCCCTCGCCCATCTCGTTTTCTTCTTCATTTCTTTGCCTGCTCATCCTCCCCCTCGTTAGTGTCTTTTCATTCTTCTCCACCCACTATCTTCCTTATTTTTGCTCTCTCTTTGCCCCTCCGCCCACAATCTGTCCCCTCTATCTACTCTCTTTTCCCTTCCTCACAATATCCTGTCTACTACGTCTCTCCTCATTCTTTTCCTCCACCCATTTTTTTTTTCCAAAAGGCAACCTTTATTTTTGGCCCAGAGTGTGTAGCTGTCACGTCGCGCATTTGCCATTAGCTGATCCTCTGGAGACAGTAGTCATTCTCTGTGTCTAAAGAGCTGTTATGGCCAGATGAAGGGTACAGGTCACGGCGGAGCAGCCTGTTGACAATTGTAACCAGGACTTTCTTGTACTGCTGACGTAGGAGGGAGTAGGCGAAGGGGTCAGACGCAGCCTTGCTGTATGTCAGGCACTTACTGATGATTCCCCAGTGGCGGTTTATGTCCACAAAAGGTAGAAGCTCAGCCAACCTGAATGGGAGGCAGCAGAAAGATGACTAAACAAAGTGCAGTTTTCTTAAAGGTGAAATTAAAGATGTTTATTAAAATATTTTTGTCATATGATTAGGTAAGACTAAAACCTAGAGCATTTAACACATTAGGAACTGTATGAAAATTATATCACAGGGTCAAAAAAGGAGGATGGTTATGTGTTTTCCCATTTTGCTAAGATCCATCGCAATTTTTTCACCCCAGATTATCATGTTTTTTTCAGCCTTAACTTGAGGCTGTCACCTGTGCCTTGCTCTTGGTTCATAAGTGGAGTCACTGGAATATTTGATAAACAGGAGTCGCTATTCCATTATCATCACATCACTAATGTGAAGTTTAGAAGATATCGCGAAAAATATTGTTCCGCTAACAGTTTTAAATGGTACACCGTGTTGACGTCTTTATTCACCTAAAGTTTTTATGATTAAATTGAAATATATGGATGATTCACAGTGCCTAACTTAAACAAATCAAGCAAAGAAGTAAGATGTAACCCAATATACACTTATTATTATACACTTATGTATTTCCTTTTTATATATGTGTTCATATTGACATAAAAAATTGAAAAAATAAATCAGAATGTCAGCTAATTACCTTTTTGGCTTTAATAACTGAACAAACAAATCAAATCACAACACAGAAAAACAAAGTGAAGAGATGTCATTTTAAAACTTTCATAGCGTATATGCAGAGCATAAAATTTAAAAAAGGATTTATATGCAGCAATATGTATTGTATTTCACTTTATTTCTTTGAAAGATTTGTTTTATATAGGTATTTTATTTTCCATATTGCTGTGCCAATTCAACACTATTTGACATATTAGGGGAGATGGTATTGCAGTTTTTTTTAAGTCAAGGGGAGGATCCATTGAACATTTTAATAAGGCTCCTGAGGGCTTTGCTTTTTAAACACTTAACCATAAAGTTCAGCCCCCACTTACACCCCAGTAATTTATGTACAGTCCCTTATGTTCTGCCATGTAGTGCAGATAGATGTTATGAAACAAGAAGCATTAGGTTGAGCACATAGAGTGAAGAGAATTATACTGAAACAATCAGTAAATGATGCGTTTAAATACACATTTAAAAGTAGAACAGATGCTCAGGAATTATAATAATCAGACAGTCTTACAAGACAGTCATACTTCCAGTGGGCCGGCCTGGTCAGGACGTTGCTCCAATTACTCAGGCACCTTTTTATGCTGTTATCGTGTGCTGTGCCCCCCCCCTCCCATCTGGCACACTCCACCTATGTCAAACTGGTGGATCATCAACACCACATCTGGCTGATAACTGTTTTGTGAGCCCCTGAAGCATTTCCTTTTTCTCCAGGAGGCACTTTTTGTTGTCTGTGCTGTATCTATTATCCCACTCTATTTCATGTCCTTTTCAGTGGGAGGCAGCAAAGCAAGACACCTGTTTACAGCACAGTGCAGGGGACTAATGAGCCATCCCTGGTTCAAAGAAAAGATAATAATTCAAAGTATTTGGTAAAAATAAGCAGTGTGGTTTTAGATAACGACATACCATTATGTGTGCACTTCAGGTGGGGGATTATCTCTAATCTGAACTAATGTTGTGACAGATATGTGGTGTTTAAAGTCTCTACAGTACAACACAACAAAGTTAATGAGTCTGGAAGCAGAGATGAGGCTATTTGTTCATTATATTCAGAATAAACATCTTTTAACCTGATTATTCACAAGGTAATTGCTCAAGCTGTATTATTTTAAGCAATGTCATTTATTTTAGAAGCCTTGCACAGAAGTTTTGCAGTAAATTAAATGATTTCTTGGTTGCTATCAATTCGGCTTACCTTGTAATTACATAAGGAGCAAAGCAGATGATGAATGAGCCGATGAAGATGCTGATCTTCTTGGTGGCTCTCTGCTTTCTCCTCTTTTGCTCAGCTAAACATCTCTGTTTCACGCTGAAAACAGCAAAGGACGTTTAGTCTTTTGCCAAACAAGGACAAAAACTATGCACAGTGATCGTAAGGGCTGTGAGAAAGCATGCTTATAAATGAGGGATGCATTAGTCTGGGGGGGGAAACTACCTTGGGTGAATGTCGACCAGCAGGAAAAGAGTCTGCATGGTGATTATGTCAATCCTCTTGCAGTGAAACCTGGCGACTTTCAACACCTTCAGGTAGGTGAAACACAAGATGAGCAGGGAGAGCATGAAACTTGTGGCGTGGAAAACGACGGTGAAGACTGTAAACTTAATCCTGTCGCCGCCTTCCCCGCTCGGCTGCAAGGTGCAGGACGCGTAAACGTCGCTGTAGTCGACCCAGGAGAAGAGCAGCGCCGTCAGGGAGAAGGTGAAGGAGTGGAGCCAGGAGTAGCACACCATGATCAGCGCGTCCTTGTAGCGCATCTTAGTGGAGTAACTGAGCGGGAAGACCACCGCGATCCAGCGGTCTATGCTGAGCGCAGCCATGCTCAACATGGTGTTGGCGGTCAGGAAAGTCTCCAGGAAGCTCACCGCGTGGCAGACGCAGTCCCCGAAAGGCTGCTGGTCCCTGACGATCCCCACCAGAGTGGCCGGCATGTTCAGCACGGTGATGAGGATGTTGCAGAAGGACAAGTTCATGGTGAAAACGCCGGGCACCTGTCGGCGTATCTCGGTGCTGTGGACGAAACATAGCAGCACCAACAAGTTTGACAACAGCGAGACGACCGCGACCACGACGATGAACAACGCGAAAATGATTTCAGCAAAGTCCATGTCTCACTCCAGGGAGTCCGCTCTCGGGTTACCTGCGCCTGTTGTCAATGCTACACGGTCGGAGTGAACCATGGTCACCCGTCGCTCATCCCTCTCCGGCAGCTCCCCATTTTTCATTTCAATTAAATCCCCCGTGCGTCCGCGCGTCGCCGTCCTCTCCAACTTCCACGAGCGCTGTCCAGCGTGCTGAAGCGAGCGGCCGCCTCCACCATCTCTCTCTCCCCACCTCAAACTTGCCGATTTTTTCCCATCAACGCACCCGTCAGGCGCAGGAGTAGAGCTCTGCAAAAAAGTGGAGCAGGGCGTGTGTGGCATGCCACTCAGCGGCTGCGACCATTTAAACAGCAGGCAGGCGACCCCCACTCATCAGGCGGATGCAGATCTGGCACAGGACTGGGGGGGACCGGGGTGGAGAGCAGGATGCCTGTTGAAATGAACGATGTTTTTTTTTTTTTATGTGCTCACACCCAGAAACGGTGAGCACACCCTTAGAGGTGGGTGCGACCTGTCCGAGTCACAGAACACCCAGAATCACACCCGATTCTGCGTCGGTTTTTATATGCAGTTTGATTTTCTTTTGCGCAGACTTGTGCGCAAACACAAATCGTTCATCCCGAGGGCGAGTTATTCGGGCGCGGGTCTCACGCTTTTGCTGGAGTCAGTGTGGATGTGGAGGCAGAGGGCGCGGAGAAATCCGGGGACTGTGCTCCCGGATAATTGGAGACGCGTCTGCCGTGGCCAAATGGCACCAGGTGCACACGCGCGCCAGAGAGCCACGAGGGCAAATAGATCCTTTTCCTGAAATGAATTATTTATGGGCCATTGGCTACTCTGGAATCAGAGTGTAGTATTATTATAATTCTTGTCTAGTGTGCAAAATTATATACATACATGAGGATTACCATTTACAAGAGAATGCTGATGTTAGTAGAATATGGCCCTTCTTTCTATTTGGTTACAATAAGTATCAATATTAGACATTAACAATAATGGGATTGTCACTTCCTCATAAGCCATCATGCCAGCAATTATATGTGGTACTTGTTCTTATTAAAGGCTTATAACTAATCTATAAAGATCAGTAAAATTTATAAACCATTAATAAAGCCACAACTTACATGATAAGCCATTCATAAACGGTGTTGTACCACAAACAGCAACCCAAACTGCATCCTATTAATAGCTGGTCTGTAAATTCACAAATTAATAAAACCACCAGTTATTACCTATAATCTCTTTGCATGGGAGGAATCTTATGTTCCTTTTGTTCATTTTGTGTAACTGTGCTTATTTCTCCTCGAGGCATCATTGTAGAGTCTAAAAGAAAAACGATCGCACTATAAAAACAAAGTAGCTCTAGGAAATTGTAACACCCACTGTCGCAATAATCCATTGCATTAAACACTGAGAATCAAAATGGTACCCGGTCCAAATTGGAGTAACATTGTAGCGGGCAACAGAGATGGACTTCAGAAATTTTGGTCCGTGTTACTGAGTCATGCACAGCACAGGAGAAGCTCGTGTAGACAGTGACTCACTGGTGTCAGACACAGCCTGCAGGGGTTTTCAAATATATATATATATATATATATATATATATATATATATATA
This sequence comes from Istiophorus platypterus, assembly GCA_016859345.1. NCBI lineage: Eukaryota > Metazoa > Chordata > Actinopteri > Istiophoriformes > Istiophoridae > Istiophorus > Istiophorus platypterus. The sequence goes on along the minus strand of CM029132.1, from coordinate 8,142,773 downwards.
TAATATATTTTGTTTTCATTTGCTTCATACTCCCACTTGTTATAAGGCTTGTGCCGGGCTTGCGCCTGAATCCCCATCCCCTACAATTAAGTGCACAGTTTTTATCTATTTGGGAGTGATACACTGTCTGAGAATTCACATTACTCTGAGCCGGGTGCTCAGTGTACCCGTCACAGTTGAGTATTTTAAGTGAACAGGTGAGTCATCATTAAATGTAATTCAGGGAAACCCTGCGGCGAACTATCTGCAAAGGGACTGTCTCTTAAAAGGACCAGCCGCCGATGAAAGCCTTTGTTTTACATGTGGTATCCTGACTGGGATGAAGCTACTACGGCACTGAGGGTACCGGTGTGTTTCTCGGTGTGCATTTGGCTGTGCATGTGTTTATGTGCAGGAGTCAGAGAGACAAAGCAGCGGTAGGTGATGTCAGTCCCCTACAAACTAGAGATCAAATGCCTGGGAGAAAGCTACAGCAGGGCTCCTGGGGGAAAAGTACAAAGCTATTTATAGGCCTGATGGGGTGTCACCTCCAATATAACTCTCAGCCCCGCTGTATTACCTAACTGAGGTATCAGAGTGAAGCACAAAACACAGCTCTAGAGCCGCAATTGTGATTGCTCTGAGAGGATGCTTTTATGTGAGCTTAGTAATCAGCTGCTGCAGCTTTAGGTATCCTCCAAAATGCCTCGAGGGCCTGTCGAAGTTGAACAAATTAATTCAATTACCAGAAGATATCCTCGGTTTACCAGCCACAAAAGTCACAAAGACTGGCTAACTACATCCAACATTGGACTAAAGATAGTTTATAATGCAACAAAGGCAGAAAGGGTGAAAAGATGCTTATCTACAGCTCAGCATTTGAGCGAAATACGGCAAATTACAAGAGATTATGGGTCAGAGTCAATCTCAAGCAAAGAGGAACAGTAAGGAAGTGGACAGGGGAATCCTTTAGAGATAAAATTAGGTAGACAGGCACTATTGGGTGTAATTAGCATAAAATGCCCTTGATGAGACTGTGAGATACCCCACTAATTCACATTGGATAACTAAGGGTCTGGTTAATCTGTTTGGTTAATTGTCTAGTTCACGCGGTGTCAGAAAAGGGTGACAATTAAGCCATCAGGATTTCCTCAAGGCAAATAATGACATCAAATTTGCATTTTATGTCAAACCAACAGTCCGACAGCATGAAGGATTTCAAATTTACAGTGCAGTTTCTCGCATTTCAGAAGCTGTAACCAGCAAATTTTTAGCTTGAAAAATAGCTTAAATGACTAAGCAAATAAATGAGAACAGCTCTCATCTCTCGTAGCGCTGGAATGATGAGTAAAGACGACCACGAGTCTACAGCCATGCTAGAAAGTCTTTGAGCGCTACTTTGAGCTAAATACTAACACCGGAATACTAACATGTTCACATGACAGTGCTAAGATGTTAAAGGTACAATATTTACCATCTTAGTTTTGTGTGTGAAAACGCTAATCGAATAAGTGAAATGTTTGACAAGGAGGTGGCGTCTGCATTCTAATGTGCTAATGTTAAGCAGGTGTAATGCTAACCATGTTTACCTTCTTAGTTAACATTCACTATTTAGCAGTAAACTAAGTACAGCTTAAGCCTGATGCAAGTGTTTTTAGTTTTGCAGATATATGGTCAAAAACCAAATATTGGTTTAAGATTGTTCTTGCCGCTCCATGTGCAGTTCCAACCTTGGTTAGAGACCATCAGCAAATATGGTAGTATTCAATTAATCATGTCAAGTGATTGCCAAAAAAAAAAAATACCAAACATTCTGGTTTCTGTTCTTCAGATGTGAGGACCTGCTGGTTTTCTCTGCTTTTTTCCATAGTAAATTGGATATTGTTTCAGTTTAAACTGTTGGACAAAAAAAAAGAGCGATGTGAAGATGTCTTGTACTCTTTATAGACTTAAGAAGTGATTGATTCATTGTGAAAATACTCAGGAGATTAATCAGCAATGAAAGCAGTCATTAGTTGTAGCCCTGCTGATCTAATTATAGATGGCAAAACAGGCTCATCTCACACACCTCAGATTGTTCAGTCTGGTACAAGTGTGTTATTGTCAGATCTAAATTAAACCATGAGCAGTGTGGTCTGCACAAGTAGAGCTACACACCAAATGTTGTGTTTCTGTAGGGAGAGTAAGACTTGAAGAGAGCATAGTGAGAGCAAAGTGGATCTTTGTGGGCACCTCACGACCTCAGCCTTATAACAAAGACTATTCTGAAAGCTTTCAACTTTTTTCACTCTAACCAAGGATCTTACATAACAGCATCTGACCTTCATACAAAACAACATCCTGATCACCTTTCGGCAGCAAGAGGAGTGCCTCAGATGTTCAGGGGAAAAAAGTATGATCTCAGCAAAGAAATGAAATCTCACCTGTGGCCCTCCAGGTGCCTGGAATATCACTCGGAGCTTGTAGCTGCATAGCACTTTTTAAGATTCACTGCCTTTACAGTGTCCCCAAGAGCAGAGAGTAGTGCCTGAGTCCAGGGAAAAGCACAGGAGGACCTCAGGTCATGAATTAGGTAACTCTGCGGTTGGTGTGTCTTGCCCCAGAGTCCCAGCACAAGATACCATAGTGGGAAACATGATGCCTTTGGACAGCTTTGTGGAATAAAGAGTCTCAAGCAAGTGCACAGATCCTTCCTACTCTTTATCATGTGCTTTTCAGCCGATGCAATATTCATTAGATTAGTTTTTTTTTTCCTTTTTTATTACATTAACTACAAATAGCATATCCTCTGCATTAATGTCAACCATTTTCCAAAACATACAAATATCTTAGATTAATTCTCAGTGTCAAAGACACTTAGGTAATCTCAGATAAAAGTTATACTATTCTTAATAATAATCAAATCTAGCCATAACACAATTGTTTATTTCAATTCCCTTAGAAATAAACATGCACAAAGCAAGATGTGGACATCATGAAAATGTTTAATTAAACTATATATTTGCCACATTTTTTCAAATATTCATGTCGTCCGTAGGGTGGGGCTCAGTGCCACAAACAGGGTTGGGAAGTCAAAAAGTAGTGAGAGACAGACTAACATTTTTTCTAGGATTAGTTGTCTATAAGAAATATACGAAATAACATCAGCTATTCTTGGCTGATGCAGGTTCCCACAAATACTTGGATGTACCACTAATTAGGCATATTTTTCAGCACAGTTCCTGCTTGCACCTGCATTGCAACGTGTGGCTCACTAACTTTACCAAATCAATAAAAGTGACCAGATTGTCTACTTTAAGCAAGATTCTGTCCTTTACAAGTTGAGTGTCATATCATATTCAAATTGATTTAACCACATGCTTTCTAGAAAGTAGGTTATGAGTTAAAAAGTCTTTTGTAATGCTCTAGAAAATAGACTAAAACATGCAAAACCAGCAGTATGGTCCTATTTCAGCATGCTCCTTTTCAGCCTGTCTCTCTGCTCACTTGCCTCCAGGTGTGCATATAAATAGCGTAGTCAGGCTGCAGGTTTGCAGTGAGCATGAGATCAATACAGTGTGGTTACTTGACCTTTGATCTCTTTATTTTCATGCTGAATATAGTTAGAGCACAACAGTTAAACCATGTTCCTTCACTCAAAAAAAAACTATATACGGTCTAAACAGTAGTTTTTACATTTCAAGTTTAAAGAAGAGGTGGCCGGGTATTTGCAGTCAGCACCTTTTGAGCGTGCGATTCAGGCTGACCAATTGCTTTACTTTTCAATTTTGGTTGACGCTGTTTCCCATGAGTACTTAAACACAACATGTTTTTAGGCACTGCCCTTTTTCTCTGGGATTTTAAAGCCACTTTTATCACTTATTTGAATGTTTGTTTGTTTTTTCTGTTTTGTGTAAATGTGCTTAAAAGGTTTCCTTTTTGCTTCTGTTAAAATTAGGCATTAGTGTGTATGGTAAATTGGTGGTTATTCCACATACATCCATTGGACACTTGCGACTAAAAAGCAGCATTTGTTGCTGTTGGCCATATGATTAATTGTTTATGTTCATGAGCTGAATTTAAATTTGCCCAGCTGATGTGAGGAAGTGCTTGTTTGAGACTGTTTTTATTCCATGCTGATCAGAGGTCAGCTCCTACCGAGTCATTTTCAGGGTGGCGATATGAATGCGGTTAGAAACAAGGTCAGAAGTCATTAACCTTTTAGGGCTGCTGTGCTCAGACTCATACTCCGGTTATCCATCATGTACAGGTCAATATTTGATCTTAAGGTTAGCAATTTATATTAGAGAAAAAAACAGTCTCTAGCAGTAACCAATCTGTAACCAAGCCCACCTAACTGATGTACTATGATTTTCACCAGGCATCACAATAGAAAAAACAGACACTTCCTGCATGAGCCACTTTCTGGTCTTCATTTTGTATTTATTGCTGGTGTATTTTGCCCTCAACAGTGCTGGGAAGTAGGAGGAGAGGATAAAAAAGAAGTGGGCCTGTTGTGAATGACAGCTCAGGATTTTGTTTACAGGGTCAGTGGTGCCATGACAGATGGGCCTCCTCCACACTTCTCAGGGCGTGACGACATACCTGAAGAACCACACGGAAACAAGATGGAGCTCCCACATCTGCCGCGCGTGTGTTTATTTTCTCTGGTATGACATGTGATGACAGCTGATGGCACTTAAAGACTGGATGTGCGTTGTAGAGCCTGTTGAACATTTAGAAAAGACTGAGATATGTTAATAAGACTTTAAAATCTCTTGATCTCATTTCATATTCGAGGAGATGAATCATCATGTTGTCTTGATGACTTCCTCTTACTATCCCTCAATGCCCTTTAATTTTACTCACCTGTAAGTCAAAAAACATATATTCTATATAAAACAATGAATATATCAGTGTGATTCAATTAAATTTGAATACATTTGTAAATTTGATATGAAATCTCAGATAGACCGTTATTTAATGATTTCATTATTTAAAATACACCTTTAATTTTCATCTACAATTTTAATGCTACTGAAACAATTCATGCCAGATGTCATGTTCTAATTACCTTTTTAAGATTATCCCATAGACATCCTGTGTATCTATATCTCAGCACATGTAAACAGTACAAACTCTATTCTGATATGAAAATGATCAGTTTTGCACACTGATTAACTGTAAATAATCTAATTATGATGAAATTTACTGTTTTTAAACTATTGTAAGTTATAAAAAAAAAGTCTGTGTAGGACCATTCAGTCCCAGTGTACTTTTAACTGAGCACCTGTATACAGTAGAAACTTTTTTTCATCCTTTACAACGCTCACTATTGCACACTGATAAACTCTAAATAAAGTCATTATGAAGAATTTAGAATTTATTAATTATATATCATAATGCATTAAAGCCTTCATTAATCTCATATTGCATCTATAACTCAGCTAATACACTAAGGCCAATGAGTCCTCATATGATTATTGAGTCTTCAAAAATCATCACGCAGAAAACTGTGTGGAAGGAACAACGCACTGGATCTGCATTGTTCCTCACTCATGACCTAATATGAGTGATTGACTGATGTTGATTCAATCACAGCCTCACTCTGTTCAGGTTCAAACTCATGTCTGCAAGTCCTAATAAATATACCTCCTGCGGAAAATTTCTTTTAAAAAATCAACTCGTAACAAAAGCCTTTTTAGCACCTATGTTTCATTTTGTTTTCTCAGACATCTGATATGATATGTTATTGAAAATTGAGGCTCAGCACTGCTGGTTGGCAAACAAAAGGAGCATGAAATAGCTTTTCATGAGTACTGTGCAGCTGCCACAGGTAAAGCAGGAAGACTTGTGATGAGTCATGTTCCCATAGCAACGTCTCAGCCGCAGAAGTTATCGCACCATCTCTGGCAGCACATGCTCTCAATGTGGATGTAAATATCATTTACACGGGGGTTGTTATTGTCATGCAAGGAGATTACAAAGCTGCTGTTATCTGCTGCTTTTTTTTAATCGCACGTCAAAAGAAGTGCATGAAGATTGTATGGTATCTATGCAACAAGATGGATAATTCAACAGCATTCAGTAGTGAAATTTCTCATGGTCCTCTCTCTTCTGTCATCATAACCGAACGGTCTCTCCCACCGTCAGATACCTGTTTCATCGCATCTGAGCAAACAGAGACGGTTTGGTCCGCTACAGGTGTCCAAAGCTCTGTCAAACCCATGGCTTTGTTCACAATGAGCCCCCTTTTATCTAGAGACCTAAAGCATGGGATGAGGAGATAGCAGGGGTGAGGAAGAAGCATAAATAGATTGCTTTGACCCAGTGAGGACAGACCACATAAAGCCACATTTGAAAGGACTCCTTTAGTGTTTTATTAATGACCCTGTAGGCCATGCCCTGCCTATTTATTGATTTTCTCATCAATCCTTTCTCACAGTCAAAGACTTTCTTTATGAAGCTTTGAAATATGTCGCGCAGGCTTCCTGGATGCCGTTGCAAAAGCAACAGGGAAGAACAGTGCAGGAGTTCAGCATTGTCTCAAACTGCTGACAACAGTATTTGAATTGGATTTAAAGAGCATTCCTTTGATTTTTGGACCACAGAGTCACAAGCACATTGTTACTGCAGAGGGGTTCATGACCACAGACTCAGAGCGTCCAGCGGGCGAACAAAGCAGGAAAAAACTGCCTTTCTTGGCAGCAGCTTCTCTCGCAGCGAGCGTAGAGCCAGAGCAGACTGTAACCTGAGTCTGAGTGGAACAGATTGACAGTGCGCCACTAAGCACATTGAGCAGACACACTGCATTCATTATCATTAGGTGACAGGAACGCTTTGAAGCCAGCCGGGGCTTCAGTGGGCAGACAGAGCAGGCCAGCAGGCACGTGACGGAGCATTACAGCTTCTGCAGCAAACTATGAAAAGAGCCTCATAAAACGTGCAGGCACACTGATGAAGAAAACACTACTCAACAAGCCTGTTAGACGAAGGCAATAATGAACAGCCCAGCTTCTCAGAAATGATGCTGTGCAGACATCACAACAGCTTTTAGATGTATGTCCTGTGACACTAAATATTTATGGCTTCCCTCTGTGCAATCACCTTTGCAAGACAATATAAGAGCAAAACGGAGCATTTTTATTTATCAATGAGTAAATTGTGATCAGAGTATTTTTCAAGAGTATAATTTCAGTAAAAGAGTAGTACAGTTTAAAGAAAAAGTCAAATATATAGATCATTTAAACCAAAACTGTTAAATCATAGTCAACTTAATAGATTTTCCTGGGGCTTTCAGCTGCATCTCACAGTCATTATCATCAGCTGCCACGAATAGTCCTGTTGTCATGGTCTGCTGACTTAAGTTCCATATATAGGTCATTTGATAAGTAAATCCAAACTCCATGCACTGATGAAGACCATGAAATGTGATCAGAAGCCCTAACAAGTGAACCTTTAGTTAAGTAAATTATTTCTTTTTATTTCTCTTTTGGTGTTTTGCTTTGTTTTGTTTTGTTTTAAATCATGTAACTAAATAATATTCTGGAAATTTATTAGCCAATTGTCTGATTTTCTGTAGTGGATGGATTTCGTTGCAGTTATTATTGCAATGAATATTATTTTTGAATCAAAAAAATTATAACTGACCCAAAAAAAAGTATAAGTAATTATAGAAGTTATGTACAAATTTTCAAACCTAAAAAGCATAGCTTTAATTTTGGCATACACACACATCCCCTCCAGTATGACTGAAGTTCCACCTTGTGGTGCCTTGCATAGGACACAGAAAGTACTATGTAATGTACAGAACAGCTTTGTAAATTATCCATCACTGTGTCCAATAATGAGCCCATCACTGTCATCCATAACAAAACCCCACAGTTTAATGACTCTGCAATTACACTGTACCATTACACCATTATATTGTGACACAGATGGATTTCATGGTCTACATTTTACTAAATGGATAAAAGCTCATTGTTATTCCCCTGCTGCTTTTGGATGAAAAACTCATGTCTCCAAACAGGAACATTTTGGAACTAGGAAGTTGGCTAAGTTTTCCTTGAGAATTTTAAAAACAATGGGTTTTTGGTTGTTTTTCTTGAGCCTTTTTAATTCACTGTGGGTTTTGGGAGGGTTTTATAAGTCAGTGCTTTGTGAAACTCACTCAGCACATAAAAGACAAGTAAACCAGTGTATTAAATAAACCAGTGATTAAATAAAGTGGTGCAGGAGTGATATTTGCATGTGAAGATGGTTTTAATTTTCTCCAAAACAAAAAATTCAAAGTAAACATGTAAGGAATAGATTAAATAGTTCTGCCTATTCTAAGGACTGCTCTAATATAAGTTGTTTAAGTTACCATGCCATGCTAACTAACTTACTTCTGCTCTCACATTTTAACATACTACTCCTTAACATACTAACTAGCTCTACACTGTTCTTTAATTGTGGTGTAGAGAACTTTCTTTATCGCCATTCCTTCTATGTGGATAATTAGCTGCTGAGAATGGACATGCTGCTTTATCCTCAATCTAATGTCATGTATTAAGGGCATATTTAAGATGCTTACAGGGTCTCATTTTAAAAGCTGAAAGTATTAATAAGTCAGCCAGAGACAGTGTTTCCATCCAACTCATGGCACTAATGTTAATTTAATTAACCAGATAGCTACAGCTGATAAGATCAGCCTTTGCGTCATTTCTGCCAACCAAATAAATGGTTGCATTCTAAGGAAAGGCTAATAGCCACACCAACAGTAACTAAATGGGCAATGCTTAGCTAACAGTCACTTGAGCCAGAGATTATTGTCCTATAATTTCTGCCTGTCTTCACTATAAGCTATAAAATAAGTCATTATAATGTTCATACAAGAGGTTTCCCGAATATCCAAGAGTTCTCCACTGCTAGGGAGTTATATTATAAGATCTATAATTTGACCAACTGTCCCTATGTGCCCCAGCCCTTCGCAAAAGTAAATGCAAACAGTCTAAGCATTGACTCAGTCCTCTCAAGCTTTGCCTATTTTCTTCTCTCTCCCTGCACATGCAAATAAATACAGATTGAAAGTTAAATCCCCAGTGGTAGCAGTTGGTCCAGCCAGTGCATCTCACAGTACCCTACGCTTCTTACTCATCCTCATCTAACCTTTACTGCAACCCATCAGCCCTAAGGAAAAGACTCCCCCCAGAACAGGCTGTATCCGAAAAACATCTGCTTCAACCATCCTTCAAGGCATTTGTCAGACTTGGATGATTTCGAAGGTGTGGACTGCAGTGTAGTGACTCATGCTAAATATGTCGCATGAGTCACGAAGGGCCGAGCAAGGGAGACGTTGCTGTAAAACCCCGCTTCCCGGCTCTGGGTCTGAGCCACCTTACACTTTCTTACACAGCCGGGGCACACGGTCATTGAATATTTATAAAGATCTAAAGGCTACATAGTGGTAGCTGGGATCAGTATGTTAGGTGTACACGAGGACTGGACAGAGGAAACATGAAGATTAGAAAAGTCCTTGGCTTACTTTGCACAAAGGAAGTGTGCTCCCCTTGTCCAAAAACTACTGTCACGGTGCCAGTGAGTGAGCTCCACAGCTATGTCGCCATTTATACAAGGCAGTTCCAAAGGGTGTGTGTATGTGTATGTAATCTTTCTTTGCTCCGCAACCACTGCCAACAGCCTTGTCCATAAATACTGTAAAAGTGTGTTTTTAGTAAACCTGAAGATCATTATGGGTAAGAACATTATTATATAATTTATTACTATAAGCCGGTCAATTGATATTTCAGATTTCCTTGTCTACTTGCATCTTATGAAACACACAACCAAGACCATGTTTTTTGAGCACCCAATATGAATTAGGAGAATTCATATTTGGATTTTTTTTTTTTTGCATTTTTTGCTGATTATTGCCGTAATACATGTTAAGGCAACCATGGTCCACCTTCCTCTAAGGTGATTCTGTTTGCTTTAGCGGCTCACGTTTTTTTGTTTTGGTTGTTATCGGTTTTGTTGTTATCGTTGAACGCAAATTTTTCATTTAAATCGAAAGATTTTTCAACTTGACCCTTCTTTTCACATGAGTTCACACTGCCCCGAAAGAACTTCCACCTCTAAATTTGCTTTGCATTCTGTTTGAACAGATCTTTACAGCATATAAAATATACTAGTGTTCAAATCAGCAGTCTCAAGAAGAGGCTGTTCCAAAAAACTGACTTGAAAACAACACTGAAAGTATGAGACAGAGTAATTGAGCTGGTAATTTAACTTAAATATTTTTTGGATTCAATTTCTGGGGGGAAATTGTGAACAGCAGATATCATAACTGGCAAGTTTGAATACTTGGCATCAAATGCTTGGAATGATTTCTGGTTTTTCTCACAAGCGACTTGTGGACTATATTTTACTTTTGTAAAGTGCTTGCACAGCTGTGTTTTGAGACAAAATGAGACAATGATAGAGGTTTTGTTGAAAAAACAGTATTGTAGTCCTCAGTATGAGGATTCAAAAAAATGTGTCGTTCTGTCACCACTGTTCTGTCACCACTGTTAGGTTTTTGTATTTGGCCATGATATCTAAAAATTTCAACTGATACCCAGTGATACAGAACAATTTCTTCTTCCTGCTTTGAAGCTAAATAGACTGAGGTTACCCAAAAAGAAAAGATATCATTAATGGCTTCTGTTACTATCAAGCTAATTTTTTTTTTTACATGCCAGGATCACCAAGTTCAGCAACATGGCATTAGAAATCTATCAGTCAAGAAAACCATCTGTCAGCGCATCAAACAAAGAGGTGATAAATTAAGGGCCACTGCTTGGATCTTTTCATGGGGGCTCATCATTAATTCAGATCCAGTTCGTACAAATCAGTGTGATTTAAGTCATATAGCAGCTGTGAGCAGCCAATTAATCAATGCATTGGCAACGTACCAGCCTCAAATATTGCAGTCTGTCATGACAGGACTGATGCTGCCACACTGGCAGATGTCATTACTTTTTTAGTGTGGTCCATGCAGTATTAACAAGTGTTACATAACCCTAATCAGAGAAGTAAAGTGAGGCTTTGAGAAACCTCCACACCAGCAAGCAATTTCTCGTTAATCTTTAATTAAGCATAAGGTGCAGCGTTGATTCATCCTTTCTCGACGAGTGCTATTTTCAGCCGGCGTCGCCCACTCTTACCCTCTCTGGGGAGGCAGAGGAAGTCTTTAAAAGCAAAGAAGAGGCTACCAAACATTCCTGTCAAAGTGAGATTAGATTTAAGAAAACCATTTTAAAGCAGTTGCTTTTTTTGATTTTACATGAATGCTGCTTGAGCTGATGAAGCTGTGCACTATATGTGGCTCTGGATGTTTGATATAATTATATGCCTCATCTCACTGAAGATAAGGCAGGTGGATATTCAATAGAATGTATATGATTACACCAAAGCAGGAAGTCATGCATTATCTGTGTATCTTGATACTTGATGCTTTTGACGTTGCAAGTGCCACCAAGATTATACATACACTAACAAAAACCTGCATCCCATCATATTTAATGTCACTATATTTTTATGTTTCTCACAGTACCATGATGATGACACATAAGCATAATAATCTCAAAGACTGCAGCACTAAATATTTTAGACCCATACGGTACATTTCACTACAAGCCCAAAAGTCTTACCCAGGATAAAGCTAAAGTACAGCCTACGTTCTTCAGTGAGAGCCTAGTCATTTTCTATTTCATCATCTTTCTATCATCACTAAGCATTTTTAGAAAATCGAGATTTGCATCACTTATACGAAGCAAAGACTCATGTATCTACCAGGAGGGTACGAGCAAAGTGTCAAGTACAATCACTTCTTGCCAGAGAGTTTTGTAGATGAGAACACTGGAGTTCCTGGAGCCTGAATGGGGAGACCAGCTTAACATAAAGAGTGGAAGCTAGCCTAGTTCTCTTCAAATGTCAAAAATACACCTACCAACACCTCTAAAATCTTAATGCATTTTAATGCATTTAATTGTATCTATTGTTAATCTGTACAAAAAGGGATACGTAAATTGGTCAAATTGGTTTTATGGACAGTTACGTGCTGTAACTGTTTCTCAGTGAACAACAGGTTAATCCGTCGGACAAACAACAGGGCAACCCAGAAAGTCACAGAAAATGACCAAAAAAAAAGTCAAACTGTTCCTTTAAAGGGGGCTGCTGCTTTGTAGATGGTCTCGATTCATCATTTTCTATCGCAAACAGGACCTTTAGGTGTGTAAAATCTATATCAAATGTGTGTTCGGCTGGCCAGCTTTTATTAAATAGACACTGCAGCAGAAGCATCAGCCATGCCTGCGTTTTGACAGTGTTTGCCCTCCCCTGTTTAGCCACATGTATCTGTCAAACTGTTTAACTTTTCCTTATTGGCTGCCAATAGTGCTTACCTCCAAGCAAACACACACAGCTAATACAACACTGTATTTGGAGAGGCTGTGCTTGATGAAAGGCAAACGCTGATGCTTTTTTTTTTTTTTTCATCAGAATTTAAACGCAGGATTATGTCTATTCATCGCGCAACAACACAGCTTGTATTCAGTCAGCGCTATGACAGTGATTTGACAACAGACTTCTATGTAATGCTGCAAGGCTTTTTCTAGATGATATCAAACAGGCCAGTGTGACAGTGTGGCTGTCAAGGCACAGTCTTCCAATAGGCTCAGCTGCTTTCTGTGTCATCTGGGTCACCCCCCCCTCCGTCGCCCATGGTAACGACACCCCCCCCCCTCGCGTTCTGCCTCTATGGTAACCCCCATTTTCACTTCACATCAGAGCTGATGAGCTGCTCTTATGTTGGTCAAATGGATTTTCTCTATTCACTTTAGCAAGTTTGTGAGGGAAAGTCGGGGACCGGACGCTCACAGCAGCTTAAAGTTCTATACATGGTGATCAGTTAAAGGTGCGTGTGTGTATGTGCGTAATATTCCTTTGCGTTTTGCTGGGAAAAGTAAACCAAAGCTGAATGTAACTCTGCCCCATGAAAACGATCCATTGCAGGTCAGCCCTGTAAAGTAGCCAAAAACACCTTGAATCTTGAATGAAATGTGATTAATTGCTACAGATAAAGAAAGGTGATTATGCAATACGGCGCTGATAAATTGGCTCAGCCTGTCCACACAGCAGTTTTTATTAGCTCTTTTCTTCTTTAAGAATATTTTGTGGACATTACAGTTTTCCTCAGTGCCTAAGACTGCAAGTACAGTGATCAAAACTTCAACAGCATTCACTTAACTTTTAATAATTTCTGGTTCTCTTCACAGAGCTCTGGTTATTCTTCAGACAACTTGGACAGTATGGGGTTTGAGGTACTTACCATGTTGTCACGATGTTGGTGGTTCAAGTCCATTAGGGACCCAACTCTCTCTTGCCCCTAATTTAGAGATATTACCAAAGGGTCTCCTGCTTCTGAAACGGCATTTCCTCTTTGGACTCCATTTTGTTATTTGGCTGATTGTAAACATTTTTGAGAGAACAACATAATTTGGAGCATACACTTGACGTTTTGCAAACTGGGAAACAGTTTTGATTTTTTTTAGAGGCATTATCTTTGTGGTTTTTGGTAATATGTCTGTTTAGATAAAATGCATTACAGTAGAGCTGAAGTGTGCTTTATTCACCTCTGCAGGATTGAGGCAATCTCTTCTTCTGGCTTATTTATGACTCTATGTGCATGAGTTATTCTTTTTTTATTTCTACCAAACTGCAATAAATATTTGGTCACAAAAACTGTTTTTATGGACTTTTTATATATATCACTGCCCGCGCAAAGCATCTAGCATCACCACTGACACTCAGTCTAAATCTGGAGGTGCACAAATGATGATACATTCTGAGTGAAAAAAGCAGCAAGTCACTAAAGCATCATCTCTGATTATTTAACCCTGATGTTGTTAATGTGACAGTGCAGTCATACCAGCACAGAAACCATCAGTCTAGCAAACTGTCCTGAACCTACAATGTTTTCTAACTAGTTTCAGCTTGTGTGTTGGGAATATCAGTCGACAGGGTCAGAAAGTCTCTGTTTAGTTAAGAGAAGTTTGGAAATAGTTGTGTGCTGTGACACAGAAATTTGTATTTCCAGCCAATTTACAAGGAAGAATTTCCTCTAAATATCTGAGGAACAAATAGCACATGTAACAACTCGGGGGAAAAAAAAGGCATTCTGTCTAAACAAATGAAAATTTGTCATGTAAATACGTAACCTCATCATTCAGCATTTTAATAGTCCGCTGACACTACAGTTGCAGGGATATAACTAGGGTGTAATTTGAATACCGCATAAAAAAAAAGAGAATCTATATTTTGATCTGATTCGCAGTCTGGGGAAAGGAAGGGACTGGGAGAGAGGGAATTCAAACTCTGTGAGGCATCGCATTTTGTGCAGAACACAGTATTAGATTAACATCTCTTCAAATATTATTTCAGTGGATTAGCTCCCAAGTGTTGACTTCGACACGTAAAAAATATATAGTTTGATGCTGTGGATCAATCTGTGAGTAAATGTGATGTTTTTTGTCCTCATCAGGACTCTGTTGAAAAAGGAATCTTTCAGTTAGAGTTTAACAAATTAAATAAATCAGTAAATCTGGAGGTTTATACTTGCGGGAAATCATAAGCTACGTTCTAATTTTAACTCCATGTAAATCTGAGCGAATTGGGTGGATGCCATGGCACGGCCCATGTGTGCATTGTGTATTTCCAGCTCCGTGTTGAGAAGGAAGCGCCTTCCTCGCTTGGCAGCTCTCCACTGATGATGGCACGAAGCAAGACTTTTTGAATATGAAATGAAGTATGTGTTGAATGGTGAAATGTCAAATGGAAACATATCCACCCAAATGTTCCCTCTCTCTCTCTTTGACTGCTGGAGAGCCAACACCCTTATATCTAAGCGTCACCCGGGTCTGAGTAACTCAGGTGATGAGGAGGGTCAAGGCAGGGGACACTGGAGGAGGTGCAGTGGGTGAAGAGGGGTCTCCTGCAGGTACAGTATGACACGATTTAGTCTACACAAAAAAAAAAGACTCGGACTTATCTGTTATCTGCTGTGACAGTCAGCTTGTCAGCTTTTAGATATTGATCAAGCGCCTGGATAAGAATATCTCCTGATTTATCGAAGCCCAAGTGGGAGCGGATTTGAGATGTGTTGTGGACTTTTCTCCAGTTGGAAAATCCTCCTAGGAGCTCTTTCTTCTAAGTAAGCAAGTTTAAGAACAAAGTTTGAAAAGTGTTTTCTACAGAGCATGCTGTGAAGGACTGGAAGTACTTCCTGCCAAAGAATATTCCCTATGAAAACAAATAAAAGTAACCCTATCCTTTTCATAATTCAGATTAACCAACAGTTTAGTACACATTCCGAAACCACTTTATGAACAGCAATTAGACATTCAACGTCATTACATTAAAAGCACTGAATAACATTGATTTACTTATTACGATGCCGAATCATAATGGTTAGACAACTGGCTCAGAGCATCTCTAAAACAGAAGGTCAAGTAGACACCTTCTGGGCAACGGCCTCTCTCAGCAGGAGAATGCCCCCTGCCACACTGCTAAAAGTGCTAAGGAATGGTTTTAGGAACATGACAAATGGTTCAAGGTATTTCCTTGGCCTCCCCGAATCTCAATCCATTCAGGCATCTGTGGGATAAGCTTGAAAAACAAGTCCAAGCCCCGGAGGTCCCACCTCACAACTTAAAGGACTTACAGGATCAGATGCTCACATTGTGGTGCCAGGTTGCTTCAGAAGCAACGGATAAGAGCTGTTTTGCGGGGGACCTGCACAACAACAGTCAGGTGGTCTTAATGTTGTGGCTGATCGGAGTCAGTGTAAAGGACAAGAAGATGAACAACCGTGTTGACCTGGAGGAAAACACTACCACCATCCTGGGAAACCAAATGAAAGGCTTGTGTGAAAGAACGTCTCCTGGTCATTTCAACACATTAGTACACACAACATCTAAACAAGTCACCCAGTGATTCACTTAAGTAATATCTTGTTAAATTACAATAGTAGGTCAGAGTCATCCGGGCTGAGTAAGCTCTACTCCTACGGGGATGACTTAGTCACACAAGCCATTCAATTTTTATGGGGCAACGCTGTGTACTAATTAAGCAGCTCTACAAACATCAGATGGCACAGACATAAGGCTAAAGATTGCCTGGTTTTAGTGGCAATTGTAAGACTTACAGCTATTTCTATGTACAGTAGTCTGTTTTTAATTAATTAACAGCGACTGCTAAATCATAGTTTTGGGACCATTAGGCATGGTAGGCCGAGCTTTGGAGATCTGAACAAGTGTTTTATTAAGGGTGATGTTCCTCAAATAAAGAGTATGGATGATGGTTTAAAAAATTGTAGGGAAAAAAGAATTAAACACTCTCTGCTGTGACATGAGCTACAAACATTAGCGTGTCAATAGGTCTACACCACCATGCACGGATAGGGTTATTTCTTTGTGCCAGCTGGAACACAAAAAGTAAACTGACTACCTAAAGCTAATGAAATCTGCTAGCGACAGTTGTCATTTCACACCGCAAAATCCATAATTCCAATGTGCAGCACATAAGTACATGCATTAATGAATAAACACGGATTTTGACTCAAAGTAATGTACTGGAAAATACTCTTATCTCCACAAAACTAACAGTTAAACAAGAACTGAGGAGAAATAGATTTTCTAAAGCGGGAGCAGTCAGACAAAAGAATTCATTGCAGTGACAGCTGTCAGCATCAGAGTCCTACATGGCTCCCTTTGCAGAAGGAGACTTCTGTACGTCCAAAATACTGTCTTGGAGACGCTGCATTACATCAAGCCCCATGGTGCCACAATGAATAAAGCATGAAGGAAACACGGGGAAAGTTGTTGGCTTAGGCAAACACATGCAGCCACTTCTTCCTGACCTAGATTTTAGGCATGGGGAGAAATTTTGTCTGTCTGCTAATGTGTTCCTCTCTGTCCTTTCTGCTGCTTTCCCCCATCTCTAATTTTTTTTCCTGTGGAAAGCATTACAAAGACATGTGCAGTATAATGGTGAGAAATCACGAAAAGTAAAATTATTTTCTTCCTCATTGGTGTACAGAAATCGTAAAGAGTGATGGGGGCAGCAGGAATAAGCTTAGCCACAGTTCACTATCAGACATTGTGTAAACCAAATACGCTTTTAAAAGAAAACTGTTTACATAGTGCACATGATTCACATATTTTTCCTGGAACAGCAACAGGATCCTGCTTTCTGGAAACCACTTAAAAATGGAAACCACAGGAATTTATGTTTTGATCTTCTGTATCTACAGTCTTCTGTGTTTCTAATTATATTGGCTTGTGAGCTTAAATCCACTTCACTACCTCCCTCAAAGATTGGATATGCATGAGCTTTGAGCACTTGAACCAACGATCTTTATTTATTTTATTTTTTTTATAAGACTGATCTTATATGGGATAAGATAAAGACCTTGTTGTTGTAATATACGCTTGATATGGTTGAAAGTTCCAGAAAAAGCTAGAGTGGACCATGAGTTGGGATTGCTATGCTGAATGACTTATTTTGTAGTAACAGTGGAACAGGTTCTTATAATTTTGCAATGATGAATAATAGTAATGATATATATATATTTAATAATGATTATAAGATGCAGTACAAAGTAAGTCAATAATGAGATACTATCTCATAATAATGATTTAGTACCCCATTACTAGGAGGAAATACATGTTTTTGTTCTCAAAAGATGAAGTTGACCTTTCATACTCTCAAAATCAAATACTGTTCCACTGTAAGAACTTCTTGCACAATTTTCCTGTGTTAAAAAGCTTCAGTTTCAAATGTATTCTATTGACTATATTCATATATTCATTACCATAGTGGCTGAACATAACCTTCACATCTGACAAATCCCTGCTTTTAAACAAAATAAAATCCAGTTTTGACCTATTGTCCAGAAATCTTTAGACCTGCAAACTATCAAAACAATGTTTACTGCATCACTTATTCAATCAAGTAGGTCTATTTGTTGTGTAGAGGCAAATTGGGTTTTTTTTGCTGTTGTTTTTTGTTTGTTTTTCTGGCACGAGAATACATTTTTCAGACAGGACGAGCATCTGAATAGTGGAAATGTGTGTACATGGGGGGCTGAGGGCAGGGAGATTCACTCAGTGTGGGTGGGGGGGTAGGGGGTGTCGGGGGGGGGTGTTGTCTCTGGATTTTCTTCCCTGGTCTCCGGGGAAGTAGTGCAAAGCGGACATAAACAGTCATAATGACAGCTTATTGGACAGTGGTCAGAATGGGCTGGGGTCAAAAGGTTACGAAGAGAGCGTCTGCAAGTGTGTGCGGGGTGTGTGAACAGGCAGGTGAGTGCCTCCGCTCTCCAGCCACGTCACACTCCTCAGCTGTCAAATGTAAGGCGGCAGGTCGATTTGGATTGGATGATCTTTGCAGACCCAGAGCAGCAGTAGTATTTTCATGAATTGATTCCTTCGAGGGAGCATAATGCCATGTGGAGGGGAGGAGGGAGAAATGATTTAAACAGGTCATTAAAACCCACACATAGCTGTGCCAATTATGACTGAGTGCTGCCTGTCAAAACACAACCACACTTTCTCTGTCTCACTATCAGCTCCCCCTGTTGTTTATGTCCATCAGGGCTGGAGCATTATTAACATCTAAATGGCCTTCATCACCAACTAATTGTCTTTTAAGACTCACATGCACCTAAAAAACTATCTTGGCTCTCCTTGATGCTGGCTTTTTTCTCCTGGTGTTGGAGCTGTGGTCAGATCAAGTAAATAACATTAAGTCCATAAATATTTGGACAGTGACTCAACTTTGGCAATTTTGCCTCCGTGCACAAACACAATGGATTTGAAACAAACCCATCAAGATGTGATTGAAGTGTAGACTTTCAGCTTTAATTCAAGGGATTTTAAAAAAAAATTCCATTAACCATTTAGGAAATAGTCATTTTTATATTCCTAATTATCCCTAATAATCCCAAGTCCCTAATTATCAGAGGCTTAAAAGTAATTGGACAAAATTATAAATAGGATTATTTTTAATACTTGGATGAAAATCCTTTGCAGTCCATGACTGCCTGAAGTCTGGAACCCATGGACATCAACAGATGCTGAGCTTACTCCCTCGAAATTTCTGTGCCAGGCCTATACTGCAGCCGCCTTCAGTTGCTGCTTGTTTGTGGGTCTTTCTGTAATCCACTGTGAAAATTTGTCACGGACCACATATTTATATACCAAAATCTATGTGTATGTCTTTATCAATATTCAGTTACACAGCCATTGAGTTCCAGTGGATATGGGGGCATCCAGTCTATTAATATGGAACTAACCTTAGTTAATCCCCTTTAACCACTGCATGGATTTTGCACTCTGAACAGGAAAAATGAGGAAAGGAAGCAATGTACAAGACACACAGCTACTGCTTGAGACAGGACTCACGCACTTTTAAAGAGTCAGTTCATCTAAACTACAAAAGAAAAAAGTAGTGTTTTTTCCTATGTTTTCCATAAGGTGCGAGGAAATATATTCCCATTATTTTGGTGAACAGACCCTTTAAGCTTCAGTGTATACTTCAGTAGTTTACACATTAGTGCCTCAAATACTAGAAAAAGATGACCAAGTTATCCTATCATTTAATGTCATAAAAATGCATTTACCAAATGGGTAAAGCATGATGAAAATGATACTACAAACAATATTCCAAACCTTTGTCACATCATGTTCTTGCTCTATATGCACTTGCAAAATTAAATGGACTAAAATTGTCTGTCCTTCTGCTCTATAACATAAATGGTCTGATTACTGTCCATCACAAAAACGAACAAACCCCCGAGGAGGCTATTCTCATCAGCCCACTGCAGTCCCTGTGTGGGCCATACCGTCTTTGACATTTGAGCCACAGGGTGACGGCAATCTTTGTTAGAGGGACATAGCAGTGAGGACTGGTCCAGAGGGGACGACATGCAGCTCACCCCTTAACTCCAGCCAACAAATAATTCATAGCACTAACATTTACTTTGTTCAAACAGTGTCCGGCCTTTATCCACTGCCCTGTCTGTGAACCTCAAAGTACCTGACTGAGTTAAATTAAATGTAAGTGTAGAGGTAAATTCTATGAATATATAGAAACTTTTAAAGTATTAATGCAGTTGAGGAAAAAGTTGAAAAATACTTGGCAAATCTTTTAACTGGAAGAAAAATGGTAAAAAAAAAAAAAAAGAAGTCTGTCCTCATAATCTAACATCAAACACAGTGATGTTGCTTGAAATGCATTTAATATACAGTAAGTGCAGATTTACGAAACTTTACAAAAGTCCACTTCTTAAATAAGTAAAAAGGAAAGACAAAAGAACCCTTTGAAATTAAATTTCAGAAGATGTCCCAAAGGTGCCAGCAAACTCCAAAAGTGAAACCCGAAGCTCCACCAGGAAGCATCACATCTTGGCAGACAACTCTCACAGAGAAGAGAGAGGACACTGTGAAATTTCAAGACCTCAATTCCTAGAAGTGATGTAACAGTACATCAATAAAACTCACACTGCTCGGACCAAAACTTTTTTCTCAGCGCGGCTTCAGGAGCAGGATGTCTGGGTTTTCACAGCCGGTTTATTCTTCAATGGGCAGATCACTCACTGGTAATTAGAAATGTACTTACTCATCGATATTTAGTTGTTTTAACTCAGAGGTTCATTTTTTTTCTTGGGAGCAATTTAAAAATAAATGAATTAATCTAAAGAGTTCAGGAGAAATGATCCAATCAAAAAACATGATTTTTTATCTTCTTCAGAGGTCGGGTTGAGGGTCGGAGGTCGTTGAGTCCATGGGCAAAGGCACAGTTTTCAGCCTGCAGAGGGCAGCCCTGTGGGTGGTGGGCGTGAAACCAGCAGGGACGAGTTTTCAGGGCGCCAGGAGCGACAGGCTTCCTCTTGGTATCTGCCCTGGAAGACTTCCTGTCCCGCCAGTCTCTTATATACACCCTCCCTCCTTCCACTGAAAGACAAGGAATGACAAGAAGTTTCAAGACCTCTTCAGAATCAAGTGCCTCCTCCAAGAGTTATGAATACATCTCTTTCTATAGAGCAGCAATGTGGAGGAGTTATTTCAGGCATCCAGGGTTTTTTTGTTTGTTTGTTTCTGTAGCAGTTCAATTTTGGGTGCTGGGTTGATGACAGATGAATTCAGCAACTATGACACTTTATGTGCGTCTGCAACTGGCTTTTCCTCCATGGCAACAACAGCCGAGGCTCAGAGCCCATTTGCCATAACGAACTGACAAAATATCCCAACTTCTCCGATATTAAGTAAAAACAATTAAACTTCATGGAAAGAAGAAAATATATATAGTCTTGTTAAATCATTCTTTTCTGGACATTCTTGTGTTTTTGTTATGTTGAGGAACAGTGAGGATTTCATTTAAATAATTTTTTTCAAAAAGGGAATTTAAATTGGGTAAAAATTAAATAATATAAGAACCAGCGACTCCTCTCACTTTGCAACTTTCTAATGCTTGGTCCCGTCAAAGAAATAAAAAAAAACCCTAATTCATTAGAGCAAATCCTTTGAAGATGAGATATTTAGGTGGGCAAAAACTCCCTTTAGGACCTAAGAAACTGGGAAAAATTAATTTTAAAAAGTCAAATTTTTGGTGTAGAGCTTTTTTTCTTTTCTTTTTTTTTTTACCCACCATTCATTTTTCTTTCTAATCTATTGTTTTAAGCTTCTAAGCACTGGTAGTGATTTGATACTAATACTGGAAATAAATAAGGGGTAATCCTTTAGTGTACTAGTTTTCCTAATAAGCTCATTCTTGACCTTTGGTAAGTGGGTGTTAAGATTTTTTTTTTTTGTTAAAGTAGTTTTACTAATATTCATCATTTCAGCGCGTAGGTAAATTTAACTACTTTTGGAAAAATGCACTTTTTTTCCCAATTTCTTGCCGTGAAGGCGTAAAAAAGCATGTGAGTCAGAGCACCTCTGAAGACTTGATGGTTGTTCTTGAGCAGCGTCTGAAGGCCTCCACACTCCTTCTTCAGGAGCTGCAGGGTCTCCTGCTCCAACAGCTCGGCGGTCTCGCTCAAAGACAGGCTGCCTGCAGAGGAAGGGAGGGGGGCAAGGAAAGGATGAATAATAAGCATGAAAATAGAGCAGAGGGAGGTCTATCGATGGTACATTCATCGATATACTACCGCACTTTTCCAGGAATGCACAGAAATAATTCTTATCTATCATTCAAACACTAAAAAGAAAGATGTATCCAATAAGCCTGATTTGCTTAAGTCTATGTCGCCAGTGGTTCTGAGAGAGAGGCAGAGCCATGACTGCATTGTGAGATCCTCTCAGCAAAAATGTTCCAGGAGTGAAGGGGCGATCGGTGCTATATGCAGAACATTTTACAGGGAACGGGGGGGGGGGGGGGGGGGGCACCACGGTCACTGCCTTTTTAGTGTTAGCCCGGGCTGTGAAGTGTGCTCAATTAAAGCTGCTCCGACGAGCTGTCAGAGCAACCAGAGTGCATTTCACCGCTGCATCTCCCACCGGCCGTTTGAGAGCGTGAGTCATTGTCGTCACTATCCCAGTGGGACAGTAATTTTAGATACCAAAGAGAGAAAAAGAAAAGGAGGGGGGGGCGGATATTGAAATACACAAAGTCCTAAGCTCTGAGTTTTGCGAATCGTAAGCAGATAAATGACGTACCCTTTGTGTTCACAGCAGCCGGCCTTTGGCACGCTGTTTCATCATGAGATTTTCTGTATTTCTGGCTTTGCCCTTTTTCCCCCAGAAGGGAATTCAATCAGGGCTGACCTTTGGTTTGTACAAATGACAATCTTCCTCCTCTTTTCTCTGACATATTGGAGAGGGACGCACCACAGGATTTCTAATGCACCATTGTGCTATTTCATAACATATTTGACCCAAATCCACAGCGATCTTAATGCGATCTTCATCGTACTTTTACTCTGGCGGCACTTCAGGCAATCCCTGTTGGCTTAGAGATCAGTGGATATGAGAATATTTCACTGTCAAATATACTGTATGTACCTCAGATCTAAGTTCAGTTGGTAAAAGGAACAAATGTTCTATTAACATTATTCATTTTTAATTTTACACTAAATACACAACTGAACTACAACTGAGCTACAGTATGAGGGTTTTTCGGTTCTATAAAACTCATTTTTCTACCAAAGAAATTCATCCCAATTTAACTGTATTAAATCCCAAAATATGCAACACATCAGCACCGCTGACACTCGCACAGCCAGACTCAGTCCTGTGCTGGGAGTGTGAAACTGGGCAGACTGCCGTCCCACAGCCCAGACACCAGGGAACTCCAGGCCTTAATATAATATCAATACACCAGTTAAAGCTGCCCTTTACTGCCTACAATGTTAATGGGGATTAATGAGAAAAAGGCAGTATTGACAGAGTAGACTCTGTTTGGACCAAGACCAGGCTTGGAGGATTATTAATGGCTCGGCCTGATGTACAGTTGGACTTGTTTAAGGCTGAATGTCCCCTGAGCAAAAGATGGCCGCCTGCTAATCGTTTGTTGTGGAGGATTGTTTTTTTTGCCGCTTAAGCCGATTCAGAATCAAACTGAGTGGAGAAAAATTAGCTCTGAATATACCTAAGTGATGAATAAAACATTTGAAGAATCATTTCCATCCACCAAGAGCACAACTGTAATATAGGATGGCTCATGGTTTCATCTTATTATCTTTTCAAACTTGGAAATGCTCAAAAATAGAATATAAAATAGTAATGGATCATTGCTATATTTACCAAACCTGCACGTTGGAACCATCACAAGTGGTTACAAGTTGGGAAAGAAGAGGAGAAAACCCATTCCTGCTATACAAAATCATGCTTTTTTCTTACTTTTCTCAAATCTTCTTGTTTTTGTGAAATACTGTTAAGTGTTACTTCTTTGGGTCTCTAGGAAGTGTTAAAATAAAAACAATCTGAAAGGAGTGACAAGCCAAAATGTTGGGAATCAGTGCACTGTTCCACAAGCAATAATAATAAAAACAATAATTATCAATCAGAGCAAAGATTCCAATTGGCCCAGCTTCTCAATTATTCATTATTTGCTGGTTTTCATATTCTTACAAGATAATAATATTAATATCTATGGGTTTTGGTTTGTTGGTTGAACAAAACAAGCAATTTGAATATGTCAACTTTGGCTTGAAGAAACTCTGATGGCCATTTTTCACTGTTTTCTGACAATTATAAGACTTATAAATTAAATCCATAATATCTATAATGAAAAGAAACTTAAATGGCAGCCCAACTTGTCAGAAATATCATAATTTGCCATCAGATATGCTCCATGTGAAAACGGCATGAGAATTGGTGTTAATAGGGACAGCATTATAAGAGAGGTGTAATCCTATGTACAAGTGAAGGGTGGTGCAGGTGAAGGCAGAAAAAATCAGCAGTGTAGATGTGATGGAGGACGATGAGGATGATGATGTTGATAATGAACATTGTAAAGAAAATTTGCATCATATCCTCTTTGAACTTCAGACTTACTATACAACATTTTTTTTGCAAAAAAACATAAATTAAAAGAGGACATCTAAGACATTTTACTGATTCCAGGTTAAGTGATGAAGAATGTCATTTGTGTGAGATGTGTAGCTACTTTTGTTCCAGCTTGATTACATAACTACACAAGCCCCGTCAGCAGTACAGCATGCATGAATTAGTAACCCGACTCATAGTCACAGTAGTCAGACTCACATGTTCACACATCAACTGCTCAAAACACCGGTGAGCTGAACAGCATTTTAACTCCAGAGCACCAGACATCATGCTTTAAAGCAGCAGCAGGACTGGTATTGTTTAAACATTTCCAATATAGGTCTGAATAGCGAAACCGTACTTTTGTGATACTTCATTTAAGAAATATAAATACGTTTTTAAATTTTTTTCAAATTAAAGATATGTCAAACTGCTCAATGCATAAGTGATAATAAAAAAAAAAAAATTTGACGAAGTACAATATTGTCTAGAGATAGAAAGCCAAAGTATCGTTGGGGAATTTCTCATGAAGGAGTAAGTAAACAAGCCTGAAAATCTGGCAGAGCTTTCAGTGCCAACTTCTGAGTTCGGTCTTTTCGATGCTCAAAAGTACAGATTTCCTGAAACGCCGCTGTAGACGATGGCTTTTTACACATACATCCAAAAAAAGTCCATCTTTCTTACGATGAAGCCATCACTGCCGTTTCTACAACTCCTTGAGTTTTGTTAAATCTTCAATTTGTCACTTCTAGCAGCTGGAGAAATGTACGCATCCAGCAGTGAATATTTATTTCGGAAAATAGGGCGAATCTACAGGCTCATTAAGGTGACAAGCTGTGCAGAAAGTAGGGGGCTTCTGTTAGTTTATGAGCTTTGTGTGTGTTTTAGAGATCTGCTGGTATTCAGGCGAGGAAGCTATATAACCAAAACTCTACTTGAGTATTATTTTAATGTCAAAAAATAAAGATTACAATATCAAGACTCTTTGAAGATGCAAAAAAAAAAAAATGGAAGGAAAGTAAATCTCAAAGGCCTTCCATTACTCTAAGGCTGCTCCTGGATCTATTCAATATAGGTTGGCTCACCCTGAATTTACCCTTTGTTCTTACACAGCAGATAACTGGTAGGAATACCTCAATACAAATGCATACTCATGCATAAATCATGGATGCTGGTGCATTATTCATCCAGTCATCTCTATACAGAGTTACAGTCTCCTTCTATTCACTCTTCCTCATATTTTCTACCTCTAATTTCAGCCCTGACATCCACATCCTGACAGAGAATTTTCTGTTTTAATCATAGTAGTCCTCATGTCCTCCTCTCATTCATATGGTGTGTGTCTGAGTGGCGGCGGGGGCGCACAGGCGTCGACAAAGGCGATGCGTGGGTGGTGTGTGAACGAAACAGTGTGTCTATATCGGTGCGATGCAGCGTGTGGCGCTCTCTCTACCATGCGGCGCAGGAAGTGGCTGGCGGAGGGCGTGATGCAGAGTTCAAAAGCGGCAAAGTCGCTCTGTGTCACGAAGGCCCCGCCGAGCAATGCCAAGAAGGGACGAGGCGGCGACGAGCGAGGTGTTGGGTTAGATAGGACGGCGAGGGGAGGGGGGGGGTCAGGCGAGAGGTTCAGTCGGCCTCAGGACAAAGCAGCTAGAAATGTATTTTAAGGTACTAATAACAGGTTACATCTCTGCTAATCTACAAAGGTAAAAAAAAAGTAGTAAGAACTTATTTGGTCAAAATTGGGTCAAAGGAAAACTTTGACATTTGAGAATCAAATCAATGCCACTATCATATCAGTTTAACATAGACTTACAACCACCAGCTGGTTGGCCTGTTTTAGCATAAAGACTGAAAGCGTGGGAAAACAGCTAACCTTGAAAAATCCACCTATCAGCACCTATAAAACTCACCAACTAACACATTATAACCCATCTGACTGGCTTTTTTACCCTTGTCTCCAGTCTTTTAAGCTAAGCTAACTGTCTTTTGGCGGTAGCTCTGAATTCAAGAGACACATATGAGAGTGGTATTAATCCTCTCAGCAAGAAAAATAATTTGCAAATTATAAAAACAAATAATTGTTGAAATCTTTAAAGTTAGGTACATAAGCATTTGGACAGCTTGTGTCCAGGGAGACTTGTGTGATTGGTTTGTTGGTCTCTGGTGTTTTGTGGCTTTGGTTGTGTTGCGGTTTACCTCCTCGGTTCCAGTCACTGGAGGACACCCCATCGTCATCAACTGTCATTCCCAGAAGAACATTAGCAACCTGCAAGACAACACCATCGACAAAGTCCCGGGGGAGAGTGCCGCAGTTTCGAACCGTTTCAACCCTGTCTCGTGGCTGGAACCCGGCTCCCCAGCTGCTCCCGGGGGTCCTGTCACTGTCTGAGTTCTCATGGCAACAGTCCCCATTATTTCCGATGTCTGACCCTTGAACTTTGACCCCAGATGTGGTCTGTCGGCTCTGGATGTAACAAGCTCTTTGTTGCTCTGCCTTGGCCTCATCCGCTTGCTCGTAGTTTCTCGACTTTCCTACCAGACACACCTGCAGAGAGAGGAGCTGTTTGTCAGGATGAGTCCTAAGGATGTGGAGGCCTGTAATTATAAAACCAGAAACTCAAGGCAGAAATGAGGTCATAGTAAGTCACTTATTTTCAATAACTAACCAAATAAAAGAATTACAGCAACATAATACAACAATAATACAAAAATATTGGATATACAGTATCTACTGATTTAACTTCATTATTTTTTACGAAAATCCAGTAATCTCATGAACATTTTGAAAATTAAAACTTTCCAGGAATCATCTAAATAGCTGTACATTTGTCTTCCAGCATTGTTCCCTTATGTGAGACAAAACAAACAAGCAGGTTTTGCATCCATGTGCAAACTGATTATGACTGAACCTTGTACATTAAAAGCCTGGTAAATACTTGCTTGTTATTTTCATGTGTCCATGTGTATCACCGCTATTAATGGCTACCAGCTATGAAACCCATGTTCCTTTGAGGACAATAGAGACTTGATTTATTTCCTTCCGTCTATGCTATATGAGGCTCAGGTGGGAAAAAGGCAGGGGTGCACAGCTGTGCCTGTCTGAAGAACAGGAAGACATTTCATGATCATTTTGCAGAGAGATCTAATGACTCCGTTGAAAGACTGTATTTTTTTCTAAGAAAAAAAATTTCTTGGTATCACTGCTTTGTTGGAAAAAGGCACAGTGATAAAAGATGAGAATAATCATAGAGGGGGAGAGATGACATGCAACAGAAGCTAAAGAATGAAACCTACGACTTCATAGGTATGAGGTACATGTTCATCAGCTAATTGTGGAACCAGGACACCTTCACTTTTCAGCACCCACAAGCAATATATGTATATATATTTATACGTCAAAAGATTTCACACAATAACTTCAGTTTATTCATCATGTAAAGTACCACACATCCAGTGAAAACAGTTGTATAAAGTCTTTTTGCAGCTCTAGAAACAGTTTTCAAAAGTCTGATAAAATAAGGCTAAAACTGTCAGCAATGTTATATTAGAGGCAGCTCGAGGCTATAAAGTTCTAACAAAAAGTCGGTGTTGCAAATAGAGCTGAACAGATTATTTCATTTATTGGTTATTGTGATGTTTTTCATGATTTTCTTACATTTAAAAAAGGACTTAGGACAGAACCAAAAAAATATAATTTCGCAGGTTAATCGATTACTAAAATAATCATCAGTTGCAGCCCTAGTTGCAAACTGATTGTGCAGAGTTGAAGTGATATGGACAATTGCCTGGAAGGGTCTAACAAAAGATGCTATCAAGTTGTATTATGGGAGCTGTAGTAGCCTAAAAGTCCAGATATCTTGGGCTTTGCTGCTTTAAAAGTATCCGTTATCTTGTTTTGGAGAATAGATTAAGAAAATAAAAAACTATAAAATATGTAAATCACACAATACAACAACTGTTTAAGAAGCTAAGAAAATATTTTTTTTGATAAGAAAAGTCTTATTTAAAATAGAAGAAGTCAAACACATAAGCTATGTAGCTCAGCTCTGACTTGACTTTGTGATCCTACCCGTTTGGTAGACGGTATTCTCAGGCAGTCCTCTTCAGTGTTGAAACCACTGACTTGGCTGACCTCAGTGACGAAATCGATGTACTCTTTATACTGAGACTTCTTACACTGGCGTCTCTGATATTTTCCAAAGAAGTCAAAGAAACAGCAGGGGAGGACAAAGTACCGGCAGGAGTAAGACGACCTGCCGCACGAGAAAAAAAGACATATTCTTACTCAACGCCAAAGAAAATGACAATTATAAATCTTTCTGCATGTATTGAGTGCTGCTTGTGTTATTTCAAGTATTTTCCCAACTGTTTTCAAGGATCTGAAACTGAAACTGTTCAACAGACAGGAAGCAACAACCCACTGAAAGAGATAATCATCTGTAGTCACATTCGAGGAAAAGCAGGTTTCTTGGAATGAGGCTCAACATCGCCATCAGGCGGTCGTCTTAATAGACACACGTGAACTGGCATGCACAGGAACAAAAACACACAAATTCTCCCTCTGCCAATAATGTTATTCCAAACTGGAGAGATCAGCTGGCACTTGAGCAGCCGAGTGAGATTGTGTCTGCTGATGACTCGCCTGGCTGCTATAACGGGGATCCACGGTGTGAGCTCGTCCGAGTGGTTCCCAATCAACCAGTCCGCACCCCGGAATAAGCAGCTCTCACTGGGAGTAATTGCCTTTTCCTGAAATAGCAAAGACCCAAAAAAGGACGAGAGCGCCTTAGAGCAGGGAGAATGTACACATGCATGATTTGATTCTGATTCACTGAATTAAAATCGTCTAAAAAGAAAACTTTTTATCTTCTCAAAACTTTTAATATAGCTCACTCGTGTGAAAGTGATGTTTGTGTGGTTGTTTGTGTGGTTTCAGCTCAAGATTTATATAAAACCTTCCATATTCGGCTAATTTCAATAGACTGGACTATCATCAACATTGCAAGTGAAGTAGGCTAAGAGCAGTTAAGAGTTAAGTTAAGAGGCCTGTTATGTTCAGAGAGTTTCAAAATGAAGGTTTAAGACCAAGTATTTCATCCCTGGGGGCCCAGAAAGATTGGTCAGCCACATCCGCTTTGCCAAATTCGGTCAATAATAGATGACCTGGAATGGAAGCAGTCAGCAGCTTGTTGCCAGATGAGCAAATGAGGCCAAAAGGCAGAGAGGAAACTGCAGTGTTTTCTTGTTTTTTTGTTTTGGGTTTGTTTGTGGTTTTTTTTTTGGGGGGGGGGGTCATGTTTATATTAATTTTTCTGAATTCAGCGTAACTGTCCTGTGTGGTGAGAGGCTCTTAAGTATAACACTTTCTGTTCCATGTAATCTCAATGTTAATACATCTGTTTTATTACTGTTAAATAGCTGACATTAAAGAAAACCAAAACGGCTTTCTGCAGTTAATTAACAGTTAAAGGCTTAATCTACGGTGGCAACTGACAATTATTTATAACATCCATTAATCTAGCATGAAAAATGCTTAATTTCAAGAGCCCAAGGTTTTGTTGTCAAAATGCTTGTAATTTAAAACTGCTTAAATGGTTGATTGATTAACAAAAATATTGATGTATTTTCATTGAATCAACATATCAATTAAATTGATTGTTTCCACTCTAGTTCAATCAGTGCCATCATCGAGGACTATGAATGCACAATCAGATGTGGTTTATTTAAGCTCCACTTCCCAATTGTTGGTAAAAAAAAAAAAAAGATTTTTTTAAATGTAATTTTGAGTGTTGAAGAACTGATTATTTAGATAAACAAACAAAGAACATCTTAATCCATATCAGTTCATTCACTCAAAATTGTAGAACTTGTTTTCCATTTGCAGCTCAAATTGAATCCTCAGTGTTTGAAATTCTTGGCCTTCAAAATATCAGTTGAAAAAGCAACCCCGCCTCAAAGTCCCTTTGGTAGCTGCTCTTGAGCTTTTGATCATATAACATGATCTTCATCAGCAGATGGAAGCTGCTCGGTTGTCATGAAATTGAACTGATGATGGGGAGTGAACCTTGAAACCTGACTTTTTGACCACAAGCTCCAGAGCTACTATTAAAAGGACCTTGACGTGAGGTTGTTTGGTCAGCAAACTCTTGGCTTCGTTGTCTGTCTAATACTAAGAGAAGAATCAATAATTCAATTTGTTTAAAAGCCAAAAAAAAAAAATTAACCAAAGTATAAATGGGTTATACCAGTGTGGGGGTTATGCCTGCTGAGGGTACACCTCCATCGCATGATATGCATTCCCCATTTCATGTAAACAGAGAATTTAACTAATTAAAAACCTGAATATGGTTACAATGAATCCTCCATCTGCACACTCAGCCTGCTCACCTCAAGCAGCGTCTGGGAGCCGTACATGTCCCAGATCTTCCTCCTCCGGACGTCAATACCCTTCCCTGGGTGCTACAACACAAGACGGCATGACGGTCAGCTGCTAATCGCCCTCAGCCATATTCACAGTCTGATCATCATCTGCTGTGTGTAATTTCAATTACACCTGCCCTCATTTTTGAATGGACATTAAAAATGGATGGTGAATGGATTAAATACATTCTGAGACATGAATCCGCTCACCTGGGCTCTGAACAGCCCCGTAACATTGATTAAGCTTCTAACCTTCGCCTCTGGGGGTTTTTCAGTGCTGCATTCATTTCAGTACGAAACTAGTCCCATATAAGCTCTGTTTGTACGGTTTTAAGGTCAGAAACCACCTGTCTACATCAGAGTTGGCAAATCATGGTTGTTTTGTTTGGCCTCTGCAGGTTTTCAGTCAGCTTTTAACCAGGAAGTAGCTTACCGAGAATTACAGATTAAACCACAACAACATTCAACTTAGCAGTGACACTGATAATTTGTCTCTCATTTCATCTTGAAGGTTAATTTGCTCATGAACTGATCATCTTTCTAGAAGAGACTGGGCCGACATGCGTCCAGCCCCTAACGTACCCCTTCGTTGGTCAGTATGTGAACCAGGAGGCCGTTTCCACAGCCGAGGTCCACAAAGGATTGTCTGGCAGTGAGACCTTTCTCTGCTCGCTCCTCAGTCCACAGCACCTGTGTGGCACAGAGACAAGAACCACAACACATTTGTACACCCGCGAAGGCTCTCAATCATTTCACTAACAACCGAATTTCAAGCTGCAGTGTGACGCCGGCTGATGCATCTGCTGCTGCTCCCGACACCCTTTCACCTGCCTCTGGTTCGAGATGTAGATTGATTTACTGGGTCAAAGCCATTTTTCATACTCAAATTGATCGACCCACTTTTGGTTGCATGACCTGACAACATGTGAAAGAAAAAAATGACTTTCATCCACACTAAAAGCATGGACAAGTGTGTACTTTATGCTCATTTGAAGCCAGTGCCAAAAGACATATGAGCCATGAGGGCTGCAAAAGAATTATTTGTCTTAAACTCGGGTGCTATTATTCAAGACCCACTTCAAGTATAAAACAAGCATATTTGAGCAACTAAATCACTGAAAACAAGGTTTGAACGCACCAAGAGATATGTAGCTATGGCAACATCCTCATAGACAAACTTCTCAGGATCTGTCACCTCAGGCCAAACCTGGAGAGCATGTGACAAAAAAAAAAACAACAAACATCCAGACACATCAACACATCCAGTACATCCAATATATACAGCGAACATGAAACAGACAAGCCACAGAGCATCTGCCCTCTTAACCTTGACCATGGCCTTGTACTTGGCCTTCAGCTGCTGGTACACCAGGCTGTACTTCTCCACGGGCAGCAGAGACAAGGTGCTCTTGAACTCGCAGCTCTTGCACTCGGTGGCCCAGCGCACCAGCTTGGGCAGCAGATCCGAGGACAGCCAAGGCAGCCTGGGGTAGGCCACACCGTCGGAGAACCACGCAGCCGGGCTCAGGACGTGCAACTCCAGGGACCTGGAGATAAAGCCAGAGTCTTCGTCTTTTTCTTTTTATTTCTTTGTAACTACTAAATCCACATAATTCCAGTGTCAGTGCATCAGACACCCGCTGTAAAGTCATGTGCACTCACCATTCCTCGCAGTCCTGACTGCAGAGCTGAATCTGATAAATGTTGCCCCTCTTTAGACGCACCTGTCCTTCTGCATCCTCTTCCAATGGAAGAAAAGTCACCTGTTGTCTGTCGAAGTCTTGAGAAGGCAAACAGGAAAAAATGGTATTATAAAAGCAAACAGGGCAGGCAGAGCCTCTCATTCCAAGTCCAGCTCTTACCTCTTAGTACTACTTCTTTATGCAGGCTTGTCCCATTAGGGTTTACTTTGGGAATAAATGTCCTGAGAGTAGAGAGCCAGGGTTTTTTGTCCCCCCGGTGCGTCTGTGCAGGTGAAGCCTCGCCGGTCAGGAAGGCCACCACATCATGGGGGAGTCCGGAACCAGGAGCGTCGCCCGGCAGGAACCGGGCGTCCTCGGCCGCCACATCTTTACCCTCCGTCTCTTTAATCCCGCAGAGACGCTTGTTTACGACGTGAGGTTTCTTTACCCACACGTCTATAGCTGACCAGAAGCCCTCGGGAAGAGTCCTACAGTCTCCTGGAAACTTAATACCCGAGAGTTTTGGCATAGTTGAGCTTCAGACCCGACGAGGAGCCATGTGTTTACAATCCGAGAACGGACTTCCTGAGACCTTTATTTATTTATTTTTTATCTATGTTGCATGTTTAAACTACTATATGATGGAAGCGCGATTTTAAAACTACTTAGATAATTTTCGGAATCAAATCTAATTATATAAAAAAAATAATGTCTGGCCTTTATTATCATTTTAAGGAGAAGACATATATTGTCGCCGAGTGATGACGATTCCACAGTCGCTCGGTGCCGTTACAGTAATTATACAGCAGGCGGCGCTGTCGGTATTTGGCTTTTCATTCAATAACTTTTTAGGAAAAAAGACAGATTTAAACCTATATCTGCAATTGGGTTTTGTTTTTTTGTGTTTTTTATTTCTTTGCTTTGTTTGTTTTGAATATCTTTATGACTCAATGGCAAAATAAACAACGAAATAACAGCAGCTGAGGCTGTGATTACTGACTGATTCTCTATTTCCTCATTAAGATTCACACAAGCTGATCCCTCAGCAACAACAACAACAATTAATAAATCACTCTTATTGTGAATTCAAATAATCTATTATTGTGAATTGTTTTTATGGGAAAAGTTCCTTTATCCGTTTTTATTTCACTGTACAGTTTGGATCAAGTGTATTTTTATTGATGAAACTGCACGTTTAGTATAATTTTCTCTTTCTAGTAAAATGTGACTGTGACATTTTTAGATACACAACAGTGTATGTGGACCTTGTGAATACATTGAGCCCATGCCACACCTGTCAGCTGTTGCCCTTACTGATAAGTAAGATTAAATAAACACAGAGGTTTTAAGCCGGTCTGAGTTGTTTGGTCTTTTGTTTGATTCTGTAATTTTTGACTTTTGACCTTTTTGGCAAACAACGCAAATGGTTATGATCTTGCCTCTTCTATTCTCCTGTCATCTTTCATATATCTAATTCCTTTTTCATTCATTTCACATGAGCCATCGTAAGATAATGACAGTGGCAGATATTCATGGAGTGAACACAGCCCATCCCCGAGGCACCATTGCTTAATATCTCCTTCATTTATTTGCGTGAGAGTTACATAGTTGCTCTGCATAATTCAAATAATTTGATGACCCACTGCTGTTTTCCCAGCAGCAATGACCTCCAGCCATCCCCGTCTCTTATACACAACAAGCAAGGCAGAGAGAGTTATTGGTGACCTGCTCAAGTTGTGCATTATTCCAACGATTTAATTCTTCAATAAGTTTTTGTTTTTCATTATTTATATTGTTTTTTTGGCACTTGGCTGTTACATTATCAGTAACATTTTATGAGGAAAAAAACTATCTCTAACACCTTATAAGAAGCCTGAAATGACAATGTGGACTGTCTCTTCTAACTTTGTGCATGAAAGAAGCGAAAGAAGATCTCTGAGGCAACTCCTGTTTGCAGGGTCCCCTGAGTGGCTGCCCCACTGAAATCTATTGTGTGTGCTGAGTAATTCAGGCAGGTCGGGAGGAGGGACTGGGACAGATACTGTACCAGGAAGAGCAAAGTGCGGGCCGGTCCTCCATTGTGCTGCCTGGTTCGCATTCAAATGAGGACCCATGTGGGAGGAAACAAAAATCCTGTCAAACTCGCTCCACAAAAAGGAGGTATGAAGGAGAGAGAGACACACACATAAAATAGAGTTTCTTTTTGCACTCAATGCTCACGGCAAGTTTCGTCTGAGTTCCAACATATAAGTTAAACATGGAGAGAAATGATTAATTAGCGAGACCTCTCCAAAGGACTGTTGGACCCCACAGTCCTACTGTCCTACTGGAAAAGTAGATAAAGTTACAGTGAGGTTGACTAGCTATTGATGTGTGAATTTAAATGTGAAATGTTGATGGTAAGAGCTGCTTTTATAACATACTTGAGTTGACAAGATCCCCCTCTTTTGTATGAGTGAAGACTCTCTTACAGCAGTGTATTCTGTTTAAATAAGATGTGTTGGTAATAACAAGACTGTGTTTTTCTGTTCAGAAATACTGAAGAAGATGGTAGATATATATGTAAAAATGTTAATGTATAAATGAGAGGTTTGCACTTTCTAATAAATCCTCAGGTTTATATATGTTAGTGTGACATTAATAAGGGGGTGGGGGGGTCCTAGATGTCGTAATTTCTGTTGAGCCACTAGCAAAAGTTAGTTACCTGTAACTTTGGTTTTCAATAAATCGTGGACTCTAAAATAAATCAGCTCTGTAGTTATGAATCTAAACAAGGGGTTTATAAATTAATCCGGGTCCAGATGTCCTGCAGCCCCACTGGAGAGGTCTCCCTAATGAATTAAGGAGCCAAGCGGACAGCAAAGTGTGGTGGTGATGCCGGAGGAGGACTTTCCACAACCTGGAAACCCAAATCTTGTTCTTATTGATGGCGTATAACTGATCTACATAGCATTAGTAAATGATGAATGAATCTTCCATTCATTAAAATCATGCATAAATCCATTAATCCCAGCATAAAAGCCCTTCATGAATAGTTGTAGGATTTATTGCAGGGCTGTTTTATTTACTTTTTTTTTTAATAGCAAAAAACTAAAACAGTTTAGGCTGAGACAGTTTTGGTTACGTGTGAATAATAAACTGGGAACCGAGTAACTTCAGCCCCCTTGTCTCAAAAAAAGTGTGTAACTACAGTATGTAACTTCACCCCCATCCAGTTAGACCACATTGCCATAGAGTTGCAGCTAAGTGGGGACCAAGATTACAGCCCTGTGCCGTGGATTTAAGGCGCTGGGTCTGTTGTGACCTGCGCAGGTGAGTTCGCATTACGCGGAAGGTCTGTGCCTTGTGTCGAAAAGCTCCAGGTGAGGAAAGGCAGGAAGGGGTGTGGTCAGCTCGGTGACTGCAAAGAGGCGGAGCAAACACGCAGGTAGATCGCGGGTACGCTCGGTGCGTCCTACAGGGACACGAAACATAAAATATAAATATAAAAATATATATATATATATATATATTTATTTATTTATACCCGCTTCCCTACCGCGCGTTTAGGAGTTTTCAGTGAAGAGCTGTGGTCGTCGGAGGGGTGGGGGACCTGGAGGTTTCGGGAGCCGACATGGATCACCGGTCCCGGGGCGTGTGTGTTTGAGAGATAGCTGTCACCACCGGGGGCCCGCTTCATTTGGACAGACCGTAAGTACAAGGCTGGAACAGGTGTTTACGGGGACATTTCCACCCGGTCGTTACAAGCAGACGAACATAACCAGGCACGTTTATTCAAGCACTGTACTCAGTTAAAAAAAAAATGTAATGTAAAGTGATTGAATGTTTATACCTGTTCATTTTGAACTTTTCCTTTTAATCCACTGAATTTACTCGACAGCCGTGGTTATCGGTTACTTATCTGATTCAGGCTTTTAAATGCAAAACGTGATGAGTTTATCAAGGTGAAACCACACAGTGGTTTATAAAGCAGTTTTCTAGTAGCTTCACTTCAACCGGCCACAACATGAAAACACTGCTTACATAATGATCCATAAGTGAGAGTAGTCCAGTAATAGAATATAAACCTTAGAGGGGCTGCACGAATGCTTAAAGATTTGATACTTTAAATACATTTTTGTTGTTACTACTTACATAATATTACTTAAGTAAGATTTTGAATTCAAACAGCATCTTTACATTGTTGTGCTACTATGCTTGCTGAAGCCAAAGATCTGAATACTTCAGACCACTGCTCATTATTGTACAAACACTGAAATTGCAGAGTCCTAAGAGCCACCACCTTTCACCCTTTTGATCATAGAGGAGAATGTCAGCAGGATCTGGTTTTGTCACTAAAGTGGTGCATCTTTTTATTTTTTATTTTTTTTTTTCTACAAATGAAGCTTTTTCAGAGCTGCATTGTCAGTGATAAGTTACAAGAGTGTTTCAAGTGTGTCACTGGGGGCTGATCTTGATTTGCTCTTGGGCTCAACCAAAGGAAACAGGCATCACCGGTGTAAACAAACGCTCTCCCAACAGAAGTGTAGGTTTTCCTTGGTAAACAACACTGCCAGCCGCTTTGAATTCAAAGATAATTCAAACTGGCTTGTCTGATAAAAGTCAGTAACCAAATAGTTGGACACTTGGTCACACATGCCATTACGCTGAGGTTGGGTTTTTTTTTTTTTTTTTCAGTAGCCGAGCAGGTTAAAAATTCATCAGTCTGTACACAGAGAGACTGACCACAGAGCTCTGTCTGTTGACCGACCCGCATCTTTGTGTGAGTGTTTTTCTTTTGAATTTTGTTTTTCTTGAACCAGCAGAGAAGCTGCCTGGTGCTCATCCAAAGTTAGTTGCAAATTAATTGGGTGTTGTCCCTGGAAATGAATGCAAGTCCAGGCTAGCGCCCTCCTTTATGTGTCTGCTTTTCGCTGTAAGGACTGTAGGTTAATTTCTGAAGACAGTATAGCTCTGCTAGGTGTTTAGTGTGGACGTTAATTTTTCCCAGGGCAGCTGACAGGGGAATGTTAAGGGCCTTCCCTGACTCATAGCGGCTGGGCTTGGTGTACTGATAAGCAGGTAATTTATGGCTGTTCAACTCTTCAACAACATTAGGAGGAAAAAAATGCCAACAAGCTAATGTTTCCCCCTCTCTGAAATTCCCTGCTGCATTGTCACGTCTGAGGCTCAAAATGACTCCCAGCCCTTTCCACAGTACTCACACCAGGACTACATGTTTATGCTCTTTTTTCCTTACTGTATTACTTTGTCCCCTCATCCACTTTCCATGCCTTCTCTTCTCTGCTACTTCTTTCATCATTTTCCTTATTGGTTTTAACTCTCAATTTGGTGGCTAATGGCCCGTTTGGTAGTGTGAGCATATGCAAATGGCACTTTTCATTTTGCTCTTATTCTACCATTCTCCTCTTTGCCCTTGTGAAACTTTGATATACCGCAGAAAATGTGATCAGCTGAGTAGTCGCCAGGAGAGAAAAGGATTAATACTCATAGGATACCAACAAAAGACTTGTTAAAAGTTGGCACAGGTCTAAAAGCTGAATATTCCCCCTCCACCGTCACACATCAAGGGCTTTTTGTTGGTCTCCATGGTGACCTCACAAGGCCCGATTGGGAGCAAATTTACTGATTAACAGGCTCTTTAATGAGATGTGGAGACTCACATACAGCACTATTTGGTAATTGCATCTCTGGGCTTTGTCTTAGATCCCTAGACTGGAAAGTGTGCTTGAGTGTTCAACTTCTAACTTTTATGGTTAAATATATATATATATATATATGTGTGTGTGTATGTATGTATGTATGTGTGTATATATACACACATATATATGTGTATATACGTGTATATATGTGTGTGTGTGTGTATATATATATATATATATATATATATATGTATATATGTATATATAAGAGGGGATTTTATAGAAGAAATTTACATTTACAGAAAAGGAAAGGTTTCTTGTAAACTTTGACCTCTGCCCCAAAAAGACAGGTCGGCCAGGTCATGCTGATGGACCAGGACACTGAGTGGCTGTACACACTCCTGGCTGAGGTCCAGTTGGAGAAGTTCTACCTGCGAGTCAGAGATGGCCTCAACATCACCCGCATCGAGCACTTCGCCTACGTCAAGGAGGCCGACCTGGAGCAGATAGGAATCAGCAGACCTGGTGAGCCGGATCTTCCTCTTTGATCATCCACGCTGGATGAAAATCAATATGTACAGTACCAGTCTTTCTAAAGACAGATAAGATGCCCCTTTTGATACTTTGATAGATGTTTGGTTCATCACAAGACAGAGAAGGGTTTGAAGTATTGTTTTCTGTTTAAACTCAAGACTGTGTTGGTGAGAAAAAAGTTTTGGATGTACACACTTCCTACTTTACATATTACAATTCTACAAATTTCCTGCAAAGAATTTAAGAATTCCTTGACAAACCAAAAACCCAGGAGTGTTTGTACAATTTCCAACCAATCAAATATAATAATCTGTTTTGGGGCAACTCAGCACCGCCATACATAAACCTTTGTCTATTAGCCAACTTGCACTAGCAGCAATAACAAGGGTTCACTTTGTTTGTTGGTGTGATAGTTTTAATCATTTCAGCACGTATATGAATTTACTAAAGCCTCCTGTTTGATACAGAAACACAACAAACCATGACAGAAATATAATTTATTAGAACCTTTGAAAACTATTTAATTTAATTTGAAATGACAGAAATGAGACATTGGAGTAATAAAACAGTAGACATTTTTATAGATTCAAAGGCTGGGATAAAACTTGGATTTTGGAATATAAAACTTGGATTTTGGAATATGTCACATTGAGAATAATTACATTAATTTTTTCTTCCAGCACAGCGAAGATTATGGGATGCACTGAAACGCTACAAGGCAAATTCACGATCACGGCCATGGATGCCCAAGGTCTGAATAATCTATCTACATCAACATTGTTGCTGCTTTCGTGTGTCAACTACATGTAATCAGACATGTTCTGGCATGTTCATTTTTTATTATTTCATTGATGCGCGCAGGGTGGGCGAGGTCCGGATGGAGGGGAGCAGTGGAACGGCCAGGTTCAGGGCCAGGAGGGGGGCAGCCGCGCTCTTCCTTGTCTGATCCAGGACAGCGAGCTGATTCTGGGCGAGAAGCTGGGCTCCGGATCCTTTGGGGTGGTGAAGAGGGGGGAGTGGCACACACCCACGGGGAGAGTGGTAAGGGACTTTTCACTGATAGATGCTGTATATCCTGTACTATAGTGTGACATCCTCGCTACATTCAGCAAAGTGATAGCTGCTTTTATTTTACACTATTGTTATCAGCCACAGGAGAAAGCTATTTTTTAGCAAAAAAGCTCTTATATAACTAGTGCACCCTACCTACCCAGCACCAGACTGCAGTGAGACAAAGTTAGAGACCAGCTGGTGAAGACAGTGGAGCATAGAGCCGACTAATTCCATCATGACTTGGTGGAGACTGAAAACAGAGCTAAGGGAGGGTGAATATTGGACTTAAAACCATTGGAGGGACAGAAACACGACTCCCATTGAATGCTAATGTTGCTCTTTGTCTGTTGAAGGTACAAATACACAACTGTTTGATCACAGCTTTACCATAGCAACTTTTTTAGGTTTTGTTATAAGCTTCTTCCATTATCTTAGAGAGAGAGAGAGAGAGATGCGACACAGGTTCTGGCTGGAATCAAACCGAGGAAGGTTCAGTTCACAGTTGGGATCATAACCCCCCTAGGCATCAACAGGTGGGGTGGATGTATGGGCCAGAATGAGACTGACTCTATATTTGTCTTTTTACTCTTCACAGCTGCCTGTAGCAGTAAAATCACTGAGGAGCAGTATGTCGAGGCACACGGACACACTGACGGACTTCCTCCAAGAAGTGACCACCATGCAGTCCCTGGATCACTCCAACATCATAAGACTCTATGGTGTGGTGCTCACACAGCCCCTCAAGATGGTAAGTTGTTATAAATGTCGTGCCATGGTGAGCGGGGATTAATTAGAGATCATGAATGGATCTGTTAAAACTGAGATGTGGTGAGGAGCTTGAATGCAGACAGACCTATTTTTCCTTCCTCTAGGTAACAGAGCTAGCTCCGCTGGGCTCACTATACGACACCCTGCGCTTACGTCAGTACGAGTACCCTCTGGTCCGCCTCTGGCTTTTTGCTACCCAGATCGTGGCGGGTATGGAGTACCTGGAGACAAGGAGGTTCATCCACAGGGACCTGGCTGCGAGAAATGTGCTGCTGGCTTCTAGGGAGATGGTGAAGATCGGGGACTTTGGTCTGATGAGAGGCCTGAACCAAGAGACGGATCACTACATCATGACGGCACACAGACGCATCCCGTTCGCGTGGTGAGGACTCGTGGACGAGGCGAGATGTTCAAAGTTGGACGGCGAAATAATTTAAAACAAATTTTCAATAATCACACTTTGCTTCTGGTCTCTCTGCCTGCTTTTCTTCCAGGTGTGCTCCAGAGTGTCTTCGTGTCGGCTCCTTCTCCCATGCCTCAGACGTTTGGATGTTTGGTGTCACCCTGTGGGAGATGTTCACTTACTGTGAGGAGCCCTGGTTCGGTCTGTCGGGCCGACAGGTACACGCATGTCAGCCCTTTTGAACGCTCACACTATGCTTTCAGTGTGTGTATCCATGCCAGTCAGTGTATTTGTCTCAGAGTTTGGAATGCGTGTCCCCGCCCTAACGCCTACCTATTTTTTTCCGCTTTGTGACTCAGTGTTTTCAGTGTTCCTTACATTTACTTTCTTTGATATAGATTTTGTGGCGTGTGGAACGGGAGGGCGAGCGTCTGGAGAAACCGCCAGATTGTCCTCAAGAGCTGTACATCGTCATGAGGAAGTGCTGGGCCTGCAACGCCGCTGACAGACCCAGCTTCGCCCAGCTCACCACAATGGTGACAGAGGTATGCAAAGTTTTTATTTTCCCTGGGGATGACATAGGAGGAAGCAATATTGGTTAAACCTAATAGACAGACAGAATCTGTTTCTTAAAATGCTGCTGGAGTTCATGTTTTTTTTTCAGTGTGTTTTTGTATTATTGTCCCTTACTTCTCATTTTTCCTCCACAGGCTAAACCAATGGAGGTGCAAGCAACAAGGGACTTTTCTGAACCCAGAAAACTGGCGCTGGTGGCCAACGACCTTGTGACGGTCGTAGACCATGGGTGGGTGGGGTGAAAAGAGTAAAAGAAAAACCTTGACCAACACAATGGGCTTTTGTGAAGATGAAACGGGGGTTTAAATCTGCTCGCTCACAAAAGTGCATTCCAACCGTGATCTCATGGAATCCTTGGATGCATTTTGCCTTGTTTGTTCGAACAAGTCTACCATCTCTGAAAGTGTCTTCCCAGTGTTTTTCTTTTTGACATAAGAGACATGTTTATGCAAATTATTTTTCACTTTTTGTAGTTTTTTACTGGCCATTATTTATTTTTTAATATAGGACTGTAAGAATACATATTATTTAACTCAAGTTGGATGGTATTAATGCATGTTGATCACATAATAAGAAGCAAAAGAAAAAGTAAAATACATTGTATTTTGTGGGGTTTTTTTCTATTAAGGAAATAGATATCATTTGTTTTTATAATGGTAATTCATTCTAAAGTATGTTTAACACAGCAAGTTAAGCTTAAAGATCAGCTTACAAGCTTTCTGCTGCATCTCACAGTCTTCCTCAGCAAATGGAGCTGGTTCTTGGGTTATTTAGACTCTACGTTATTTACCTAACAGTAAAGATTAGAGGAATAAAGAAAGTCTGGTAACACTGCTAACTACTCACCTGTATCTTGCCCATACCCAGACAGGTTCTGTAACTTAAAGCGGCACTATGTAACTTTTAAAAGAATCATCCTCCTACAAATGAACAGTTTATTTCACAAGCAAGCACCTTCACTCAATTCAATACACTGATTGAATGCATGGGGTTTTAGTGCTACAGTCTACCTTGCTCTGGTATGACTATGTATTCTGCCCCCCTCTCTGCAGCC
Organism: Istiophorus platypterus; assembly: GCA_016859345.1. NCBI lineage: Eukaryota > Metazoa > Chordata > Actinopteri > Istiophoriformes > Istiophoridae > Istiophorus > Istiophorus platypterus. The sequence goes on along the minus strand of CM029132.1, from coordinate 8,100,111 downwards.
TGGAGCTAAGTGAGTGGAGAGGCCAGAATCAGAGGACGCTGACAGTCGGGTGGTTTCCTTCGAGCCTCATTGCACCGTTGCCCCCCCTTGGTACTGCTGCTCCCGCCACTTCCAGCTATCCCGGGCCCAACCCCGCCACCAATTCCACCCACATCTCAGCCCCTCTGAAGGGCAGCCTGCAACACACCGGGCACGGAGACATGAAACCTGAACGCTGCTGGGGAACACTGGAGAGCCTGGACGAGTCAGTGCTACCCCTCATCCTCTTGACTATTTTACATAGACTCTTTGGTGTATTTGGTAAACTTGCTTCTTCTATAATAGCTTCTCCCTGTGTGGCAGTTAAATGTCAGAACAAAATGATCATTTTGAGAAGCTCTGGTTTTTTGTCTCTGAAGGGAAACAAAACCTAATGTTTATCATTGCTATTTTTGAGTGCTCAGAATTGTCTATACAGACTGAGCTTAATTTGAATTGATAAAACACTTGATAACAATTGATAACAATGGCTCAACATTATTTACATAAAAACAAGCTGTTAGAGGGTGGGTGTCTATTTTATTGCATTGCAGCCCTTACTGCATTTCTCCAAATTTGTCATCCCTAGAGAAAACTGCAACACAAAACAAGAAGAGTTTTGAGTTCTTACTTTCCAACTAACTAAGTTTCCGATTTTTTTTTTTACTCCACCCAAATCATGTAGAAAAATCTGCTGTCAGTCACTGAGCTTTAATGCAGAATGCTAACCGTAGTGCGGCGCTGAACTTTGACCTGCTGTCAGTCTGTATATTGTGTTAGACGAGGCTGTCAAACTAATGTGTTTACTCCTTTGACCTGTGCTGCAGCAGCAGCTGGAGGCAAAGCCCTGCCAGGGAGAAGGAGGGATCCAATCTGCAGAAAATGGCAGGTAGGCACTCAAAATGCAAACAGCCGCAGAATATCATGAGTAGAGCTGCAAAACAAACCATATGTCAGTATGATTTCATTATAATGATGAAACCATGTATCCTCTGGGTTTTGAATATTATAACATTATAGTTTACATATCCTAAATATTTTCCTTTGCTGGGCTAAAGGAAGTATGCAGTGAGATTTGTGAGCGTTGACTTGTTTTAATGAATAAAATGGACAGTGAAGGGTTCAATCAGCTTGTCTATCACATCCTCACTCCCCACTATTCACTTCATTTATTATTTAATTATTTTGCTAATTTGGATCCGCTCCAGCTCCCAGAAAGTGGTTATCCCGCTGTGATCCACTAATGACCATCTATGAAAATACCAGTAGCCATAACAAAGTATTTCAATTTAAAAGAATTAAAGGCTTTAATTCAAAAATATTTTTGATATTATTTGATTGCGCAGTTCTAGTGAAAGCTCTTCCTGTTGTTTATACTCCCAGTTTGTTGTTACGACACACTCACTTCTGCGGACATTACACCTGGTGTCAGCTCCTTACAATGTGTTAAGGAATCAGTGCTCTTAAAATGTTTTAACCATTAAAAAAAATGAGATATTGGTATTTATCTATTATTGTGTTCACGAATTCTGTTTTTAAATGTTTTCAAAGTCTTGCTGTTTGATATACTATCGCTCATGTACTCACATTTGGCCAGTTTGCCCCCTAGTGGCTATCTTTTGGCTATCCAAGCAGCACTTTCACACACTCCCGACAAGGATTATTCACTTACCACCTTTTTTTCTCCTCATCTTTACTTGGCAGACGGGTGTAATACTTAACTGTGCTTTTACTTTACTTCTTTTTTAAAAAAACTCTCCCCGTGTCTTCAGGTATGTCTCGGAGCCTGGAATCAGTCATGAGCGGACCCCGGCCTCGAGCTCACACAGTAGGGGTGGTCAGATTGGATCAGCAGGGCAAACTCATGCCCCCGGTAATGGCAGCTCACAGCATGGTGATGCAGCAGGACCCCCGCCGGTTCAGCGAGGCCAGCATCATCCCCCCTCCTCGACCACCACTCCCCAACCTGAAACGCCTGAACATAAAGTCTCAGAGGAGGCCCATAGTCATTACGGCCCCGGGGAACCCATGGCCCACTCAGGCGGTCCCATCCCCTTTCGTGCAACCACAACCTCAACCTCAACCCCAGCACCAGCCCCAGGAGGGCGTCGGAGGCTCCAACCTGGCAAAGATGTCCAACATTGCGCGCTCGACTCCGCAGCTGGACAGCTACGTAGACAGCAGGGAGAGGCATCGAGAGAGGGAACGAATCAGAGACCGAGAGAAATCCCCTCATGTGCAGAACACGAGAGACAGTCTCATCAAACAAGTAAGAGACATTAAGAGTTTTCTTACAGTTTTGGACGCATTTCCTCTCTGCACGAAAAAAAATTATGTTTTGTCGGCCTGCTCTGGTCAGGTCATGGAGGCGGTACATGGAGTGACCATCGAAGAGGTTCATACTGCGCTTCAACGTAACGACTGGAACCCAGTGCGAGCGGAGCAGCAACTCAAGGTCAGACCATGATATAGCTGTCAACACCATTAGGAAAAAAAAAAAAAAAAAAAAACACCACATCTACCTGTATCTGCTGTTAGAGCCAACTGATGCAATACTCAACATGGCGATTTATTTGTATAGCACCCTTAACAACAACATTCAAAGTGATTTACACAAGATATTTACATAATGGCGCTGCCAAAAATAGTCTGCTGTGTGCACTGTGCTTGGACATGTGGCATTTGTGCCCTGTGGTTTACTAACAGTTTAATCTGGTTTAAATTTAAAGGCATTTCATTCTTGTGCGTCTACTGCAATATGTCGTTTTGTAATTAACTGAAATAAACATTGACGTATGTTACATTTGAGGTTACACCCTATCAGTGTAGGAATGTTCCTAATGACTAATTTTCCTGTCAATTAAACTGAAATTGAATTCTGACTATTCGACTGCTCCAATCAAGTGGTCATATGCCAGTTGATTCTGACACAGCCCACAGCCAACCATTCCATCCATCCATCCATCCATCCATCCATCCATCCATCCATCCATCCATCCATCCATCCATCCATCCATCCATCCATCTATCCATCCATGCAGATGACTAACCATGCATATCCCTAGTCACAGCAGGTGCTTTGCAGGTGTTCTGTAATTGAATGCCGATGCAAAACAGTTGTTTTGACGATGGGTCCAGAGGTGCAATATGCCTGAAAGTTTTAACCTTCATAAAGAAAATAACCAGCAGATTGCTGACCTCACGTTTTGTTTGTTCTTTGTTCTTTATCTGTACACTTTGTTTCCTACTGGCAAAAACCTAAGGACATATCCACAGTATATTGATGGCTGCTTATGAGTCTTGTCCTCTTGTTTCTGTCCCATCAGTTAGAGCAGCTGTACTCACTGAGCCTCTGCTCCAGAGAGGACTGCTTGAGGATCCTCTCCAGAAACCAGTGGAACCTGCAGCAGGCCAGCCGCTACCTGATCCGGTGTACTCGGGACGACAGGCCCAGCCCAGGCGAGAGGGAGCGACCTACAGTCAGCACAGAGAGACGAGTTTGAAGAGTTTTTTCTCACTGATTTTAACCTGTATTAATGAATGGGTGGTTGAATTTTTTCAGGAACATTCTGCTTTTCACCAACAAACTCATTTGGAACTCCCCAGTACAATGGTTAGATACTGCCTCGATATAGAAGCAGGACTGGAAGGTCACTCCAGTGGAGATTAATATAGAAAAATGAGAATGAATGTAAAAAGTCAAATGCACATTAACTTAACGTTTCTGACTACTGTTTTTAGTCAATTTGTTGTTATATTTTTAATGAGATTGAGTAACGAGTTATCCTGCACATCATGTTATTTGCAAATAGTTTTTGTATCTTAATGAATTTGTAAATATTATGCTAGAAATTCTTTTGTTAAATAAAATTGATGATCAGGTCTACTCTGATTTTACACATCAAAGTCTACTACTGCATGTTTGTAAAAAAAAAAAGTTTCATAAAACCCTTTGTGGCTCCAGAGGGAGCTTTGCGAAAGCTGATAAACTGTCTCAAGTGATGTCATTTGAGGCAGCGTCGATTTGCAGTTGATCTTTATCCTCTTTAACTCTATGCATGCAACGCTAAATTGTTGGAGTAGCCCTTTGACATAAACTATTTCTCTATATCTAAATATATATATAATATATTCTACAAAAAGTCAGTGTTGTCAGTATGTTGAATGTTTTCATGCAGGAGAAATTAATAAGCCTAATATGTTTTCATTGTAAAATAAGTAAAACCATCTTTTTAGGATTCAGAGGAGTCATAATGATGAATTGTCTATGACTGTTGACCACATTCTTTAATTTATTAGGAGCTTTAATTGTATTAGGGTGCTGGTTGATGGATTTAGTGTCTTAAAGGGTATTGCATTACTAAATTCAAAGCATTACATTGCCCTGAATGTGGAATGATTCTGATCTGCAGATGATCTTAAATGTAATTTTTATTTTAAGAGAGTGGTGATGGACTTTTATCTTGCTGAGAGACCAGCCTGCCACTGGTACCTTGCATATGCAGTCTTCCTTTTGGGACTGTTCATTTTCATGTTTACCTAACACAACATTTATGTCTTCTGTTTACCTCTCAGTACTCTCAACATACATACATTGTGTTCATTGACATAGCAGAGTAAATATTTGTTGAGCCGTAGCAGGAAAAGTTTCAGGTGAAGTACTTGTGAACCCATTTGCTAAGCCATTGAACTGTTGATTCTTACATAATAACTATGATTACGTGTTATATGAGGGTAAATTCAGTTCTGAGTTGCTTCTCAGTAGTAAGGAGAGGAGTACAGTGGTGGACATGTACAGACAAGCTCCTAAATACTGTGCACTTATTTCTCACTTGCGTCCAGGAGGAGGAGCACTCACACAGTCATTGTCTGAGCAGATAAGGGGGGGGGGTCGTCTCTTTTGTCACTTCTGAAGTGGGGCCTAGATGTAATCTTTATAGTCATATAAACGTCGGCAGATATGACTGAAACAAAGTTGATAGTAATGCCAATAAAGTGCATATGGCATTGAGAAAGTTACCCAGTAACTGACTATAAGTGGAACTGGCCATTGGTTGATTCTGTGCCATGAAGAGAAGCAACAGACATTTTTCCAAGTAAAACAGATGTGGGGCATCCAAACAATCACTGGAACAAATGCTTGATATGGCATTTGTTTTATTACTGAACTACAAGGGGGTTTTTTGTCAGTTTCTGTAGAACATTTTATTCAATCAACAATCACAAGATACAAGTGTTACAGGAAAATGGTACAAAAAAGTTTTGACAGACAAGGTGTACAGATGTGTACAGCCCCTTTCAGCTATAGATATCACTAATGCAAAAGCAAGTTCTCCAGATTAACATGAACCCACGAACCAAAAACTTCACTGAGTGCAATGTACATCCTTTAGAACACACATATATATATATATATATATATATATATATATATAAATTTCCCAACAATGAAAACAAGAATGATTATCAAATTCAGAACATAAGTGCATATAACAACAACTGCTGTTTCAAGATCAGTCTAAAGCACAAAAGCATAGCAAATGAGCTTTAATCAGACAACATATCACAAGTTCACATTCAGGTTGCTTTTCACTCAAAAACGAAATGTTAGCGGGTTTGCTGTTGACATCTCCCTGGTTCTCCGTGTCAAAGTAATATTCACTAACCCTAACTTCTGCCCTTACTTTCGTTTCATTTTTTTTTTTTTTACTCTAAATTTCTTCCTATTTACCCTTAACCCATATCGCCTCTCTTCTATATCTCTAGTTCAATGCAGTGGTATCAGGAGAAACTGGAGTGCAAGGTTCAGCTGTGGCGTCAGTCTCCTGGGGCAACAGCTAAAACACAGAAGAGGTATGAGAGCATTTACACTGCAGCCTGTGCTACAGTTTTGTTAGATTGTGTACACTAGGCTTGAGGACACATTGGTCTTTGGGAAAAAGAAGGCAGCTAAGAGGCAGAGAAAGAGCACTTTGGTAAACAGTCAGCACGTGTCAACTTTTGCGCTCAAAACCTTGACTACGAGATATTAAACATCTACCCCTTCCCTATACACGTTAAATAACAAAAGCATGTTTACTGTGGCCAATGCTCAAGTGTTCTATGCTTTTTAAATATTTTTCCTTTTTTTTGTTTTTTTAATTTATAAAAAGATTAAAGTTCAACAGCCATGCTAATGGCTATATGAGGCTGCACCAAGGCAAGCTTTTAGCTAAATGCTAACATTAGTATGCCAAAATGCCCAGTGAAAACTTGCTTACATACTGGTGTTTAGTAGGGGTAATATTTTCGGTGTTAATTATCTTGGTTTAGGCTGTTCACACACCAACATTTGCTGATGGTGAACAAGTGAAACTGAGGCTGATCGGAATTAGTTTTTCAGGTATTTGGTCATAAACAAAAGTACTGGACAAGTTAAGGACTCCACTAAATTAAAGGTGACTAATTTATCCACTAGGGATCATGAATGTCACGACAGTTCTTTCAATAGTAATTGAAATATTTTTGACAGATGAACAATGCCATGGGCTAGCTGCTAGCTTGGCTAAAAAACAAGGCAATGAATATAGCTTGTACATCAACAACAATATTGCACATAGACTTCCTGTAGGGTATTTTCCTTTATAAGCATGAGTAAAAGTGTAATATAATCGATAAACTGGCAAATAAACGTTAAATTTCAGAGTAGCATAAAGCAAATTCAAATCTGTATGTTTATATCCAATCTTATTTTCTGTCTGTAGGCACTGACAATAACATTGAGGTTTGGGTGATTTTCTTTGGCAGGGATTTACCCACTTAAAGTAGATAAACTGTCTACAGGCTGTATGGAGTGTAAGGAATATTGGCAGTCAATGTCAGTCACTGAGCTTGGATAGATTTTTAAAAAGTTCACGGAAGACATCAAATATCAAGAGTCCATTAGCACATTTTTGTCAATATGTGTGTGTAAAACCATCCCAGGGTTGGCACTGTGTTGGCCGGGATCCAGTGAGAGAAGTATTTAAAAAAAAAAAAAAAACACAAATGGAAAAACAAAGAAAATGAACAGAGAATTTATCACTTCCATTTTTTTCTTCTGTTATGAAAACACGGTGCTGCGCTGGTTGGCCTCCCCAACCTTCTCGAAGAACATGAAATCCTGCAAAGTGAGAAAAAACAAGGAAGTGATCGTCATTCAGCAAGATCCCACAAAATAAAGTCAGCGTTATTCGATAATAACACAGACTTACGATGAGGAAGCAGGCTCCCATGAGCACAGCTTTCATCTTCACGTCCATATCCAGTGGAAACTGGATGCCAAAGTTGTCCGTGTCAGTGAAGACTTCTTTCAGGAGCCCGCTCCACTGCTTGCTGATGCGACCGATGGGCTGGTCACCATCTTTCCCCTTCAGCTGCGGAGCAAAAAGAACACAAGTTGTTAATAATACTGTCAAGTTGTCATAAAACCAGTTAAAATCTGTAAAAAGTAGGAAACTGTCAACCCAGAGTGGTTTAACATTTTGGTAAGCATGCTTTCTTGCTGAGACATAGATGAGAAGATTAATACCTGTCCCATTCCTTCTAGGATAAATATGAAGCTACAGCCAGCGGGCAGTTAGCTTATCTTAGCGTAAAGACTGGAAACGGGGAAAACAGCTAGCCAGTACCTCTGAAGCTCACTATTTCACATGTTGTATCTTATTTAATTAAGTGAGTAAGCTGACTCCATGGAGTTTGCCAAACAAGCAGCGATACTCAGTCAGAACTCAGGGCAAAGAAATAATCCTGCGCCTCTTGTAAAACAACATGTAATTTTTACATTTTTGTTTTAGTATAAAAAGGATACATACAAAAGGAACATATTAATTATTAGGTTTTAGAGGTAGTGGTAGGTGGATTTTTAATAAACAGATATGAGAGTGTCATCAACCCTCTCATCTGAATATTTGCAACATAGCAGTTAGGTGTATTTTCCCAAAATGTCAAATGATTCCCTTGAGCGAATTAAGATGTTTTCAGACCACTAATATGTCGGTTATTGCTGCCAAACACAGCCAAAAAGATCAGTTTTAGTTTAGATAATCTATAAGGATTTGTAACAGGGCACTCAAGGTTTAACCACATGACAGTTACCAAAAGAAGCTTAGTTTCACCCACAAAGAATTCTTTCAGCGCACCTCAAAGTTGACATCCCCACAGCAGTTGCAGGCAAAGCAGGGTCCTTCCAGTTTCATCACAGTTTCCTTGTTTGGTCCCTGGATGGAAAACCGCGGCAAAAAAGGGTGCCAGTCCTGTTTGACGTAGCCTACAGTGGTGCCAGGCGGGGCCTGGACCTCCATCTGTGGGTTACAGATGCAGTTAGACACACATACTAGGTTGACACAAAATTAGAAAGGGATTCCGTAAAGCTTTTAAAAATCTGCCCTGCCGCGGTGACACTGACAGCTATAAATAAATAAATAAATAAAAACCGCAGGGTTACACAGCAGATCACACAAGGCAGCAGGATGAATAAGTGAGACTCTGACTGCTCCATTGTAGCGCCACATAACAAAGGTAATACATCTCACATGGCTCTTGTCTGGCCAGTAAACAGAGCACTGCAGTGTGTGAGAGGGTAGGAGCTTGGGCTCGGGCCAATGGGAACGTACTGTAGCCGCTCGATGCCACTGATGTGATTAAACGGAGACGGAGAGAGGAGGCTCTCATAGGCGGGGGGATGGCAGGGGATTGGGAGGTTTTGGAGATGGTTTGGACAAATGGCCATTCATGGGCCTAACAAACCTCTGCCAGAGCAGGCTGCTGGACGAAGCCATTGATATGGCACTCAGCAACTCAACATAAAGACAAAAGACAGAGTCCTCCCGATATGAGCCACTGAGACCTTTGAGACATAAGGGTTTTAGCTAATATGACCTAATAAGTTTCTCCTGTCTAAATGAAAGTGGGATGAATTGTGAAATTAGCTGTTTTGATTCTCGGCTGGAGTGAAAACATGCACACAAGCTGCAATTTCAAAATACAAGCTCCTCTTTTGCTCAAGGGCCAGTTTAAAAATCATGATTTTTTTTCACTTTTTTTAACAGTAGGATAGTTTTCAGTTTTATTGCCAAGGTTTTGAGATATGTTTCATCAAGGACAACAGAAACAACCTTCCTGTTACTGTAGTTACACCACTCACTCAACAATCAACAGGGACTAGTTGTTCAATTAGAAAGCAGCTCTGGTTAAAAAAGACTATCAGTCCAACCAGGTTATTGTTCCTGTAAAGATATGTTTCTACTCAAGGTCTTAAAATTGTTTTGGGCAGCACAAATCTTGAATGTTGATGTTTCAAAATCTTGACAAATAAAACAAAAACTTACAAAACGTTCAAAAGATAAGGCTTTGGTGTGTCAACAAATCCCATGCAAAAGACCAAAGCCAACATAGTGTTCATGTCACTTCCCTCCAACTTCCCTACCCTGTGTGTGGGAATCAATCCCAAGCTGCTTCTTTCCAATTGGAGGCATAAGCCTTTCAAAACAGGCCACGAATATAAATAGTTTCATTTTTAAAAATGGTTCAATAATTTTCGACAACAGCTGCATACTGAAGGTTTTAGCAAACATTGCTCAAAGAGTAAACATTCATTTGGATTAATACACATTTGGGTGTTAACAACAGCAGGACGATGAATGTGAATTGAACCAAAATAAACTAAAGTGACTATGGTGTGTCTCATTTATGTATTCTTATAGTTTCGACGCAACAGTGGAACCTTTTGTCAAACATGATTGAGTTATTTAGGCAGTCATTATTAGTAGAATACGATAATTGTTTGTTTCAGTATTTTCATGACAGTAAAGATGTAGAATTTAACTTATTCTTAAACTTGTTTTTATTCCATTTTTGCTATCAGTTCTTTTTTATGGCTGTGTCATAAGATTTCAATTGATTTTATTTCTTTGCGGTGCCTTTCTTAGCAGAGCTAAACTGTAAAATAACCACTTTGACAAACTAAAGGCCAAATCTTGTGAGTCACAACCTCCTCAAACAATCAATAGGTTAAATATTGGCACCATTAATAATGGCAGAGATTATCTGGGCAAATAGAGGACAAATATTGTAACACAGGTATCGGTGTTAATCCATAACTGGAGTGGGTATTCATGGTGAGTCTTTGCTGAATGAACTGTTTAACTGTTTGGTCTTGGTGTGGTAAATCAATACAAAAGAAGGCTACTTCCGACATTTACTGACTAATTTACACACACACACAAACACACACCTCTTGCAAGCAGCAGGGACACCAGCAGGAGACGCAGCGGAAAGGCCGTATGAGGCGGATGACCTCCCTGTCCATGTTGTCCTTGATCTTCATGTCGAAGCTGCGCAGTGAGCCGCAGCAGTTCCTGGTGCAACAGTCGTTCTTCTCTTTGGCCTTGTAGATCTTTTGGCCAAGACTGTTCTTTATCTCATACTGGTTGTTGGTCTCAAACCCGATGAATGCTGGCCGGGGTTAGAGGGGAAGGGGGAAAAGAAAAAAGTGTGACAATGGTGAACAACAAAACTTTGAAGAGTAAAGAATTCCAAGGACAGACATCATTTTGATCATTATGATTTCCTTTGAGCTTTTGGGTGTATTGCTGCTATTTAGTTTCCATCTATAAAGTTGATAGAGTGAATATGACTGGATGAAAAAGTAAAACATCTTACCCTCTAGGAGTTCCACTTTTTGATGAATGAGGATCTGGTCAATCTAAAACCACACAAGAGAAAACAATGTAAGGAAGACGAGCTGAAAAATGAACTTGTCAAGACTGAAAGCTGTAAACATTGAGGGCCCATTTGCTTGCGATGCAAAGTAACTCACCTCGTGAATTTTCATAAAGCCATTTATTAACCTGACACTAGTTGCTGTGGAAAGTCTACAAGAATCACTTTTGATGTCTTGGAGTCTTTCTACCTAAAGATTCTACTGGGTTTTTTTTTACAAATGATTCCCCTTATTTGTTTGGGTACATCATGAAGAGTTATTTGATAGAAATCCCTGAAAGCAAGATAACACCTGTGTTTAAACACTATTTTTTGTATATTTATCCTTTACTAGGGATAAACTATTTGTTGTATTTAGCTGCTGTTTTTAGAAAGAACAATGTTGGATTGGGTGTAAAAAATTCAACAGGCTGTGTGGACTGTGTGTTCACGCTACATTTTTTTTAAAAGAAAAAACAGAATTGAAGAGTGGACACACTAAGGTCACGCCACTCCCCTTTATTCATTGAATAACAGTTCACCACAACATAATTGGTTTCAGTTCCTAATGCAAAGCAGAAACTTTTAGTCTGTAATTTATTTGACTTTATCTATACTGGAGTAGAGTAAGCCAAATAAATAAAGCCGTTTAAACCGTTTAACAGCAGCAAAAGAAAATATAGTTACTTGGATCTTCAAAACTGAAATGATGGGTAATTTCACGGTGTGATATTTTATTTCACTTCTTTCACAGTTTTATGTGAAATTAAATCAAAGAGGACTTTAAAAGTGTGAAAGAGCAATTCATGCATTTCATTGTTTCCTCTAGACTGGTGCACACTTGATTACAGTAGCCTTTTAGGATGCTAAACGATCCATCTTCAAGTGATGTCAAGTGTAGCTTAATCTGTATTCAATTTTTCCTTCAATTTAATATCAGTAAGTTGGAACTAATTACTCAAATGAAGGAGTAGTGCATTGATGGACCATCTTACAATAAATACATTATTAAAATAAAATCTTGGATCAGGTGGAACAGTATTTGAAATCACCTAGCCTCACGTGCTAACCTCTCCCTCATCTTAGGGAAATTCAAGGTGCAAAGCTGTGTTTTTCCAGACCTACATCTCTCCTTTACCTACGTTTTTTATTTCTCTGGCCTACCTGTGTGAGGTACTCAAGTCCTGGCGGGACCCCGACAGGAACCGCAGCCGCAGCTGGGGCTGGGGAGATGGCTCCTGGATGGCCACCGTACTCTGGCCCCGGAGCTGGGCCTGGCTGGTACATGACTGGAGGTTGGCCTTGATTGTAGCCCATGTTGAAGCCTGGTGGAGGAGCTTGACTCGGATCTCCATATCCCCCCGGGGGAACTGGATAAGGGGCTACGGAGTGGCCGCCATGCTGGGGCATGGGGTAGGGTGCCTGGTTGTAACCTGGAAAAAGGACAATGATATTAGTTCACGCATCAACCTCAACAGACAAAAGACATACTTATACCTAACACAGTTTGAATGATTTAATCAAAGTCTTCATACGCACAGCTGATTGCACTAGCTACCGGTCTCCAATTAAACACACAGGGTTTCTTCACAGTGCTTTACTTGATGATATTCAAGTTAGAAGCAACTTTTGTTGCATTTCAACCATGAAACTTAGATAGAACATTAAAAAATAACTTAAATTAAAAAATAAAGTACTTTTTAAACATTTTAATATGAATTCATGTTATAAACCTTAAAACGTGATATAAATTTGTAAAAGCCATGAAAAACATGCGTAAATAAAACAACATAAAACTACTTCCTAGTGTCAAAATCTTCCCCAGTAATCTCCAGTAATCATGATCAGTTATCTCAAATAGGTGCGGGTTTCAAGCCCTTACCTTCCACTAAGATAAAAACAAAATAATGCATAAACAAGCATTTAGGTCCTCTATAATGCACGCAGAAGAAATCATGATCTGTGTGTGTCTGGGCTGATAGCAGCTGCTCTGCGCTCATATCGCCATGAGAGCCCTTATGTGTGTGTATGCGTGTGTGTGTGTGTGTGTTTGTGTGTGTTTTCTGTGGATCATCCTGCTTTTTCTCTGCTGGGACAGCAGATCCAATAAGCTACTTATTAGCCGAGGCAAGACGACAGATTGAAAGCAGCTACAGGAAAAGAAAGTAAACCGTTTATTCGAGATAGTGGACGATAGCAAAGCACGAGCTAAAATAAGTGGCCGTGACTGAGAATTTCACCAGGATATCTGACTTTAATGAACTGGAATGCTCACTGTCATATGCTCACTCAATAACAGATATGTATAATGCAGGGTCAGCACAGAACTCTATTAAAGATGGGGGTTTGGACGTTTCCAAGAGGTCCTGACCATCCTCTAACCCCCCCCCCAAGAAATACCTACACCTTAAGGAAAATATGAATGAAGTTTGCAAAGACATAATATTTTGCAAACGATCTTGTTATAGGACACCTCTTGAAATTTGATCCTACTCTGTCATTAGTGTGGTACAGAAACCACTGGTTGATTAACTGATTGTTTAATCAAGAAAAATCGACACATCTCTTATCAGTTAACTGTTTAAAGCAATGGTTTTCCTGTGTGATCATCTTCTGCTTTTCTGTCTTAAATTATTAAGAACACTAAATTGGGTTATGAACTGTGGTTTGAAAGAAACAAGCAATTTGAGGCCATTTCAGTTTAATTTCAAACTACAGTTCATAAAAACGAGAACCACCAGATCATTACTATCATTACTATCATTACTTTCCGCCCTTCTTTCACCACAGCTTATCTACATAACATTTAGTCTGCTACTAATTTCACTGGTTCTCAGTGCAATACAGAATCCACTTTTAAATCTTACTCACAGTCTTTACATCACATGTGGGGTTGACTCCTGAGTATGTTTCACACCTGTGGGCCTGTCATTCCCTTGTAGATGCAATTTCTTACTGAACTGAGAATAGGATTAAGATCTGCTGAGTTTTTAACCACATGGTCCTTGTCACGTAAGGTCACTCACAACTGTTTCCATATTAAAAAGTGAGCCGAAACTGTATTCTCAATCTTTTCACTTGTTTCTGTGTGTGTGTGCTCACATATATCTGTGGTTTCTAATATTGCTCATTTGTTGCAGTATGTTAAGTATTTTTAGTACTTTAAGTGCATTTGCGTTTATTTGCATGGATATGTGTTATATAAATAAAAATGTCCTCACTTGCCTTTAACAGAAACATAGTTTCAATAATCCCCATGTCAGTGTTGTTTAGTTAGGACAGGCTTGTGACTCAAAACTGACCTAACGGGTTCAACAACAGCGTTAATCCTATCAGTACAAATTTGAGGTCATTCAACTATTTCATAGTGACAAACCTTCCATAGTTAAGGGTTGTGAACTTGCCAGAATGCAGTTTTCAATGCTTAGTTAATATCAGTGTCATGGATTAAAGTAAACAGAAGGTATACAACATCCTCATGCTACTTCTGCCTTTCTAACAAGCGCCTGAAATCAAAGAGAGCATGTGAGTAACGCATTTCATGAACTCCGAGACATGTTGTTGCTCCACCTCTTTCCACATTCCTTTCTCTAACTTGCCAGGAAACAAATTTAAAAAAAAAAAAAAAAAAAAAACAATTATCAACATGGTTGCAGGAAGTGCCCCTGACATGTCCACACAACAACATCTTTCAACTGCTAATCCTATTCTTTTACATTTAGAGGCAGAAGTACGCCTGATAAAAAATCAGATAGGTTTTCAAGCAAGCATTCAAGGAATTTCCTTCTACTTTCACTGTCTTGGGGAGGATAGAATTTCTCAAGGCCCCTGAAGGAATCTGGGTGCCGGACAAGGCATTCATTCATTATGCAATGACGTTAAGTGGATGGTTTGTGACAGCAAAGTCGAGACAGGATAGTACGAGGATTTTAGACCTGATTGAAAGCCATTGTATTATACTGTTATCAAATACGATGTGAGAAAAAAAAAAGTCACAGCACAACTCTATTTCTTCTCATTTTCTGTGCAAACTAAAGCGCAGTCTAAACTGCTGCTGTGGGTGAAGCACTTACCAGGAGCAGACATGGTGAGGAGCTGGATGAAATCTTTCTGGTCTCAGAGTAAAAAACAAGGTCAGGCTTCCCGTCTCCTCCCAGGGTCTCTATGGGAAACCGGGGGTGGAGGGTGGGGGTGAAAAGGAAAGGGAGGGGTTTGTGGTAAAATCAGGATGGAATGGGAAGGTTGTTGCACGGAATCAGAAATTGACAACAGTAATAAAAGGAAAAGAAAAAAGAAAAAAGCAGAAGTCCAACAACATTTAGCCTCAACTGTGTCACACAATCAGTGAGCGCCCTATATCATCCTGCGGTTTAATAAGTAAATGTTTACAACCACGTCCATTAATGTAAATTGCCAATAAATATCATGCGACGCACAAAGTGTAAACCAAAGGGCAGCTAGGATGCAAGGAAAATACAAGTTGGTGCGACGTGTTGCTGGAGTTGCTGGGGGCGGGAGGTTGCGTAGAAGTTCAGGGGGGGGGAGCTCAGTCATCTAATTTTCCACTGGATCCCACCCTGTCCTACACTGTGCTGCTCTACATGTTATCATTTTTGCTTTTATTACCATTAAAAAAAAAAAAAAAAACCAAAATAGCAGATGAAGCCGAACTTAAGGTTTAGAGGAAATTTAAAAACAAACAAAAATTCAGATCCACCATAAGGTGATCAGCAGTTTGTTTTTTCTTTTAAAAACTTATCATATATCTTCCTCCCTCCCTGTAGCTGTATCTCTCTGCCCCCATAAAACGCTCAGTGTGTCTGGTACAAGCCTGATTAAAAAAAAAAAAAAGAAAAATCATAAAAATGGACCTTGGACAGTTGAGTCCTTGGATTAATTAAGAGAGAGGGGTAAACAAAAAAAAAAAAGGAAGAAGAACAAAACACGTGAAACAAAAGCTGAAATCTCACCTCACGGGTCCCGCTGGGAAAACTGGTAGTAAAAAAAAAAGGAGAAGAAAGAAGAAAAACAAGAAGTGATCGTATTTTAACCCACTCCTCGGTCCCGAAGGTCGCGTTTTATCGTCTTCTTCCGGACCTGTTCCTCGTTCCTCGCTTTTCGCTGCCACTCCTCCGTTACTTCACTTCTTTTTCCCTCCCCCTCCCCTTTAAGGTTCCGATCTTCCGTAAAACGTCCGACAATTTGGATTGTCAAACGGAATCAAGGACGTATTTTATGTTTTTTTTTTGCGTTAAGATTCGCCGCGTTTTATACGTATTTGCCAACGCACGGTGCAAATGTTATTATCAGTTTATGCAAGAACAAGGGCGGAGGAGACGGGTGGTCTGGTAGATGTGGTATAACAACCGCCAGGGGGCGCCGATGCGTCATTGAGCAACCTGAACTACCGCGGTCGACGTTGAAGACGTTCGGTCAAAAGTTCGACAAATATTATCAGAGAAATGTACAAAAGTATAAGAAAACTTAAAGTGTAACTACTCATTACTACCGGAGTGGTATAATTTTGACTTTGCCCCTAAATCTTTTCACGTTTTAGAAGCTGGGCGAATATTTTGTACGTGATCTTCGGTAAACATAGATGAGTATTTTTTTAAAAGTTTGAAAAAATACAAAGAAAAGAAAACAATCACTACAAGTGAACTGTGGTAAACATAAAGTATTTCCCTCTCAGGTGTAGTGGTATTGAAAGTCAGAAAATAGAAATACGAGTTAGTGTTGGTCCTACCAGAAAACTGAACTAAATAAACAGTAGTAAAAACCTGCTGTGTATGTAGTACTAGTAGTAGCCACCATAGTGAATCTACTTAAGTCTCCACTACTGACTCCATTGAAATTGAATTTAACTAAATTGATCTAAAATCATAATAAGAGGAAGAAGAAAAACCAAAATAAACAAATCTAAATGAAAACAAATTAGCTATAGTCCACTAAAGCAAAATTTAACCAGCCATGCTAAATTAGCTGACCGAATTAGCTAGCTTACGAACTTTTTTTACTTTGTACATTCTAAACTATCTAAACCGCATTAAACCCGATAAAATACAATTAATTTAGTAATTTAATTCAAATTAAAGCAGCATCGTTAAGACAAAGTCAAATGACAGTGAGAAACACGGAAGGGCTTTGCTAGTAGCATAGCTTACCAAAGAGCGATCACCGACGAGTCTTTTTAGCTTATCTCGTTCTTATTCTACTGCCTCAACATTAAAAAATCCCTCTGAGCAACTGTTTCTATCAACAGCAACAACAACAGAAACAAAATATAATAAACCCAATGTGCACTATGTGCCCAAGAACAAATGGCAGGCAGAGTCAGTGACTGACTTTAGCTGTTAAAGGAAGTCACACGTCTGGCTGCTAACTAGCTAAAATACCTTCACAGTTTCTTCTCAGGACTTAGTAAAGACGTAAACAGATATTAAAAACAAAAAAGTGAAAGCAGGCATTTAATCTTACTGCGTCTGCATGAAGTTCTTCTTACCCCTGGCACCTCAAAATCAAGAAATGCAGATTTAATTTAAAACAAATTGATTAAAAAAAAAAAAAGGACATTTATACAAAACTATAAATCAAAAATTGAAAACTATACACTGCATGCTATTGGTGCTATATGTAGACTATATGTAGACTGAGGACATATAGATTTGTCAAACACAAGCACTAACAGAGGAAAGGAAAGTAGCAAAACCTCAACACATCCTTTTTTATTATTGAATTATGTTTACTGACACATTACTGGGTAGGTGTCATTTTGGTGTAGGAGTTACCCAAGGTCGAGCCCATTTTAAATAGTCGATGTATTGCCGGGTATGACGATGTATAAACAGTGAATCATATTTTGAATATAAGCTGTCTTGGAAGTAATAACTTGAATCTGCAGAGTAACCAATGAGTAAAGCCCTTTAGTAAGTTTAGTCGAATAAAAAGTAAAATTTTTCCATTTGAGATGTAATGCAGTAGCAAGTATAAGGTAGCATAAAATTAAAATACTCAAGTAAAGTCCAAGTGACTCATGGTTATGTAGCTTGATTTGCTGAAGACAGCATGGGCAGCTAGGCCTCAGACAGCTTATCAGGCTCTAGGATGAAAATTGAGGTGTGCACATTGAATGAATTAGTCTGAATTAGTCACCAAATGGAATATGCAACCAACTGAAGAACTGACAGGTGACTGATTTAACTGCCTGGTTAGAGGTTATGGTTCCGGTAAAATGAGATGATTGCAGCCTACCTCCTCCTGTATAAAAAAAGAACAGGGTCACTGCTAATGTCATTAGTTAAACTGTGCTTTTCCTGCAAAGACAAGTCAAAATGTCTGCTATCCCTCTTTTATGAAGTTTATCACCGCTGACAGTTCCCCCTTTTGTTCAGTTCATGTGTCCGCTTGTCAGCGTTTCTGTGACCGACACAAACACAAATGGCTGAACGGACGTGAAATTTCTGGGCCAATTCAATCTGAAAAATGTCTTGTTTGTTTATCAGTTATGTATTTTTTCCTGTTAGTCTTTTTCTGAGGTTGCTCACATTGGTAGAGGGATCAGTCCCTGCTGAATCTATATTTGGAACTTGCTGCAGTGCCTGATACTTATAGGGCACTGGACCAGGGCGGGGTATGAGGGAAGTCATTCAGAGCACACACACACACACACACACACACACATACACTCACAAAAACATCCCCCCCCCACACACACACACACAAAATCTCTCTCTCTCTCACACACACACACACACACACACACACACACACACACACACACAGAATAACCCCCTCGGAACATTAGGTGTACCCTAAACAAACTTTCACCTTCATCATAAAGAAAATTATCTCAAAAGTTACACTTTTGTTAAAAAATGCATAGGGTTTTCTTTTTTATACCTTACAAATATGAAACTTTCATGCTCACTCATGAATAAAGTACTTAAAGTGTCCTGTTTTAAACATGGTAATATTGTCGTTAATGCTTTAATAATGTATAATGACCGTGTGTATTCCTTTTTTTGTACTACTGGTTAACTTTTTACCATGTACTTTCATTATAATTTACTCTTTTGGAGAATTATTAATATACTTTTAATTTATAAGGAGTACCTGTGAAACAGAATGCAAACCTAAACATCATTTATGAAATTTTAATTTGAGTATGTTTGATATGTTTATGTTTATATTGAATACATTTTTGTATTTAAATGCAATTAATTATAACCTAATTGTGTCTCAAAAAAGAGGAATAGTATGACACTTTTTTTTGCTGAGAGTGAGATGAAAAGCTCAATAAAACTGTCTTTATGGTAAACGTGTGGCCAGAGCTACCAGCTCGTAGTTAACCTAGTGTAACCAAAAGGAAATCACTAACCCTAACCCCCAAAAGTAGTCCTGCACATAACTCTACTAAAACCACAAGTG
The DNA here is from genome assembly GCA_016859345.1 of Istiophorus platypterus. NCBI lineage: Eukaryota > Metazoa > Chordata > Actinopteri > Istiophoriformes > Istiophoridae > Istiophorus > Istiophorus platypterus. The sequence continues at coordinate 8,080,947 of CM029132.1, read as the reverse complement.
TGATATTTACACATATATTATTTTGTAGGGAGTAAACAAAACAAACAAAATATAACACGTTTCATTAGTGAGTTTTAGAGGTGTTGCAACTGACTGCTGGCTGTAGCTTCATATTTTTGTAGAGACATGAGAACGGTATAATTTTCTCATCTAATTCTCAGTATATTAAAAATATGTATGTTGGGAAATATGCATATTTGGTTTCTCGCAAAATGAAGGTAGGCTATAATATTTCGGTGACACCTAAAAACGTGATAAAATGTGATTTGAGTAAAATTGTGGCAACACCAATTGCACTGGCATTCACTTAATTTACCTGAACCTGATGTTGATTTTAACCCTGAATTGAGACCCAAACCTTAAATCAACCCCTTACAGATATGAGAGCTAAAAAACTTCCTCACTTTTAAGGATTCTCCTCAAGTTTATGTCTTCGGAAGTCCTTTATTGCAATAAAAGAATACACACACAGTCACACACCCAGCCAGAGGCCCCTAATGAGGCCTGTCCCTGATAATGGAGGTAATCACTGCAGCCTATCTGGCCTCTGCCCCTGCTGACTTGCTGCCAGCCTTGCCTCGGTTTATTTATACACGCCTGATCTATCAGCGCTGGCTCTATGTTTGGTGAGCCTCGGCATCCCAAAATAGAAATAATTAGGACAGGGCGGGAAAAGAGGAAAAGTGAAAACGTGTCTGAGCACACATATGCTCCATGCGGGCCCCCCTCCCCACCGCCCCATCCTCTGCCAATCTCTCCATCCATCCCAGCTACACTGTCTCCTCTCTGTTTTGTTTTCTGGAGACAGAGGCAGCAGGCAGAGGAGGGGTGGAGAGAGTTGTGTGTGGTCTGGATTGGGTGGCTGTCCGCCGTTGAAGTCGGGCGAAGCAGAGTGATCAACTCCTCCAGATTGCCACACACACGCTGGGGTCATGATACTATCTCTGATCTCTCTGTCTCTGTGCTTTTCTTTGGGTCTTTTAAACCCAAACTCATTGAATTGGTGCAGATATGAATGCACGAGTCACTGGTTAAATAATCATCTCTAATTTTGACTTGTCAATCAACTACTTAAATTTATCCATTTGCCTGTTATTTGCCAAATATAGATGCCACATAGTTTATTTCATGATTTTTATGGTTGTTGTTAAGCATTTTCGGTATGTCACGGTGGGCTCTGATACTATTTGATGGTAGTTGAATTATTTTGGCCATATTTTTTTCTTTCAGGGAAAGAGCAACCTTTTAAAAACAAAATATAAAAAACTTACAGAGGAATCTAAATGTCAGTATCTTACATGGAGGCAGAATAAAGCAACTCGCTACATGGAATAATAAAAAAATGGCATGAAAAAGTGGCAATTCAGCACTAAAGCATTGGCTGATTAGGTCCTTTGTTCTTCTCAACTCAGACTTTCAGGACTTATTGATAGAATACAAATACTTGATAGGATGATATTTTTATCAGTGTGTCATTGATTTACTAAATTTTGCTGTCTAATTGAATGATTCCAAGCAAAGTTTAATTGAAAAAAAGGAGAACCAGTTATTAAGATTTTTGTTTTACATTTATTCAGAGGTTTTTATGTAATGCATGACAACAACACAAAGTTAATTGAACTGAACAAAAATTTAATGAATACATAAGTAATTTTGTACTTTGATATTGTCATACAATGAAAAAAAAACCCTATCAGGGAATTTCAGGTCATATTTTGAGCCCTAAAAGTTGTGGTAAGTGAAAAAATGTGGCAGTCTGCTGAGATTATTTCAATCTGTTTTCCATAAAATCCACTTGTTTAAAGAATTTTGTCAAAATGAGTGTCAGTATCTTCAAAGAAGACAATTTCATACACTTCCTTGCACTAGGACAATAAAAAAGACACTTGACTTTTACCAGTTGTTAACAACTTTATGTTTTAGGGGAAAAATGCAATTATTTCAATTATTTTACTGAACTAATAGATTTGCACTTTTTTTGTGAGAGAAGTCACTTTGCATGTTTATCATGTTGGGACATATATCAGCATTAGGAAAAATTATTCTCATCATGATATTGATTTTTGCCATATCAGACAGCTCAGAGTAAAATCCAAATGCTTCAGTAACTCATGTGAGGGGATAGAATACATGTTCATGTGCTCTAAAAAAAGCATTTAAATTCAGTTGTGCGTAAACTAACTGAAGCCAGCCTGAGGGTAATGTATAACCCCAAGGCAGGTCTGTAACAGCAACATCCTCAACAATGGCCTTATCATGCGCCCATCTCTACTCATTCCGGTGTGAGGCATGTTGTCAGCACTTCAGATCTCTTAAGAGTGGCTTTAGAGTTTTGAAACTAATGATGACAATGCCAGGCGGCCAGGCGGCAGATGTAATTGGCATGTCTGAAGTCACACACACACTCACTTAGCCTAAACAGCCCTTGGTGCCAGTCCCATAATATAAACCCACCCTAGATGCATGGGTACAAATACCCTCGAAACTGGTCACCAGCTCAGAAGACGCAGCGCTGCAGCCAAGATCGTTGAGGACAGAAATCCATAGAGGAATCAGAAGATTTAAGGGTGAGCATATAGTTGCTTTTGTGTTGCTGTTCTTCTTGCAGTGGTGATGATCAGAGATGAAATTTGACTGTCCTGCTCTGTCCAGATGCTTTGCTCCAGGTGTTTGCTACCTCTCCTGGCTCTTTACCTGTTGCTGGAGGAGATATCTGCTGCTGTCCTGCCGAGCAGATTCAAAAACAAAAGGGTAGGCTTTTACACGCAGAAACCTTGTCACCTTTTGGACAGACAAATTAATAGCGGCATAAATTTAAATTCCATTTAGTCTATTTGTCTTTTAATAAAACGATTGCCGACTGCAGGAAGTCAACTGGCTAGACCAAGAGCTCGTTTCCCGCCTGCCTGATCGCTCAGACCGCGAAGACCTCTCTGTGGGTGACGCAGGGGGGACGGCCAGGGATGTGGTGGGTCGCCCCTCTCGTCCAGAGACTTTCCTCGCCCCAACAGAGCATCTCTCTCTCCAACGTCAGCGCCAGAACCAATACCAGTACCAACGTAAAGCCAACGAAAAGAGGTGAGGATCGGCATAGTATCATATGGTATGAATGGGTTTAGACTGGAAGAGGAGGTTTTTAGTTATACACATGATAGAATTATCGCAGAAGAAAAATCTTTACCGAATGTGATTTGTTTCTGTTGAACAAGCCAGGGTAACTGGAAATGTAATCAACTCCTTGTTTAAGTAATTTAATTAACTCTTAACATGTTTTATGTCAACTATCATTTAACTCAATAACTTAACTCCATTTAGTTGATAGGTACACATAACTAAAATTCTAAGAAGCTTTGGCTGTTGTTCCATTTGTGGATTTTTTCTTCTTTTAAATAACAGTGTACTGTTTTGTTTTGTTTTTTTGAATGTGTGGTAGAAGCATAATAGTAACAAAAAGTATAAGTTTTACTTTTTTAGTCACAAGACATCACAGAAGCTCAATGTCTCGGACTGAGCCTCTACTTCTCCCTTTGCTGTGTCTACAGGAGGAAGGTTGTTCCTCTCGACTCCATCGGCAGCTTTCAAATGTCCAGTTCCCGAAACCCAAAGGTGCGTAACAAGAGAAAAATTATGTCACTTGTTTCTAAAGCAAATCAGCCTTAGTTAGAATGTCACTTAAATGCCACCTTCTCTATACACACGCTGTATTTATATTTAGACCTGAGACAGAAAAGAGACAGTAAAAGTATGGCTCAGTTTTAATGAGTAGTCTGAATCGTTCACTGTTTAAATGTCACAATTTCAATAGCAGAGTTGAATGCCCAGGTCTGTTTTCTTTATTTCTTAAATGACAGATATTTCTGCATCATTTGCACAGACAGCCTTCAACTTGCATGAACTTGAATGAAGAACTGAGCATTTCAATACTATCTGTTACAGGATGAGCCTGATGTCCCCTGGGAAGACTACATGGACTAAAATGAAACACAAGCAGCTGAGCTCTTTCGCAAGTTTCCTCAATGCCAATTTATCTGTGATTGTGTCATATTTATTCATCAACTCCTATTTAACTCACTGCCATACCAACAAGTGAGATGCCTGTCGACCATCTCCCTCTACTGGTAGAAGATACATATATGACAAACACTTCACTGTGTGCTAACATCTAATAAAATGTGACAAAAATATCCATTTCCAATGTCTTTTTTTTTTTTAAGTCCTTTCAAGACAAACAATTCAAAAATACCACCTTTATGTTCCCAAAGACTTTTATTTTTCAAGCTACAATTAAAGAAAACAATATCAGACTGCAGAAAATATAGATTTTGCTTGGGTATTTTCTCTCTTCACTTTCACATATGTACAGTTGTCAGAACAGGATATGTACACAGAACTGAAGTTGTAGAGAGAGTGCAACTGCTACTAGAGACTTACCAAGACTCTCCCACCAACGAAAGAAAAGCACATGGTAAAACCAAACAACATAAACAAATGCCACAACCTACGTGGCGTCAACTTATTTTCTGTACACTACGACTTTTGTTCTCGATGTGAGACAATCTTATGTCCATTCTCTGACACGGGTGCATCTCTAAACCCGCTTCTCAGAAAGCTAAGAAATAAACAATTACATGAAATAGAAAAACAAATATTTTACAACCATTCATAAACAAGCCTCGGAGCCACTTTGACATTGTAAAGCACTGCCAAACCATTCATCTTACAGCAACATTACCCCCCTCATAGACAATGAGTTTTTAAACAAGAAAAACAACAACCTCACATGAAACAAGAACATCAAAATTTAACAGCTTTCAATGTAAATGTTGTTCATGGTAAATGGCTATCAATGATTGGTTAACGAGCCAGACAGGGAGAAACATTAAGCGCTTAATCATGAATGTACACAGCTACATGCCAAGTACAGATTTAACCAGCCGTAGCTCATCGTATGCCCAATACCATCCATATATGTAGTGGAATTGGTATTTTGGGTCTATATCTAAAAAAGTGCACTGCTGTAAGAATTGTCTGTGTGCAATTTGAAATTTAGCAATTTAGATGAATTGCGGATGCAAAATAATAAATGTTAGCTGATTCTGAAAATTCAAAGATTATCCTACAGGAGTGAGATCGCTACATTTTATCACAGTGGTTGCCACTGACAACCACAAAAAAGCAAACTCAAAAAGAAACCGCCAAAATACAATGGAAAATAAAAACGAGCTGCCCATCTATCGTTATGACATACTTCTAAACAAATAACAGGAGTGACATTTTCCCATCTCGTAAGCTATACATTTTGTCAATATGTAAAACTTTCATTGATTTAAAGCCGAAAGGAAAAAGGCTCTCAAACTGAAAATGGTACTCCCTTGAGACACTAAAGGAAATTTTCACTGATTTGTCAATATCCTCAAGAAATAATTTAAAAAGGTCAAAATGTGCCTTCAGTGAATGTGAGAGCATATGTGAAAATGTATGTGCACATCACCAGCACAGTATATAAAAATATAGCCGATTAATGTAGGGATTAATTGGAAACCAAAAAATGATTCTCCACTGTCACTGTTGCCTTCTCTCCAGTTCTTCACAGTAGCCAAAGAAAAAAAGAACTAAGAATTAAAAAAAAAAAAAAGAAAAAAAAAAGTGAGGGATAAATAAGAATGGTTGTGATTGTCAAAAGAAATCCTACGAACTGACAATACTGTTGCCATCCGGGTGATAATTTAGGCTGTTTTGGCTGTAGGCATCAAAGAAAATAAGTGTCAGAGGACAACAAAAACAGGCTGGGTGCTCCTCGTCCCTCCCATCCTCTTCACCTCTAAGTGTCCTTTTTGTGTCCTGACCGCCGCAAGTCCCTGCACTTGTGGCAGTAAAAGATGTCGGGAACGTTGGACTTCTTGATCTTTGCGCATGACAAGTGCACCCATATGCCACACTGGTTGCACTCGATCATTGGCCGTCCTGCAAATGGCTTCCCACAGTAACAGGTGATCAAGTCCCATGAATCATCCCCTGTGTAGACAAAGAGAACACAGTTAATAGGCAATTACTGATGGTAAAAGGCAACAATAGGCACATATCAAATACTGAGAAAAGAAAGCAGGTTGGGGGGGGGCAAAAAAAAACAAAAACCCACACACTCACAAGGTTTGGGTATAAACAATTACCTTGTTAAATGCACAGAGAGCATACTAAAGAATTTTGTTAATTACATAGCACAAAATCACAATCACGTACCTGACTCCACCATAATGTCTTCATCTGCGATCCAAGTCTCACCCTCACTGGAGCTCAACTCTGCTTCCCTGATCGACTCATCTGGCTGCATCTTCCCCAGGCCCTGCATGGTCGGGGTGGAGCCCCCATGCACCGTCAGCTCCTCTCTGACGGGTCGTACCTCTGTATGTGTATGCCGTGCCTCTGAGTCTGTCTCACTTTGAGCAGCTGAACTCTTGAGCTTCTTAGCTTTTGGCTGTTTTGAGTTTTTGCTTCGTTTGATGCGGGCTCGTTTCTCACCTTCACTGCTGCCACTATCGGCCGCAGTCATGGTAGAACCCAGTGACAACTTTTTCAGTTTTTTGTCCTTCTTGCGCTCTGCCTTCGTGCTGGCCTGGCTCTCATACAGGGAGTCTTTAAGGCGCATCTTGTCCAACAGAGTGCTATCAGAGTGCATGCGGCGAATATTTTTGCCCTTATTTGCTCGAGCTTTACGGACAAATGTATGGATGGTGTGGATGTCGGAGCTTCCATCTGCCCATGTATTGCCCATTGAGCTGCTGCTGCCCCCAACACCTCCATCTGCTGACAACCCTGAACTGTGTGCAGAGCTGGATGATGTCGGGGACCATGAGCTCTCCTATTGGACAACAAAAAGAAAAGAAACGTTTTGGTATTTCCTCAAAACTTGAGAAAGAGAGTAAATAACAGCGATATTCGAAGCAGTTTACCTCTTTTGGACTTGGGATGTAACCAGCATATGCCAGGACAAAGCTGCAGAACTTGTTGAAGTCCTCAACAGTCCTCTTTTTCCTCTCTGGGGGCTACAGAAAACAGACCTTTGTTAAAAAAAATGTGAAGCTTATCTAAACAAGCCCCAACAACAGAAGGCTCCTGGATAAATTATTCAGAGTATTTTAAGTGATATTACAAAGTACTCACCAGAGGTTCCGTTTTGCACGTCAACAGCGAATCTGGCGAGGGGGAGAAAAAAAAAAGTTCTCTAAGTCAAAAGTGAACTAGACTTATTTTCACAGAAAAAAAAAAACCCAACACAAAGAGGCTCCTAGTGGTACGATTGCACACGAGTGGACTTACGCTAGCATTAGCTTGGCAATACAGCATAACTTAATCACGTTTGTCAATGAACAGAATCTTGATCCTATTTAAGATCCGCGTTTGTTTGGTTACCCTAAACAGGCAGTCAGATTTTATTAATCACAGTTTGAGTGAAAAATAAGCAAGTCTGTCTTCGGGTGTTAACGCTAACCGAATACCAGTAACCGCAACCGGTGTCACTGGCTCGCTGCATGAACTTTACACAGAGTCCGCATATTTCGGCATCAGCCACGAACAGCTGTCCATCGATTTTACGACAACGTTAAAACAACCCGTTAATTTTGTAAAAGCGTTACTAAGATGGCTGTTTATGGGCTGCCAAGCTTTTAACTTGACATTTTGTGCTGTCTGGATGCTACCTGCTAACGTTAGCTGACATTTAAGAGTGGAAGAAGCTAACAACACGTTATCCCGTTTGCTACAATACGGGCAGATATGGTTCGGAATGGTTTGATGGGTTCCTTAAGGGTAGATATACATATCGAGTTGCTTTCAAACCCGACAATGATTATTGTGCATTTTATGGACCAATCCACATTCTTATGAGCTAGCTAAACACGCTGGCTTTCTTGAAATGGAAGTGGGAGGCTCGGTGGCTGTGCTAGCTCAGTGCTAGCAAGGTGTAGCCTTTAATCGCCCGTGTTGTCAGCATTTGAGTTTCGGCTAATTTTCAGAATGATGATTTTCGTGGCCAGCAAGAAAACGGATTTAACTTGAAACGGAAATACTAGAGTGTATTTTCAGCGGGGTAGTCGGGTAACGTTAGCTATCCAGCTATTAACCTTAAGCTATGTGGAACGGCGCCTTAACTAACTGGCAAGCTAACATAACTGTGCAATAAAGATTAACAGTGCGTTGGCTGACTCCCATTAATCGCAACCAAACACTAGACAGTCAATATTCACTTTAACAAAACTTTCATGGCATCCTGACGATAATACATGAATGGGTCAAGAGAAAGTCATGTTATTAATACAGCATACGCAACCAAACGCAACATTAACGTTAGCCAGAACTTAGATTGGATCATCTGTATTAATGTCTGTAAAACACGACGGACACATTTCAGCAGGTAAACAGATTAACATTACAAGGCATCGGGCTCGGTGTCGATAATGGTGAAACATACCTTGGTGCTCAGACATTATGTCAAGCATTGTCGCCTCACCGACAAGGCCTCGATCCAGCCAACAGAAGCAGCAGGCGAACTAGCCGGAGAGTAGCGGCCGTCGCGCTGTGCTTCCCCCCCGGCGTGGCTGCAACTTACCGCCGGGCAGCGTTAGCAGCAGCAAGCCAAGGGCGCGTAAGACCGAAGATAGTCTTCCTCAAAAAAATAAACAAAAACTCTCCAATGTGGGGTCCGAAGTTGTAAAGTCCCCTCGATGGGGATCCGCTACAACGGCTAACGTGAACGTACCAAAGGTAAAACCGCCACTGAACTGTGGCCGCACTAAACGTTATTAGCCCGACAAAATACTAATTCCTCCACCGTTGAACGCGATGCACTTAAAGCTTCCCTCTCTTCGTCGCTACATTTATATAACCGCCTATACTTGAGTATGACAGAACTGTAAAAAATCCGCTGCTAAACTCGAGTGCTAGCTATCGTAGGTCCATAATGGGAACTTCGCGGATTAAGTTTTTCGTTTCTTCGCCGTCCGCATACAAAACGACTGGAGCTTTGACTTTATTCCGCACGGTTTTCTCCGTGCGCGGCAGAAACCTCTTGGTGCTGCCAGCGCAAGGTCCTGCCGGGGCGTTCTGGGTAACGTAGTTTTTATCGCGCGGCTTTTGCCGAGACGCAAGTGTGGCTTGTGAATGCCCTCGAACTACATTTCCCACATGGGATCGCTGTTGAATCCATGAGGATTCTGGGATATGACGTTTTTGGGTCTACGCTTCAAACACGCTACCTAGCGTAAAATGTTGGATTTGAGATCGGTTTATTCCCACTTAAATATATTTTGATGCGACCTTCAGTGTTCGCCATCTTAAGCTTTGAGAGATATTGTGTTTTTGCAGTTAAATTACAGAATTCTCAGATTAATGTTACGGTGTTCACGTTTCGGAATCGGAAGCATGCTATTTAGCTGAAGCTACCTGGACTTCACAGTTTATTTATATAGTACCATGTTGCCTGAATTACTGCAAGGCATTGATGCCGGAGGGTTTTGCATAATACAAGGTAAAGGCTTGCTGTAAATGTAGAGTTGATGTGTAAATTGCGAACAACAACACGACTGTCACCTGTGCGAATCGAAGGAATCGCGTAAAAGTCATGTAATTTCTACTCGTATTGACAGATTCTGCTAGTTATTCTGGTCGAAACCTCTTGAAAAGCTTCATCAACGCTGCATTGAACAGGTATTTAAAGAAGTGTTGATGGTGACCGTTTGGTTACTAAGTTTGGTCTAAGTTATGTATTTGCTTGAAAAAAAAAACGTAACCTCGAACTATGTTATGATTTTAGGGAGGAAACTGTCCATGTCATCGGTTTTGAGGTCAGTGAGGAAGAGCTGAGAGATGGATTAAAAGAATCACCTTCACAGAGGTAATTAACATCACACTGAAACTAGTAATTGATCAATAGCCATCCACTTCGCAAAAGATTCACTGGTTCCAACTTCTCCAATTTGTTCCTTTCCTCTGTTTTCCATCTTTGAAAACTGAGTTTCTTAGGGTTTGAGACTGGTCAAACAAAACAAGAAATGTGAACAGGTCATCTTTAATAGTCAAAACGTGACTTATGTGATATTTTATAGGATAAATGATTAATCAGTTGATCTTTAATAATGAAAACAATTGTTTGATGTAGCCCTTTCTATTACGATGTTTATTTAACCTATGATCGAACTGACCATTAATCGTCTGTTTCTGTCACTTCAGGTTATACTATCAAAATGCTTTTACAGACCCCCTTGGCTGGACCGACCATCCAGCTTTCACAGTTCACCGGTTCAATTTGGAGGAACTTACAAATCTGGTCAAGCAAACATCACACCCAAAACCAGCTACCTTAGTAATTGACTCTCTCTCATGGATTATGAGGCATGCCAGCCCTTCTGCAGTTTGCAAGACTCTTCAGCAACTTAAAAAAGGTGATAAATTGTCTCCTAAATGTCTGTATGTCAGTGTGGTGTCCAGATTTTACCTAAGTATAAGTGAATGAAGGAAGGTAGGATATCCAGGCTTTAAGAGTGATGGTAAAGCTCTTAGCTTTAATTAACATTCAGATCTATTTAAGTAAAGGGGAACTGTAAGACTATGCAGTACTTCAACTATTAAATTTTTTCTTTCCTGTGTTTGCATTAGGGGGAGCTGTGAGAGCTATTATTGGTTTGCTCCATGCAGACATGCATCAGAGAGGTACTGTGGGAAGTGTATGCCATATTGCTACTTCAGTCATTACTGTGGCACCTGGATTGAAAGGAGATGAAGCAGTGGCAAAGATAACAAAGCGCTCAAAATCGGGGAAAGTTACGCAAGATGTAAGCAGTTCCTTTTTCCAGCTAGCCGTCTAGGTGACTATCTTGGGTTCCTACACTGTTAATAAAGATTGATAATGTTATTTTTGACCATAGGAAGAGGTTTTCAACATCAAAGAGGATCTTACAGTCATAGTGCAGAGTAAGCTCAGCCTAATTGGACCCAAACAGCCAGACCCTGAGGAACAGGAGGTATGGTGTAGCACGTTTATTCTATATACTCAATTCGAATATAGAAAGGGTTCAGACCTAGTGTGACTGAAATGGTTTTTTTGTGTGTGTTTCTGTAGACGGACCCAACAGCTAACTTGACCTTCAACCTTCGCTTATCTGATGCAGAGCGCCAAGCTAAAGAGAAACTTGCACTTCCATTTGTCTTCAGCAAAGAGAAGTGAGAAATTTTCCACACTTATTATATTTTTCCAACAGTTCATTTCCATTTCCATTTTCCAGTAAATAATAAAAAACCCTCTCTCCTTTCCATTTTAAGGAAAACCGCTCTTCTCCACTCAGGCCCAGGTTCAGGACGGATTCTGTATGAACCTGATGCTAACGATGACTATGACCAGGAGGACCCAGATGATGATCTCGATGTGTAGGGTTAGGGCATAGAAACCCACTGAAGGCCCAGAAGATCCATGTTTTAAATCATGTCCTCTCTGCCATTCAAGACACTCAGTTTTTTCAGCAGTGCAGTTTCAAAGCCTTACCATCATCTCATGACGATATAATTTAATGCCTAAAATTTCTGTATGAAATCTGTTTACATAACTTTTTTTTCCTGATCACCTCACTATTAAAGAGTTTGTTTTTTATCAAAATAAAATGAGAATATCATAAAATTACTATATAACAAACTTTGCTTTTTCATAAAATCGATAATTTCATATGTAATGTAAGATTTCATGTGCTAGCCATTGCACTGAAATGAGTCAGTTTTAACATGGTGATCCAACTGGATTTTTACACATCTAATGCAGTGGTTGCCAGCTTGGGAGTCAGATCATAAGTAATATGTAGGGTCACAAGATGATTAAATTGAAAAGAAAGACAAAATCATGTTTGGTTCAGACTCTTCTCCTAAGGTCTTCTTCCCTTTTCTTCCAGAGCCTCTAAAATCCCACAGTACAAATGAAACATTCTGAGAGGGAAAAAATACTGCTCACAGCTGTTCATACCAAGGCTTCAAAATGTAATGCGGAACAAAAGTCCACATTGTCTCTTTAGTAAATATTATAACTCTAAGTGAAACTCAGGTATGATTTACTAAACCATGTGGTATTTTTATCATGGCAGCATCAGACTGCTTATTAGTTTACCAAATAATTTGTAGTAATTTATTGGGTGTTGTAAAACTTTTTTGTATTAACTGGCCGTTGGCAAGCCTTTGCGTCAACCAACAGCTGTTAAGCTGCCCCTGCCAAATATGACACAATATATACAGTGCCCATAAAAAAAAGGAATTCATCTACGCCTTGTAACTTTTTTGATGTACTGTTATACAACTTTAAATCAAAGGTGTAATGAGGTTTATTGACACCAATTAAGCCACTTCTGAGAATAAAAGCAAACCTTTACGCGGACGCATTGATATCATACAAAAAAATCAAACTGGGCTGCAGCAGGGCTTTAAGAGTAGCTGCAAAACACCGAACTAACTAAAAAAGAAAAGAAAACTAAATGACGGTAGGTCGATTCCCCAGACTCGGAGCGACCTGCCAGCGCAGCTCATCCACGTCTGTTTATTTTCTTTCCACGTGGGCGTGCTGCGCGCAACCACCGGGCTCCTCGCGGAAGTGACGGCAGGGCGGCGATGGCGGCTCGCAGTTTCATTCCGGATTTCCACTGGACTACAAACTGATTTTAACCGGTCCGCTTAGACTTTTCGGGGACTTTTGTACAGCCGTCTCCCCTCGGAGCGCCTCGCAGGGCGAAGTCGCGTTGACCCGGTGCTTGACAGCGAGCGGCCCCGCAGCTTTTTCGGGGGGTATTTTTTTTTTTTTATCCAAGGTTCAAGGTGGTCACCCTGTCGAGCTAGCGGTAGCTCGGCGGCTACAAGCTAACGTTATTGGGTACACGGCTAGCTCCCGAGCTAGCTTGTCAACTAGCTGCGTGTTAAGGTGCATACCGCAGCAGTCGTCGTGCAGCCGCCTCTCTTTTGACCACGTCCACGTTCGTCTTTCACAGTAACGATGCGAATGTACTGTATTTAGTGTTAATTGTGCCACAAGTGTGCAGAGCGAGATACTCACACGTTTGCTTGGCCTCTCTTTCATTTAAAATCGCTAGTTTGGCGGCTGCGGCTAAAGACGGATTTTGCCTCACTAGCAAGTAGGTTCCCCTCAGTAATTACCCCCAACATCTTCGGGCAAAAGCTTTCTATCAACTGGGAATTGAAGTTGAGTGGCTGTGGGGGTCTTTGCGTGGTTATCAACATGCTGAAGACCCGGCAGTGTTTACTTGGCATCCGCACTTTTCTCGGCGTAACGTCCAGAATATGGGGCTTCATCATGTACATCCTCAGGAAGCACCTACGAACGGTGAGGAAGGGTTTTTAAAGATATTTGGAAGTTGCTGTGTGCCTGTGTCAAGTGAGAAAAGTCATTGCTTACGTCGCCTTGGTCCCCAACATGATTTTTTATTTATTTTTGGACCACATCCATCCATAGGGATGCCCAGTTTGCTCTCAGAGAGCGAGGTTACCTGCGTTTTCTGTCCCATTATGTGCCTCCATCATGTTCGTTTTGTCAAATAAGCAGTAGCGTATGTGATGTTGGAGCAGCTTCAACAGCCCGCATCAGTGTCAAATTTATAGCTACAGCTTCCAGCTCTGAGATGACTAAAAGTAAAGCAAACTTTATGTTAGAAGAGCTTGGTAAAGATTTGACGCACACGCTGGCAATGCAGGAGTTGCATTAAGTGCCACAAGGGATATTAAAGCGCACCAAAATGTACTACTGCAACTTTTCGATTAATCTGTCAATTATTTCTTTCAGCTAGTCGATTAACCGATTACTCTTTTAAATGTCAAGAAAATATTGGAAAATATCCGTCATATTCTATCCAGAACCCAAGAGTAGGTCTTCGAAAAGTCTACTTTGTCTCACTAATAGTCCAAACCTGAAAGATATTCATTATTGATGGAAAAAGGGAAAACCAGTAAATCTACACATTTCTGAAGTTACAACTGTGGCACGTTTAGCCTCTTTTTCTCTTGATAAATGACATAAGTATTTGATTATTAAAATTGCTACAGATTGATTTTTCGTTGATCAACAGATCAATGAATGGACCGACTGTTTCATCCCCTTAATAACATATCTAGGTGTCTGTTTTTTGTATGATGAGATAGTGGGAACGAATAGCTCATCCAGCTACAGTGCAAACTGTAAACCTCCCACATCAAATTGCAAAATTCAAGCAGTAGCCAGGACAAACCTACAGGTCACCTTCAATTGCTCACAGATGCCTCCACAATAAACATGGCATTTAAGGTGACAGAAGCTGCTTGTTTGTAACTTAGACACACACACAGGTGTTGTTGGGTCATTAATAGACATACATATGTGGTGTAATATGAGTGGACTTTGACTGTAGCTCCGTATCAAGCCAACAAAGCTTGGAGGAGTGCCTTGTGTGTTGTAATCATCTTTCTTTTTGAGGTTTGTGTGCAGTTTATTTTGTGGCAGTAACACTTGCGGGTTGTCAACAGGCCCTGAGAGTGAGTCGTCCAGTCCATGTTATGGCTGAAGTGAGAGGGATTATGTCAGCACAGGGAGCGTACTGTTCTCTTTCTCTCCCCCTGTTTCTCTCATTCTCACTCACAGTTTAGCTCTGTTGTTTACAATCTGTGATGCACTGGAACAATGTCAACGATCCAGGGAGCGCTTATGTGCCGAGCATTGTAATGTAGGTGATCCTATAGATAACCATCGAGTAAACTATTACGGATGATTTGATAAAAAATAGTTGTCAGAATTTTATGACTGAGCAATGTCTGTACCTTTTTTTTTTTTTAAACAAAGATATTAATGTAAAAGCCTGTGCCTACCTCAAGTTATTTCTAAAGCTTAAATGGCCTTGATAAGTCCTTTTGCAAGTGAATCAGGTAGACCTCTATATGTTTTCCTTTCAAGTAGACCACACTGCATATAGAAGCCTGATCCAAAAATTTGGATCAATGAAAGTTCTATTGGATTATGAATATTAGGACCAGGTCATAATCCCATGCACGCTACTATGTGTAAACAGATGATGAGAAGGTTGTTTATTAATCTTTTGTTGCATAATGGTTCTGCTTATTATCTCCTCCATGATACAGTAACAGTGTGTGGAGTGGGTGCTGGAACAATTAGTTAATGAACACAAAACTCCTTCAATAGCTTAAATAGTTGATAATAGAACTGAAATGAGAAGTTGATGAGTCGATTAGTTCAACAATTATTGGATTATTGGTTGGGCAAAAAATGCGGTCAGACCCATTCACTTGGACTCTGAAACCAAGTCAGTAATCGAGAAAATAATCTGAAAATAAACTATCTGACAAAATAAAAAAAATGTTAGTTAAGGCTTTAGTTGATGTCTTATTTGCAGTCACATAGTCAGTGTAATAACCAGCACTTTGCTCGAAGCCATACAAATAGAAGCACTAGCTGTTCTATTTTAGATTTTAAGTTTTTAGCTGTTGACTTCACATAATGGAAATTTTAGTTGTAGCACTAGTCTGGAGGCGAAGGACTCGGTCCAAGTTGCAGGCCTGGGGTCAAGATGGTACTCTCTTGGAGGTGAAGAGACCTGAGTTGATGGAGAGATTCCCCCCCGTGGTGCCCAGCAGCTGCTGCCCCTGATAGGCTTCCCCCAAGCTTACTCTGCCAGGCAGCAGTGGGAGGGGACACGGAGGGAGGCCCTGTCCAAGGCTTAGGTACCAAGCAGCCTGGGCTCGGTCAAAGTCACCCTGCAAGTCTTCCTTTCTATGTGTGTCCCCATGCTCCACTGACACCCACCGACAGCTGGGGGGATAAAAATAGCCCTGTGAAGAAAAGTGCAGAGCCCCTGGGCAAGAGCAGCACTGGAAAGGAAAGGATCCTCTCTTTGTGGCCAGAGCAGAGCAAAGAAAGTTAGAGAATTTACTGCCTTAAAATGCCAAAATATAAGTTTTAGGATTTCAGTACAAGGAGATATCAACTTTTGTCTGGTCCAAGTCATCCATAACACAGTTTAGTTTCAATCATGATGGTGTCTTCAAATTTTTATTATGGATTGCAGTAGTCATAATGGCATAAAGCCACTCTTCTTTAATGCCCCAGAGGATTCCCAAAACACTAATACTGGCGTCTGTGTAAAATCACACAAAATGTTGTTGCTTTGGAAATAATGTGACACTTTGAGTGTAGTAAGACATTAAAAAAAAAAAAAATTGGAAATATCCGTGCACTTGGAAATCAAAAACGTATTCAAATTTGTCACGAATAATCAAACTAAAAAAACTACATATTTGAATTCTATCCATGATGTAATTAACTAATTATGGCTAAGTATGTTGTGTATTTTTTTTTTGTAACCAGTGTGATCTATTAAAGACTGCCTGTCTGTCTCATTTGCCTTGTTAATTTGCAGATAATCCAGTATCAGACGGTGCGATACGACACTTTGCCTCTGTCACCTATCTCCAGGAACAGACTGAGTGAGTATACAATTGTTTTTATGATACTTCTGCACTGCAAAATTGTCGGGCACATGTGTCAGATTGTAAATTAATACCAGGATAGCTGGAAAGTTATGGCAGGTGCTGTTCTGTATTACTGCATGCTTTTAACATGGTGTGTTTTATTTTTTGTTTTTTTTTTTTAATTGATAATAGATAGCATGGAGTGGAGACTATCGCAACAAGTTTGTAATATGGAAATTTTAGTAGCAATTAAGATGGTTTTCAATGAAAAAGTGACTGTGCAGAAAAAAAGTTATCAGCATGGTAACAACACACAGTTGTGCACAGTGTGAGCCCTCTGTGATGATTAAATGTTCAGACACACTTGAAAGGACTCCTACCATAATATAGCTTCTCCATATGAGGAAACTCATTCAAGCTCTTGAGTTTTATTTGTGAGTCATGTCTCTGCTTTATCCTGTAGCTGTGTATTTATTCAGGTGATCATATGCTATGTGCAAACCATAGTTAGCTTGTATTTTCTGTTTCACTACATTGGTTAGTTATTGTGTGTGCTCATGACTTTTTAATTGCATACCAACAAAGAATGATTTTTGCATGGTTTGGGTGAAGTTTGGTTCCATAACAGTATAGGAAGATGACATTCTTGCATCATTACAACTACAACTAATCAATAACATTTAGGCTTGATATTTAATAAGCAAGTGTTAAATACCAAGAATTTAGTATAAACATTATATAATGTAATGGATATTAGACATTATAAATTTGACTGCACATCAAACCCTTGCTAATAAAGAAGCTGCATACAGATCATAGTGTTTCTCATACTCATTACCAGAATGCTGAAATGATAAGATAACAACTCTTAATTAAGAAAGAATTACGCTAGCAAGTAAATGTCAGAATCAACTTTAGACTGTGGCACATTAACCAAAAAGAACTGTTACTTTCTGCCCTGACACTGAGTGGTGGTACTGGTTTGTGGTGTAGAAGCGGAGAGGAACTGCAAATGTTAAAGGTAGCACTTAACGCTGGCCAGAACTGGTGACTGCACTCTGAATGAGCTTCCCTTATGTCCAAAGAGAGCTCCTTCAAAAGCACAGGCCTGACTCAGAGGAAGGATTGTTTTTCAACTCTACTTTACTCACCTCCCTAAACTCTCTCCAGTGACTTCAGCTGGAGACTCAGGTCCAGTCTACACTGAGTGAGGGATTTCTGCTGGTGTAGACAACATTGTAAACTGAATTAAATTAACTTTATCAGCAGTGATCACTTGCACTAGAAGCAGGAGCAGAAATTTTAATTGCCAATTTGAGGAAAGATTGTTATACAAGGGAATGCACCCTTGTATTTAAAGGTGATTGAATTTACAGCGAAATTAAGTAGCCTCTGTTAGTTTTAAGAAGACATTTCCAAGCCTAAATAGAGTATTTGTGGAATCCAGACAGACAAAAGCTGAAAGAAAGAAAGAAAGAAAAAAACCTTTCACTTCAGAGAGCCCCCTCACTCTGCTTTCTAACTGCTCAAAAAAAAAAAATTCAAAGAGCAGTGTCTTACTAGTGCACTTAAAATAAGCATGGTTTCAAAGTAAAGTCAGAAGTACAAGAGAAACTGATCACTGACCTGCTAAATCTTCCATATGCAGATTTTTCAACAACCAAGTTAATAAAGGGCATCTAAATGCATTGTGTGATTTCCTGTGTAACCTCATTTCTCCCATTAAGCTGGTTACATGTGAGTATGTAAATATACTGAATAAAGTACATAAAATAATACAGTGCTTACACTGCCTGATAAACCCCAGATGCAGTAAAGAGGAAGATTCTGGTTCTGGACCTGGACGAAACGCTGATCCACTCTCACCATGATGGGGTCCTCAGACCCACAGTGAGACCTGGCACGCCGCCAGACTTTATCCTCAAAGTATGGGCTTTAACACATATATGCACATATTTTATTACAAATCCATTCAAGTTTGAACGCTTGTTTTTCAATTAATGGACTGGATTCCACTGTTTCCTTTCGCCTGCAGGTCGTCATCGATAAGCACCCAGTCAGATTCTTTGTACATAAAAGGCCACATGTTGATTTCTTTTTAGAAGTGGTGAGTGTCAGTTAATGTGACTGTCTGTGTTTGAATCCTACATTAGTGAAAAGAAAAGCACACTGTGAACATGAATCGCAATTGCTTGAGTCTTTCCCAGGTCATCTTTTATCCAGTCTGTCATCTTTCCCAGTGTTTTCTGTTGTACTGCCCACTCACTACCTGATGTTAGAAAGCTATATTTGTTTTGGATAATGATCCTTCATGACTTACTAAGCACTGACTGTTAACTCCTGTACTTGTTCTATTGTGTGCACTATACCGTGTGTGTACACAGGTGAGCCAGTGGTATGAGCTGGTGGTTTTCACAGCCAGCATGGAGATCTACGGCTCAGCGGTGGCAGACAAGCTGGACAACAACAGGAACATCCTGAAACGCAGATACTACAGACAGGTACTGCTTGAAACTGTATTTTTTATAGCATATATTGTAGCTGGTACTGATTAGGACTCTAGTCCCATTTAGCCTTTGAAGTTTCTTTCATTGACTCGCATTTTTGTGTCTTTTGCCAGCATTGTACAGTGGATCTAGGTAGTTATATTAAAGACCTGTCTGTAGTACATGATGACCTGTCCAGTATTGTCATCCTGGACAACTCGCCTGCTGCTTATCGTAGCCATCCAGGTAAGTCCTAAAGCCTCATGGTGTCACTTGCACTGTCTGTACATCACTCTGTCTGTCCCTTAATATTTTACACTCGTACAAATAAAATAATGGAAGTTAAATACTGGGGTATAGTGCCAATGCAGGGGGGTCAGACATGACTAGGTGGGAAAATGTGGAGTAAAACTGAAGTTGAAAATAATTTTTTTTTTTTTTTTTTTTTTTTTTTAAACCCAGAGGGGTTTTGTCTTTAAAAAGCAAACTAATCAGTGAATTACTCGCTGATTGCACTGATTGCTAGAGCAAAGCCATTGTTAATGTCATTTGTTCCACCATGTGAATATGTCTGCTTGTATTCTATGAGGAACTATAGAACAAGGGGAGTTTTTAATTTCTAACGGAGACTATGACAACAAGTATGGGAACCTCTGACATTTCTAGACAAACTCAGATTGACTTTTCACATAAGCAACAAAAACAGTCAGGCATTGTATATTTATAGTATTTTTTTATTTTAGTGAGTCACTGTTTGGGTGGTATCAAAAGGTTAAAGCAGCATGACTGAGGCAACTTCTAACCAGTTTCAACAAAGTGACATTTACAGAATAGTGGTAAATGCTAAAGCATTTTAGTGGCAAACAGAGGAGAGAATCAGGAAACTGCTTCAGTAGTGTCAGTTACAGTATCTATCTAAAGTTTGCTAACAATAGCTAAGTTTGCCACTACATGCTACTGGTCACACTAGACCAGTTAAGACACATCAACCTTGTGAATTATCAGGAACAGGACAAATAACTGAGCTATCTCTTCGCACTACAAGGCTTGTATTGTAAATGATGTAACAGCGCATTAAACCTGCAGCTCCTCTAACACTTGGTGGCCTCTTTAACAGAGCAGCATAAAATCACATCCATGTCTATGTCTCTGACATGACTAACTGGCTTTCTTCTACCCTCCAGACAATGCAATACCCATCAAGTCCTGGTTCAGTGACCCTAGTGACACAGCACTTCTTAACTTGCTGCCTATGCTGGATGCACTAAGGTAAAAGGCACAATGAATTTGTCATGAAAGCAAATATACATCGCAAACACTTTAACTCATGGCTTACTCTTTCCATCATCTAAAGTCTTAAGCATACTACCTGAATACAGTTGTCTGTAGTCATTTAAGAGGTGAAAGGTAATGCCTGCAACTAAGTGCACATTATTTTAGTTGTTGGTACGTGTTAACACCTGTCAAAATGTCATTTGGCTACCTTGACATTGATTGTTGGCAGCACTGCATTGACATTACTCTGAAGACGAGGGTGTTTCATCAGCACCATTGACAAAAATGTGGTATAACTGTTTTTTGGTTTGCTTTTGTTGCTTTTTGTTTTCTTTGTTTGTTTTTCGTAACAACCAAGTGCAGTAACTGCATGTAGCATCACAAAGTTTTGTTGGGTCAGTTAGGTTGTCAGGTTTGTCCAAAAAAAAAAACACAGCATCTCTGTTTTGCCTGCATAATAATCTGAGACATGGAAATTTTGAGCAGCTAGACTGATTGATTAACTGAAAGTTAATGTAAAGTAAGGCATGTAAGGCATGTCATTTGCCCTGATAGAGCCATGCTAGCTCTTCGAGCCTTTTCTAGGCTCTAGCACAGAGTTGAGGGTGATATCAGTTTTCTCATCTCAATTTCAGAAATCTCCCAAAATCTTGTTGCCTTATTGCCTAAGACAGAAGAGCATGCAGTTTCATTTAGCTGAACTATAACATTTTCTCTCTTCTTATTTAGGTTCACTGCTGATGTGCGCTCCGTCCTCAGTCGAAACCTCCACCAGCACCGGCTCTGGTGATTGGCTGAATCAAGAGGGGCGGGACTTGTTGACCAGCCTCTTCCTCTCTGCCGGCTTCCTTCCTGCCCTCCGTTCCCACACAGACGACCCACCAGCCCTCTCTGAGCCTCTCAGATGTCTCCTGAGGAGACGAGGGTTGGGGTGAACGCCTAACACGGGATGAACAGTATGGGGTCACCAGAGCCCAGAAACTACTGGGGAGGGAGTGGGAGCCAGCTTGTTTTTTTTTTCCTTCTTCTTCTTCTTGATTCTTTATTTGTTTTTTGTTTTTGTTTTCCAAAACAAAATGGAGCCTTTTGCCTTATCGCTCCTGATACTGACTGTGCGCGTATGGAGGTGAGCTTGTGTTCGTGAGTCGGAGTATGCTTGCTGAGTTCGTTAGTCCTTTTTAAACTTTTTTGAAGATTGGGAGGGGGAAAAGAGAGGGATCATCAAAGCAACAAAGACAATTCTACATTATTAATTCTTGTTCCTCTCCATCAACACCAGACGTTGCACTTCAGCAAACAATTCATCAATTTACTGTCGTAACCTCTCAGAGGAACTGAGAGGGAGAAAATAGAAAACTGCCCCTTTTTAGATCAACCTTATAATCCAGTGGCCATTATTTGGTTCCCAGGGTACTTTATGTTTTTTTTGTTTTTGTTTTTTTTTTCCCCTCCCCCAACAAGAATGGATCAACTTACATGATGTAATTGAAGGATTTTTGCTTGCAACATACCATCCACAGGCATTTTTCTGGACAAATAGCCAAGCAATCTGAGGGTTTTTGTTTTTTTGGGTTCTTTTTTTTCAAGCCATAACCATCACTCTCTCCACAAAGCTCCTCATGGGACTCAGTGATAAAGACTTGACAGAAAGGCTGTGAGAAAAAAAGAATGGCTTGTAACGATATGTGGACTGCCGTGCCGCCTTTTCCATATCTGATTGTTTCTGTTACCATGATATATGATAATATTACTTCTGCATACCATGACATTACGCTCTTCCCCTTTACCATTCGATGCCATCCTGATTTCATCTAATAGGAATTGCACTTAATTTTTCCCCCTTTTGTTTTTGTTGCAGTTAGTTTTGTACTTGGTTCAAATTTGCAACCTTCCCCTTTCAGTTTTTACCCACTCCCCTTAATGTATGGGTTCAACTATTAGACCCTCCGTCTTTAAATGCCTTCTGAACAATGCCAGTCTTGTTAAGGCTCACAGCGGCTTCTCATTGGCTCTGTCTCCAGGTCTGTGTTACTAATAAAACACTTGTCAGTATCGGCCAGTTATTATCCAGCTTGTTTTCTTATAATGCAACTCATTTTGCAGTGTTACTTTTCTCATATTTGAGACATAACATTTTTGCAGCTTGTCAACTGTCTTAACTCCCCTGGGGAGAGAAATGTGGAGGGAGATTTCACTTTCTGTGAGATAAACCTTTGATTATTATCTGCTCCCATCATGTGGTGTAGCAAGGAACTGCATTGATCCATACAGTATTCCAACACTGCTCAAGAGAAAAACTAACTATTCTTGGGTTAAGGCTTTTCCAGATAGAAAACCCTTTGGAACCAAAGTTAGTGATTAACATTAATTATATTCCTTTGTCTTACTGGAGGAATCTACATGAAGAAATCTACATGGGATGTCCCACAAATCAAGGCATCTGGCAACAGTTGCACTTATTTAAAACATGTAAGACTTGTATTTGCTCTAATATGGCATTTTGCAGCAACACTGCAAATTTTAGAATTTTAGTAGCTTGTAATTTTTGAATGTATATGTTGATATTTATACCTTTGTGTTGTAAATGTAGGGAAATGTCCCATTTTCAGGACACTTGTGCAGCTTTAGTAATTATATTTTTTTTCCAGACAATCATTCATATATATATATATATATATATATATATATATATATATATATATATATATATATATATATATATATATATATATAATTTTATTTTATTTTATTTTATTTTATCCAGTTGTAAAGTGTCTATTATGTTTACTGAGTTTTTATGTGTGCGGGCCATGTTATTTTCAGCCCCTGCAGTAATTGCATACAGGTAAGTTTCAGAACTTGGTCGGCTGCCCATCTGCTGATTAGTCATAGCTGAGAGTGTACATGGTTAAACATGAAAGCTGTTTTTTTTTCTTCAACATAGAAACCTCTGAGATGTTCATTAATTTTAGTCATTCTAGGATTAGGAAGGGTTAGGAAATTACTATTGTGGGCTAAGAGCACACTGGTGAATATGTAAAATGTGGGTTTGCAACACCAGCTCCTCCTGATGATATATTTTTGTAAGTAAATACAATGATTATGCCTTCTGGGGAATTTGTTGTTGAGGAACACAGTGGTTTGTGGTGGAAGAGGTTGCCTTCACTTTGGGTTTGTCACTGGTGACAAGCTTTTGTAGGGGGTGATAAATGACTCCGTCTAAGGAGAGCATAAGAGCCAGGTCTCAGTGCTCCTAAAAGACAGCAGGAATGGAAGCAGCAAGCCATCAAAAACTGACATCTGCCATGTATGACTCATAGTAAGACTCAGGCTTTACTGTACATCTCACATGCTACCCTAAAACTGCCGTCAGTAACTATTCATATTCTCAAATATCTAAGATCTAAAGTCCCTGACATAGAAAAGAGAAGATTTGCATGCACGTTGACAACGTTCCAATGATCCCGAGGGTACAAATTTTCACTCTCAGAGCTGTATACTTTGTCACAGAGAAGAGTGGGAGCACAGGACAGACTTTTTAGATTTTATGTAGTCTGACTTGTCACCTTACGCAGAACAGCCCATCATAAGCCTATGAAGCATAGAGGAGTTGAGGCAGAGGTGTCACATGGGCAAGCAGAGTGAGTCAGGGCTGTGACTCCCTTGCGCAATACACAGGTTAGCAACTTTAGGAAATGGCCATATGATCAGCAACCAGTGACTTTAGTAAATATACACTGTCCAAAAAAAAAAAAAAAGGATTTTATTTTCTGATCTATGAACCGAAGAGTGATTTAAATAGGAACATAAGTGACTGATTTGCTCAGTAAGTAATGGTTCTCAGTAAATTCCCAAACCAGGCACAGTAGTTTCTTTGAAACCATTATCATAAACCATTGCAGCAATATTTTTTAAAAAATCAGTCGCAAATTAGAAAATGGATTCCTTGATAAAATGCCCATGGTATCTTTTTCTTGGATCATGTATTAATCGTGCTATTGATCATGTATGGCTCAAGAGTATGCGTTTTCCCCTAAGGGAGTTCATTGAGAAGTTTAGATATAAATTGCTGGCTGGTCTGAAAACCAACCAGCCAGGGGCCCCCGAAGCCCCAGTTTTTATGTGTTTTCCATCAGCCCATTTTTGCCCCCATTTGGCCCTTATACCAGATTGAAAGGTAGAAAACAACTTTGTTTTAAATGACGCTCTTGCAGTGATGAAGCTGGAACGGATCCCTATTCAATGATACTTCGAGAGATCTCTGATTTTCGTTATTTTTATTATTATGAATGTTATTTTATTCTATCTTTTAAAGGGGGGGGGGAATCCCTTTGACCAACCGGAAATTGCGAAATCTCCCGAGTCAAATTAGTAAAAATCACGCACTGTGCACGGGGTAATCAGTGAATGCACAGTAATCTGCGCTATCCCGGGTTTTCCCGGGTTTCCCGGGTTTTCCCCAAGGGCCTGACGAACACCACTACACTCAGGTGTATAAGCAGCGCCGAGTTGCAAAGCAGAAAAACCGCATGTTTTCAGGTTTCCTCTCCTTCTGCTAACTGCTGGGCCTCGGTCATATGACAAGGACAGATGCCTCCTCACTGCCCTGCCCCACGTATCTCCGCGCAGCGGTTGGTCGAAATAAAGTAGCTCCGCGGGCAAATAGAAATCCAGCGTAGATTTTTAAACCGCTTGAGCTGGATTAATTTCGATAAAGAAATTTCACGTTAACAGCCGGGGACTGTCGCCGTACGCTCGACGTTAGCGTCTGGATAGCGAGGAGCACACCCCGCGGACTAGACTCTCCCCTACGTCATGTTGTTATTGTATCCCTCCGCACAAGGAAAACAGCTGTGGCGAAGCCAGGAGCTAGTTAGCATCGTTTGTTTTCGTCGTGAGTGCCCGTGTGTGTGTCAGCGATCCGAGCCGTTCCCTGTGAAAACCGCCGTCGCACGACCCGGGAGTGACCGACTCGTCGTCTGTCATCTCTTACAACGATGAAGTTTCAGTACAAAGAGGAGCACCCTTTTGAGAAAAGGCGGTCTGAAGGAGAAAAAATAAGGAAGAAGTACCCGGACAGGGTACCAGTAAGTAGCTAACGTTAGCTCCGGTGGCCCGACCCGTGTTGTTAGCGGTATGACGGCTAGCTACGCTCAACGTTTCCAACGTTAGTCTTATTTAGGTAACTGTTTGTAAAAAAAACCCGATGTTCCCACGTAAACCCCAGCTGTGATCGTACGTTTCAGTCGTAGCTACATATTATTATTTTCGTCCGTAGTAGACCGCCACGTTTGTAAACGCTAGAGGTTAACCAACGAGAACCTCGGCCCCACTGAACAGGCCAGCTAGCGAGAGCTTCGTGTAATCCTTCCGTGTGTGTTTTTATTTTTGATTAACGGCACCAAACCATACAGAAAGATCCCCGATGGGGAAAAAAAACTAACATAACCATGCTCTGGCTATAAAGATTATAGTAGATCGTGAGACACACACAGTCTGAGGTATACTGACTGATTGGGCTCTGATCGGGCGGCTGGGTGTAGTTTTCAGGCTGTATGTTGAAACGATAATAGCAGTGCACCTTAAAATAGTTAGTCAACAAACAGGGCACTTGTTTACGTCGCTCTGGCTCTGGTAGATAGATTAGCCAGTCCGAAAAACGTTGGCCTTTTGCCTCTTGAACTGAAGGAGCGGGGCCGCCTGGCTAAAAACGGCGAATAAATGTGCTTCACGCTTTCTATAATGTGTGACTGACTTTACATGACTTTACAATAGCAGCATGTTTTCACCGCTATTCGTTTTACAGCCATATCTGTCTTAGATTGTGTTTAACTCGGTGTTTGGCTTCAATTAACGATCGGTTCGCTAGCGATTGATCTACCAGTTATTATTCAACCTATTTGGTCTATGTAATGACAGGTATTGCCACGAACACCCCACTACAGTTTCCCTTTGCCCTAGATGATATTCTTAAATTTTACGCTTTGTGTGATTAACAGTCCAAATTATCTGATTGTAAAAATTGTTGCTGATTAATGTCCACTGACTACTTTTTTTAAAATGATATAATGACACTACTGTTTAGTGTGTGTGTGTGGGCAGGTAGTATTTTGCAAGTCCTATTTTAGTTTAATTTATTAAGTTTAATTTTACACTCCCTGTGATCCTGATTACTAAATCCTAAATCTGACTTACAAATATATATCTATATATGCACCAGTCTATTTCTCGCTGGCCGACTATAAAATACTAAGAGTTTTAAAAATAGAAGCTTCACCTGGGTTAAATATACTTCTCTGCTTGCTTGAGTGATAGTTACTCAGATTCTCAGATCCCTTTTCTGAGAAAGGTGAAATATACTACTCGAGTACTTCTCGTTTGATAAACAGGGCTTTGTTCAGTGGAAAATGCACTAGATTCATCTGCTGTGTACGTGTTGTGCTATAGTTCTTATTTTTCTTCTTCTTCTTTTTTTTTAGGTAATTGTGGAGAAAGCCCCAAAAGCCAGAATAGGAGATCTGGACAAGAAGAAATACCTTGTCCCCTCTGACCTGACAGGTGAACACAGGATTATCTGCAAAGTATCTGGACAATATTTAAAAGATGCTAGTATGTTACAGTCAAATTTAAAATTTTTACAATCTTTTATTCTCTCTTATCAGTGGGCCAGTTTTACTTCCTCATCCGGAAAAGAATCCACTTGCGAGCTGAGGATGCTCTCTTCTTCTTTGTAAACAATGTCATTCCACCCACCTCAGCAACCATGGGACTGTTGTACCAGGCAAGAGTCTTACTCACTTTCTACTTCACTGAACTGCTCTCAGACTATGTCTTTATCAGCCAGTTGCGTTCTAGTTTCCAACTTACATTAATGTGCCCTCTCCTCTACATTTTTAATACCACACTAACATCTTTTTTTCACTGCCTCTCTTTCTAAGGAGCATCATGAAGAGGACTTTTTCCTCTACATTGCCTACAGTGATGAGAGTGTGTATGGGAACAGCCAAAGGGAAATCTGATCCCACTACCATCCCCCTCCAACCACGACCCACCTTTCTGAGACCTCCACCATTCATTCATTTAAATATTAAATCCAGCTCAGCAGCCTAGAGTTCCCCAGAGTAAATATTTCAAATGCACTTTCACCACCCATACATTACCCTTCTCCCACCCATTTATGTCTTTATTATTCTGCAGTCTGAATTGTATTTGCCTCCACTCTTCTTTTCAATAACAACTTGGGTTAAGTGGTCTTGTGGCCAGTTATTTTTCTAGTCTCATAAGTGATCATATTTAACTGAGAAATTAATGAAATAATATTAGCGCTAGGCCGTAATTATAGTTACTCCAGGGTCAAGGGAAGAAAGGAATAGCATTTGAGTTCAAATCAGCTCTTGCTGATAACGAAGATGGTTATTAATTTTCCACTTTTGTTGGTTAGCAACAGGATAGAGGGTGTTTTGAGCTTAGGGTAAAAAATTAATAGTATCCACCAGCTGAAGGCAGGTAATTTTGTCTCTGGTAGAATAAAGGATAACTGTCTTGCAGCAGTTCTTTTCCTAGGAAAAAAAGGAAAGTGGTGAGTTTGTTTGTTTGTTTTTTTTTTTGTTTGGTTTTTTAACACATCAGTCACTGAGGTCTGTGAATGACAGTTTAGCTGCCCTGCATGTGACCCTAGCAAGGAGTATAATAGAATTCAGACTAAACAATCATTCTCTGCTTTCAGTGGTAAGACTATTCTGTTGACTGCTACTATGATTATTGTTGTTATTATTGTTAATTTTAGATGGCTTCATTTCTAAAGGTATTGTAAAGCTGCGTGCAATTTTCTTTTTTTTTTTTTTTAAGTTTGTCTCCTTTTTTTAAAAAAAAAGATATAAGATTTGAACTCTGTATACAGCTGCAATACTGGCTCTTTCTCTCCACTCATGACCATACATGATAAAATGTGATGAAAAGCTATATGTTTTTTGTCTTTATTGAATATCTTAGGTTGTATTTGTTATAGCATCACTAATATCTTGTTTTCCCTTGTGAGAGGCTCATTCTTAGTGTAAAGTTGTGGTAAGGATTGCAAAATGTCAACATAGACCAAAAATTCTCCATTTATTATATATGTTATCAGGAAGTAAAGTTTATTTGCTTCACCTCAAGTATTTGTCATAGATGGCGTTGTATCATGTATAAGATTAAACACCATGAATTGGGGATTTAGTTGAACCTTCCTAGCCCTTCCTCCTGTAATTGCACTTTTCTATGAACTTATTTTACACATTATATAAACCATGTACAGAATGGTATAAAAAGGGAGTTTTAGAGGTACACAAATCAAGATACAAGCATACACTGTAGTAAAGTAAATACAGATTTTGAAAGATTGGTACATTTTTAAAAAAAATAATTTCTGATAGGGTTTTTAAACTTGGAAAATAACCTAAGAACGACATCAATAAATTACAACGATCAATTAATAAGATCAAGGAGGTGAGTATGATTTTTATTTTTTTAAAGACAGTCAGGATATGAAAATGGTGGCACATTGTTAGCAGTTGATCAACTCTAATATGTTTTGTCTGAAATGGTTCTTATAACATGTCCATACTTACTATAAAGGGATATTTGGAAATTTATACTTTCAGTTTACTTCAAACGGGACCTGACGTCTCTGTCTATATTCGAGAGAAACTGCAATTCCCCAAATGCAATTCGGGGTGAAAACCCGGACGTCATCGTTGGCACCGGAAGCACAACCTTGTCACCCGGGCGGAGAACCTCGTAGTCTGTTTATGTTTTGTTGAGAAGTTTGGATTTTATGTTGTTAAATTGCCCCAGATACTGTCAGGTGGCCTAAAATTGAAACCGCAAGACGGTTAGGTTCTTATTAAACGTCCCACAAAGCGACAAAAGTAAGATTTTTCGTACTTTATCACTCACCCACACTAAACTAACGTTAGAAAAGATGCCATAAAATGCGTAACGGTGCTGCTAAGCTGCTAGCTAGCTCCAGTAAACGTTTGTTCTCGGGGACGTTGAGAAATAAAGTTGGTGCTGCTGGCTTATACGTTTAAGCTCCATGCGTCCTCATCTTAAACTATACTGTGCTTGTTGATGAACTATGCCATAATTTACTATCAATTAACTACAAGTGTAGCTAAAAATGCTAACTTAGCTGTTAGCGGAATAGCAGTCAGGCCTGTTCCACGTTACACCTGTCTTATATCTACTGTTGAACCACTAGCAAAATATAGACGACGCCGTCAAATGTACTTTGTGAATTTCTTGTAACCTTTCACGACTCTTAAAACGAAATTTCGACCCAAAAACTAGCTGGCCCCTCCACTGCCTGTCACCATGCCCGCCCTGCTGGAGAGACCTAAGCTGTCCAACGCGATGGCCAGAGCCCTCCACAAGCACATCATGAGGGAGAGGGAGCGCAAGAGACAAGGTGCACTGCTACTGTGTGTGTGTGTCTGTCTGTCTGTCTGTTGATGGAGAGAATTGAATATTTCCACATTACATTGTTGCTGTCTTTTTTAAAGGGACCTATTAGTTTTTCCACTACTGAAATACATGAATATAACTTTTCAGAGGAGGAAGAGGTGGACAAAATGATGGAGCAGAAGATGAAGGAGGAGGAAGAGAGGAAGAGGACAAAAGAAATCGAGGAGAGGATGTCCCTGGAGGAAACCAAAGAACAGGTTTGAATAGTGAAGAATATACTGTGTAGAAGTTTGATGTTCTGTTCTTTGCCATCTTACACTGGGTTTAGACAAATAATATACATTAAAATATGTGGCAATGCCATCCCCAATTTAAACCTCAGGTAATGAAGATGGGTGAGAAACTTCAGGGACTCCAAGAAGAGAAACACCAGCTCTTCTTACAGCTCAAGAAAGTTCTCCATGAAGAGGAAAAGAGACGCAGAAAGGAGCAGAGGTAGTGTTTTTTATTTAAATGTCAGTTATAGAATTCAGGATTTTAAT
Organism: Istiophorus platypterus; assembly: GCA_016859345.1. NCBI lineage: Eukaryota > Metazoa > Chordata > Actinopteri > Istiophoriformes > Istiophoridae > Istiophorus > Istiophorus platypterus. Next base: position 8,050,712 of record CM029132.1, on the reverse strand, counting down.
AAGGTATTCTTTATATTCAGTTTCATTTCCGTGCCCCCCCTCTTCTCTAGTGATATCACAACACTGACATCAGCCAGCTACCAACCCAGTCTGCCCATGCACGCGGGGCAGCACCTCCTCAGCATTCAAGGTGAGATATGCTCCAGGTTCTTTGACTTGCCCGCTTTTATCTGGGGTCAAGTGGGAAATTGTCAGTCTTCTCTTATTGATATCAGTCAGCTGATCCTTCTCTTTTCCTCTCTAAGGCAGTCCAGTCAGCCACAGTCGACCTGGTGCACTGCTCGGCGAGCGAAGCAAACAGCTGTTTCCAGCTTCTGTGATTCCAGTAAGTAAAGAAGTGTTCACTGACCTCTTAACAGACACTCTTACCTTTTTTGCATTGTGTTTTCTCTGGGATAAATTGAGGATATACTGTTTTAGTTGTTTTGCTGATCAGTCGGAACTTTGTTTTTCTGTCCTTTACAATGCAGTATGACTCTGACTGCTTTGTCTGTGTGTGTGAAATCTATATAAAGCACCCCAACATTTTTGTGTACACACTTGTGTGGTATTGCTAGCAAAGTGTTGAGGGATATCCACTGTCTTAAAGCTTTTAATTCAGCTACATTTGGAAAAGTACATTTTTAGGTACAGAGAGAAATTTAGACCCCATTAGTTCCTATCACAATTTTTAAACCTCTTCCTATGCCTCCCACTCTTTTAGACACGTCACTATCAGACGCCAGGCTTCAGCTCAGGCTCAGCAGAGCACGGGCAGTTCAGTGGGGGACAGGGGGTCCATGAGCCCTATGGCGTGGCCCAGGCTCAGCATCCCTCCACCTACGCCCCTGGACCATCTGTACCTGTCAGTTTCGCAAGCAGCTCTCAGATCAGAGGTACAGGACACGTGTCTGTTTAAGTGGCAGGGATCACACAATATCTAATATATTACACACATCTGTAACATGCATGCTCACTGAAATAACTGAATTTCAGTGAGTTAAAACATAAAATCCTGATAAAATGAAAACATTATTTCTCTTCCACATTCTTAGTCTGGTGATGAATTCCAAACTTCAGTAGTGTATTAATCAGGCTTATTGTGCTCTTATTTTGCTTGTTGTGGTATACTTAGAGATCCGTGATTTGAACAACATCAAGGTGGGATGTTTTGATTGCAGTGAGACTCAGTTGCTTTGGTTCTTCCCCAGGTGCATCTGCGTTCCAGGCCATGCAGTATCTTCCCCACCAACAGCCCGGCTACTCTGTCCACAGTCACTTCACCTCTCAGCCTGGTCAGTCCCTGGTGCTCTCTGGTGTTTTTCTTTCTACATATTAGATTCTCTCGCTACAAAGCGACATAATTGCTGCACTGCTTTGCGCAATACACTATAACTGCTGTATCTCGTGCAGGATACATCCCTGGAGCAGGGATACCCCTCCAGAAGCAGCTGGAACATGCCAACCAACAGTCAGGCTTTACTGATGCCGTAAGACCAATTCACATTTATATACTTTAATGAAGTCTTGCTGATTGTGAATAAATATTTAAAAACATTCACAAACATTCTGAAATAAAGTGATTGTGTACAAACATGCCCTTGACATAAGACTAACTATATATCTAATCATAAAGAACTCAAAAATAATTGTGTGGACCCAAATCAAATATTTTCAAACAAATGACTGTCTAAATGATAGAAGCAGCTCGATTGAATCTCGCATATTCTTCATTCACTGGCCTTATACTTGAAGTTGTTAGTCCTTATCTGATTGCAAAATTTCTTTGTCCTGTGTCTTGCCTCACAGAGTGCTTTGAGGCCTATGCATCCACCAGCCATGCATCCTTCTGCTCCGGGACTGCTGCCCACACCATCAATGGCGGTCCAGATTCCTACTGCAAAGGTGAACTCCCAAGACACATGCAACTCTTTATATTAACCACCTACACCAATCTCTCTGACTTCCCCTTAAATTCTGGGCAATTTAATTCCTAATTACCCAGATATGATAGTAAAGATGAGTGTTTTTTGGCTTTTATTCAGGATGAAATGATCAATTCTTGTTTATAAATTATATGGTAATGTGTATGGGGTTGGGTTTAACCCTCAGCATTGATTTTGTGTCCATTCCCACAGTTTGTGCTGTGCCTTTTATGTTTACAAAGTCTTGGTAGCCTGCACTTTTACCAAGTAATCATTTACCATGTTCCAGTTTCAGAGAACTTAACTCTTCTAACCTTCATGTCTGTACTTAACTCTCATTTGTCAATACACTCTGTACTGCCACCATGTGTTTCTAATCATGGTGCACCATACATTTACTGAAAAAATGTAAAAATACTTCGAGACGTTTTCCATGTTGCTCCATGTCTCCATCTCCAGGCACCTTTCCAGAGCTCTCCCCAAGGGGCTCCTCGCCACGGCTTCCTCCCCCACAGCCAGAGTGGGCAGAGGTTCTACCACCATGGCAAGTAACTCGTTCACCTTCAACGGCGCTGCGGTTTCACAGATTCCCTCTAGATTCTGGAGAACCCACTGGACAAGTAATAGCTCGTTTTCTTCAGCAGAAGTCATGAGGCTGAATTATGCCATATGATTTCGTGTAAAGTACCTGGTTTTAAATTGTGTTTTGACTGTGTTAATGAGCAATCAGTGGACCTCATGTTTATGTGCTGTACACAACTGGCTTTGATCTTTACATAAATTCAAATTATGTTCATTTGTAAAATAGCTTATTATTTTACCTACACTGTAAAGCCATTCTGGAGGTGTGTTTGTGCACTAAGATGTTAATATCTTGTATAAAACCAGATTGCATGAACCAGAGCTTATTCTTTGTAAACTTGCATCTCATAATTACAACATCATTGGAGGGTTGAGTGTCTCTGCAAAGACTTGGCTCACCAAAAAGTAGCAAAACCAGGAATAGGGAAAAAAATTTCAGCAACACTTAGTGGTTTAATTTAGAGTTTGTGAATTAAATAAACCTTTTTCTTCTAGGTCACACAAACATCGATAAACACTACTGTAGCAGAAACACATTCGTTTTAACCGACTCTATTTCACTATGCTTCTGATGTCTGGTTGATCACATTAGACCCATTAACTTTGAGTACCACAAATTAAAGGAAGATGACCATGGTCCTTTATGCAGTTATGGAGAATCTTTAGTGTTTTGTGTTGTCCATTGCAGCATAAATCAAGATTAAGTCTGTTCTGTTTTAAAGCTTTTATGTTGCTAAATAAAACGATACGCCACATCTAACAGTTTGTGTCATCTTTATTTTTTTGGCCATGGAGACATTCTGCACAGTTTGGACTTAATGTTAAGAAAACAAAGTAAGGATACCAAACTGCCACAACTTGTCTGCCTCCCAAATTATCACCCAAAGTACCCAAAATAATCGTCCTGTCATTTCTCCAAATAGCTCTTTGTGAAGCAAATGAAGTTAGATTAAGGTTTGGCTAAAGGACCTCGAACAGACGAGCATCTGTATCTTTTCAGAGCAGGGTTGTCTCGAGACAAAAGGAAACTGCACCTTAGTGTGCCATGTTGGTAACCTTTGTTTAATAGACAAGTTTCAGGTGATGAAATAAACAGCAGCAGGAGGGGGCTTGTTCAGATGAACTGCCAAAAGAAAATGCTGCACAAGAAGACAAAACCTAGTCATGTATTCAGTCCTGCACAGCATACACACTGAACAAGCCTCAACAGAACAATGCAGATCTAGAGTTGAAGCCCTTGATAAAACAGGGGAAAATATAAAAAAATAAAACATAACAGCTGGAACAATATCACTTTTCTTTCCCCTGGTGGTAGGTAGCTACTGAATATTTGTAGACCTACTCAATTATTAGTGAGAGGCCTTCCTCTACACATCTTTTTACATCTGCATGTCTGGACTTCAATGTGGTTTTATTAGGTGTGAATGTATGCAGAGACTTATTTTTTACCATTCGACATTCCAATTATTTATTAAAGTTCATCTCTAATTGAATCCAAAGGAAGGTCAGAAAACAGAGTGAGGGAGAGAAGTATGAAAAACAAAGACTCAAAGAGAGAAAAAAAGAGGGAGAATAGCATTGACGAGGCAATATCCCCTCCTTTTCCCCAGGTCCAGTGCATCTCGTTTTGCCCCTGAAACAGAATTACAAGGGGGAAGGAATGAGAAGAAAAAGGAAAGAAAAGTCAGAGGGCAGAGAAGGAGGATACTTGACAAAAAAAAATGAATATACACGAGAGAAACATATTTTAATGAGACAATAAGTGTTTTAACTAGCCTCTGCAGAGGGAACATTGCACAAACAACTTTAAACACATTTTTTGTGGACACTTTATTCTACAGCCCACAGTTTGCAGGTGGGAAATTGCATAAAACAAGTCTGACCCAACAATTACAACCGTGCTACAAGCTGTTTCTTAGTAGGAAATACAGGAAGCAACTGGCTAGATCAGGCTGTAAAATGAAGTGCAACCCACAGAAAAAAAAATACAACATAGCTCAAAAATACAATATGAACTTTAAGCTTTCATTTATATCAGATAGTGCTACATAAAAATGATACACATGCTCATTATAGTGTTAACATGAAGCAAAAAGTACATTAAGGGGTAGGCAAATCCGCAGTAACACACTGCTCATTAACCACCACTTCATACAAGTTTCAAATTTTGAATACACTCATCAAATTAGTTACATTTGTCAATTATATATCTTCAAATTTCAGCTGACCACTAATATGTCCAGTTTAAACAAATATATACATGTTAAAACATAATTATGCAATGCAGTATATGGAAAAACATGAATATTTCCACTATGGTCGATACACATAATTGTAACAATTTAAAACGATATGTCGTCTTTTTTCTATTATACCGAAGGTAAAATCTAAACATCTCACACCTCAGAAACAGCCTTGGATCTTGCTTACTGGAGTTGCCTCCCCCCTTGTTCCACTGATGCAATAAACTGTACATGACGTCACACTCACTTGCACGGGCATGGTACATGCTGGTGGCTCGTGGTGTAACACCCAAACATACGCGCGCGCACACACACATAATTTTACTTAACACACACACTCCTCTTCAGGCAGGCTTGGGTCAGGTGGTAGTTGGGGGGTGGTGGGGGTGAGAGGACAGCTGCGTGTCGAAACAGCTGTAGCTCTGTATTTACCTGTAGTGGCTTATTTACCCAAGGCTTTGATGCCAATTGCAGCTTCTTCCTCCATTGCATTTAGAACGGTGATCTGAAAGAGCAAAGGAGTCAGGACAAAACTGCCAGGTCTCACCTACTGGATGATTTCGAAACCTAATAGAAACGTTGAAGTGCAGGACAGGCATTTGCTAGAGAGGTGGACAACTCAATTTGGTCATGCAGACTGAAGAAGCTTTAGCTATCATGTCACAGTGTAAAGAACATTTATTGAAGTGCAAATTAAAGATGCCTGGACATCCTAGATCACTGTCAATATCACTCTGACGATAAAGACTAGGATTATGAATCCCACCGTTGGGAAAGGACATGTCCTGCCTTGGTTTCAGAGCTGAAAACTACAGCAGAAAAGAGTGTAAGGCAAAATGGCAGTACTGACCAGGATCTCCTCTCCAGCTTCGTGCTTGCTCTCTATCTCTTTGCCCAGGTCTCCCTCAGGGATCTTCAGGTCCTCTCTCAACTCGCCACTGTCCTGGAGCAAGGACAGGTACCCATCTTGGATCCCAATAAGCTTGGGGAACACAGGGACGGGAGCAAGAGAGAGGAAGGGTCAGGAGGAGTCCTGCACAAACATTTCAGCGAGAATGATTTCCTTTATGCAAACCATACAAGTTATTCTTGCATGTTCCTGCCAGTGTCATTAAGAACTATTTCCACTATTTTGCTGTGACTGTGTACTTAATACACTGAAATCTCAATGGCCGCATAAACATCCTGCATTAAGGGTATAGGAACACTGGGACTTTTTGGTTTCACTTTTACTGCAAAATCCTGCACCACCTGCTTTTCAGTTTGACGAGCTGTGAGCACTCTGCCGCACAAAGCATGTTTTAATCAAACCGGCTTGATCAGTAGTCTCCGCCTCTTAAGTATCAGGTCTCTTCATAAAGTGAGTGTGATGAAGAGCAGGCAAACCTGCTCGGGCATTTCTAAAATTCCTCAAAGTATCATTTACATAGAGCACATTGCAGGTTTGAGATCAGGTGAAATGACAAAATGCACACTGGTGGTTAAGCTGACCACTCGGGCTTCAGTGGAAACACTGTATTTAAACACAACACTAACATATTATCACCTTTTAACAGAGAAACATTAGCACCGCACAAACGTAATGTAATATCCACCTTCCTCCTCCCCAACGACACCTGAAGGAAATATCAGGCTCTTTAGCAGCTAAATGCTCCACTGTGTTTACCAGTAACTCTGTCTCTCTGTTGTTTGGTGCTGTATCGCTAGTGAGAGCGCACGTTTGAGTGATCTTTCCCTGAAAACAGCTGCATGCTGGATATTAAAACAACACTAATGAGAGTTGTGAGACTGAACCACATCCGTAAAGATGAGCAAAACAATGAAAGACGGCGAAAAGCTCCACAGCGCTGAGAAGTGAAGTGATGGATGCTAAATCTCTGCCACTTTGTCACTATGAGTCACCACCTTTTACACATGTGTTCATTTAACCAATTGTCGACAAACAAAACAATTTTTTTTATGCCACATTTTAATGCAAAAAAAAAATCTTCTTTCAAAACAAATCATCATTTTAATATTTTGCTCATATTTCAAAAGGGTTAGAAAAGCCAAAATGTGCTTTTTTACACAAAACATTTTGATTTGTCATAGTAGGAAAAGCACAGAAACTGAAGGAGCCATTATTAATTTCATTATTTACAGCTGTGGTTTTCCTACTGTTCTGTTCTATGAAAAAGGCCTGTTTTCCTCCGGGTCTGATTTTACTGGCCTCTGTAAAGGAAGAAAAGGAAACTCCGCTCTCACTTGTTTGGATATTTCAAATTGTGTCTTTCTGGTTTCTAGGGCTGAGTGGTCTGAAAAATGAAATACATTAGCTCTTAAGAGTACAGGGGTGATGCGTCTCAATTCTTCAATGCTCTTACTACTTCTTACAAGCGCATGAATCCACCGTATGAAAGTGCTTTCAGTTTGATTCATGCTTTGAACTGCATGACTATGAATGTATGCTCCCAAACGGTCACTCACAGATTAACACAGTGTGATTTCAGAGGATGACCAGCATTTTTCCCTGCACCAGGATCAGTATCAGTTGCCAATTGCTTCTTAACCATCTCTGAAAATCTAGCGTGTTCTCAAAGATGTGACTATAATTTCTCATTTATGACAAGTAATACATTTTGCAGAATCGAATCTAAATATCATCCTCGCAGAGAGGAGACAGCCCGAGTTGTCTAACAGTACAGCAAAAATGGCACATAATTTCTTGGTGATTAGTATATTTGTTGTCGGCTGTTTGTATATTTGTTGATCTAGGGCCTCATGTGGCTCCAGACCAAGCTTTGAGAAGAATAATGTTACATAATCGGACTTTATACTGGGGAAAAAAAAGACTTATGTACTACTGTATTTTACAATGTACTAGGTAACAAGCCAGTATAACAACAGTCAAGATCTCCAGAGACCTTGTCTCCAGCTCTCTCACCTGGTAATCCATTCTCTTGATGTTAGGGACGTCCATGTTGTGGGTGGAGGGACAAATATCTTCATACTTCTTACCAGAGAAGATGTCGATACCAACCAAGTGCACCTGCACGAGCAAGAGAAACACAGAAAGGATGAAGCGAATTCCAAAACAAAGACCAATTAGTACTTGACTTCTACTATCAAATATTCTGCCAAATGTATCATGTATAAAAATAATTTATAGTGCATATATTATTATGTTTTCAAATAGTGAGTATCTTTCAAAAGAGGAGAACAGAAACCCAGCTTGGACACCTTAATGTTGTGAAGATTGAAAGTTTCCATTAACATGCATTAATATTAATGAGTGTTTATTTCAGAGATAAATAAATAGATAGTACATGGATAATTCTCTCTCACGGGTGAACCTGTAGAGAATACTGTTTCAATACAACACTACGTTTTCATCAAAGTGAATCCATGTCAGAAAGAATTGCTTTCAGATCTTAGAAGTATTTTATATATGCGTTATCTGTCTGAGTCATGCATTATAGTGCAGAAAAAATGTACATTAGCCTCAACATTTTGGACATCAGCCTCTGCTGTGTCCCACCACCTCAGTAATCTGCTGACCTTAGCGTGGCCATGCTTGCCAGTCTTGGAGGTGGACATCTCGACAATCTTGCAGGGTCGGCCTTTCAGCACTACAAAGCCATTTTTGCGCAGTGCCGAGCACTGCATGGGGTAGGTGGCGGATGCCCCGGCATCACCCGTCTGGAAGTCCAGGTCTGCATCTGCCATACCTGCTGTGGAGACCAACACACAGGATGCAGACATTGACATATGTTCATACTGAGCCACAGTTATCGTTAGAGCAAGGAGGTGTATTGTTAGTGTTATGATGTAAAACCGGATTATGTCTGGGATTTGGATAACTGTATTATAATGAGTAAAATGAGTTCAGAAACTCTACTAGGACTGGGTATTGTTTGAAAATCTTCTATACTAGTGTCAATAAAACACCTCTGTTTCTCTATGATATCAAAATAATAATTTTTCAGTATCTTTGAAATTTTTTCTTCTACAACCCCCTCTTTCATTAAACAAAAGACCCCAACCTTATGAAAGGGTAAAAGTGATCTACACACCTTAATAAAACACAGTACAAAATTGGCTGTATCATGATTTAAAACAGTAAATATATGATTAACATTGTAAGATTTGATTTTATCATTAACTTCCTCTTAGCCCGTAACTGTTTTTAACCAAGGCTGATATGACTTTTTTACTTCCAGGTCAGACCCAACTTTGGTGCACTATTGTCGGACAAACTCTGGACGTATACTTGGACTTACATATCATGGAGGTAGGTAGCATGTGTGCATGTTAGTGCACGATGAAAGACAAACAGCCAGTGCTGCCTGATGAATATCAGTGAAGTACGTCACCATAAGAACATGGAAAACTTGAGAATTGGCTGCTGAGGTGAATTCAAACTTTCGGGGGCTGCAGAGGAAATGACCCTTTGATTCAATGCTGTCGAGCGAAGACCAGACAGGACTGAATAAAACATGGCACCTGTCAGCTCGACTGAAAACTGTCAAATAATAACAATAATAATAATAATAATAATAAAGTAAATAAACATAACAAAAATATAGCTTTAGTTTGGTATTCAGCTGCAGGTCCAATCATCAGTGTCTGTGCCAAACTAAGCTTTAGTTGACCACCAAAACTTGTGTCCCCGGTGATTTAGCCAAGCAACCTGCCACGAGTACAATGAAACCGAGGAGCAGCTACTAGAAGTTGAGCGACTGACTCATAATATTCAAAGAAGAACACACATTCCTGAGAGATTATACGCTAAAGGAGAAACAAAACGAGGAGCTAAGTTATGGGCATTACGGCTCAGCCGGGGCGGCAGGTCACCGGGTAAAACGTTAAACCGGGGCCGCTAATCCGCGCTAATGACCCATAAATCAAAATTTCAAGCAGGGGTGTGACTTACCCGAGCCACACCTCGCGTCGCCAACCGGACACTAAAACATTAAATAACCGGGAGACGAAATGTTACAGAAAAGTCACACCCCGAGAGAGAGATGGAGGTGGGCGTCGGGGCGGGGGGGGGCCTGGACAGTATGTCCGCAGTGGGTGAATGGAGAGAAGGGGGGGGGGGCGACTGCGGCCTAGTGCGCACAAGACGCGCCCGGGCCCGTCGTCGGTAACGCGTAATGGTCGGTGTCCCCGCATCCGTGCGTAATCGGACCGCTCTCAGGCCGAGGCCCTGCCGACGGAGGGATACGAGTTCACGGGAGGGGGGAAAACGTCGGACCACCCCACCCCCCCACACCTCCCCGGGGCGCCCGGACCCTTCGTAACGTTAACGCGGACCAACATGTGAACGACCCCGGTTAATCCAATCCGATAACACGCCCACGGATAATTGCTATAACTACGGAAAACTGACTGAATTTTGGCCCGCTAGTGTGGAGTAATGACTAAGCTAATACTCGTGATGGCTACGGCGTGCGCCAGCGCGTTACAGGGGGGGATATATGTTGGGTTTTGTTTGTTTGTTTGTTTGTTTGTTTTCAGTCATTTTGTTTTTTCCTGTTTTTTAATCGTGATGGGTTTTTTTTTTTAGAGCCACGGCCGGTGGCCGGTGTACGTGGAAACGAGAAAAGTCGCTCTGGACGTCAAAATGCAACCAAAGTCCTGCAGAGGTTTTTTGGGTTTTTTTGTTGTTGTTGTTGTTTTTTATGCAAACTTAAAAAACACAACGACCGAGTCGGCGGGTGTTTTTGTTTTTTTTTCCATTTCAGCCACCGAGTCACGATGAAGCACCCGGTCGGATGGGAGAAGTTAGCCGGCGGCTGCCTAGCAAAACACACCGCGGCTGCTGCTTGACTGGGGGGGGGCGCGTTTAAAGGGAATATATCATAATACGGCTTCGGACAGACATGTGCATAGGATAACTCGTCTGCTCAGGCGCAAACACGCCCCGTCTATTGGATGTTTTGATAAGGAACTTACCCTGGTGATAATAGCTGTCCTCCCTTGTGTTACTTATCAGCCTTTCTCCCCTTTATTCCCACCTCCTCCTCTGTTGCCTCCCTGTGTCCGCGCTAACGGGTCGTCTGGCCGGGGGGTCCGTTTCCTCCTCCCGTGGGCTCGTTTTGCGATGTCGCTCCCTTTTTTTTTTTTTTTTTTCCTCCTCTTTTTCTTTTTTTTTTTTTTTTTTCTCTCGTTAAGATGTCAGCTATCTCTTCACTCGTCTTTCATTCCTCGCGTCGTCCGCCAACCCCCCCCCCTCTCCTCCCGGGGTTTGTAATCCAGATCGCGGTTTCACCTCGTACGGAGGTAAACGCCCGTGAAGGTCCGGCTCCGGGCCGAGGAAGAATCAGAGTCCTGGACCCCGGTGTGAACGCACCGTCCGCGTCCCTGCGATCCGCCTCCTCGGTCTCTCCCTCATCGAGCTTCTCGACACTGTCACAACATTAAAACAAAAAAAACAAAAAAACCCCAAAAGAAACAAACTATATAAACACCGGACTTCCCACCAGAACTGTCACAATAAAATCCCATTCTTCATTAAAGACGTTAGCACTGTTATTTGGGAATCATGGCAGCCTCCTCTGGGCTTCTATATTATTATAAAAATGATAATTTGGCTAAATAAATAAATAAATAAATATACCCCCACTCCCAATAAAAAAGAACCCCATCAATGGCCACTTTTTAGCTTTTCCGGGGCTTTCAACTACATATGATGGTTCTCATCAGAGGACTGTTTGGCATAGTTGTCATGGAGACAGCAGCTGTCATCACGTGATGTAAACTTGCCAAATAATGTACAATACAACACAATGTGTTGAAGAATGTAGAATATACTATTAAAAAAGATTAGATTTTTTTTTTTTAAAAAAGCATTGATTTTATTTGAGAATTTTTCAAAAAAGGTCAATATATTGATTAGAAGTTATATGTTTTACAATAAACACATGACATGAATGACTATTCTTGCCAAGGATTTATTGTCATTAAAAAATATGTGACATGTATGTGTACTGAGTGGGGGCATTTCCAGATGAAAAATCAAATATAAAAATGGTCTGTCTAAACATATCTTTATTATTTCTATGCAGCTGTTTCTTGTTACTCATTGGCCAACGTGTACGCTGGCAATCATTAGTCACTTTCTAATGTCAAGTGCTGCGTAGTGGAGCATTATTGAGAATTGTGAGGATGATTGAAAGCCCCTGCTCTCTGGGTCACATCGAATTTTTCCATATTTTGGCTGAATGCAACTTATGATTATGTTCTATTTCTCATACTAATATATTCATATAACATATCATATGCGATATCTTTATACTTATATTTGGTTTATGCTTTATATGGATTATACATTCACTTCTTTTCCACAATTTTATTTCCTAAGAGATGTCCTCAGTTTAAAAACTAATTTATTATTGTATTAATGGTCATATTCTCAGGTAATGTTAGATGTGGAGGCTGGGGGGGGGGGGGGGGTTCGTTTCCTGCTTCTAACAAACTGAAAGAGACTTAAAGTATATGTTACTGCGGATCCAGGCCTACTGTAAAGTTGAAGATTCGAGTGCTTCATGCGTAAGACTGGAAAATGTTTCTGACTTTTTTACATTAAACCTTAAAACTCTTCCTGCAAAGAGTGCTGTGTATGCATGTGGTCAGTAATTCTGGACTTTTCAGGAGCTATTGTTATTCTAATTTGGGTACACCCCTACAGACATGTTTCTTCAAAAATGGACGTGGGATGAAAGATTTTATGAAAGAAATATATATAAATATATTTAGTAAGAACCGGTTTAGGATAGGATGGATATTTTCTTATGATTTAGAAAAATAGACATCTCTTTCGCTGATTATCATACTAACACTAAAATTTTAAAAAATACTTGACACTGTCTCTTTTTTCCCATAACTTACACAAATACAATTTTACACTGAAGGAGATTTTGCAGATTTTCCGGTCTTCTCGTGTCTAACCTAAAGTGGCTTGATGCTGCTTTCCTCCCAGCGCCCATGAAACAAACCTTGGCAAATCGGCACGCTCTGCGCATGCGTAGCCTTTCATTGCCGTACGGCATGGGCCACGAAGTTCCTCCTCAGGACGTATTCACTTACTGCGCATAAACGCTATGACACGTGTGTGTTGATCTGTCGTTGGATCTTTACGCATACTTTCACGGGTCTGTATATGAATGTATATATACAGCCCGGTAAAAAAAACAATTAAACTGCAAAGAGGCATGACCACGAACTAACCAAATTCAGATTTTCAAATTGATATTTACGTTATTTACAAGAACAAAGAAATGGTAAGAGGAGTTTTGCTGCCGTACTCTTCAACCACAGCTTTAGTTGCCAATGTGTGATACATACAGACTCCATTGCCTTATAATATAATTAAAAAACAATTGTTAGTATAAAGCAGAGATCAGGGTATGCACAGGACTTTCCACTCACTACACAAAAGTTTAACAAATAAGATCCAAGGAGCTCTTCTTATTATTTACCCTGCATCTTTGACAAGTTGCTCGTGCATCGTGCTCCTCTGCTGGCTGTAATTTCCTCTTTTTCTAATAATTACACGACTAATTGGAGTGTTTTTGTCTGTCCAGCGACCCATGGCTTCTGTGCCCGGCAAATGGTTTCATTGAACTTGGCACTTCTTAGAGCTGCTGGGTTAAATATAGTGCTGTGAAACCAGAGTCCTGTGACCTATGTGCTGAGGGTTGTAGTTAAAGGCATAGTTAACCCCAAAATGAAAATTAAAGCATTGCTTTCTTAATCCTATGTCACATTAAGACTTCACTGAAGTTCATTTAGGACCAGCAACCCACAGTGAGCTTGTCCCCAGAGCATAATAACAGCCTTCACAAGTTAAAGGGGCTATTTATTTACAATGTGAAATAATCTTAAAATGCCTCCGGACAGTAATCAGGAGGTTAATTTTAGGATGAACTATTTCTTCATTGCAGAGTAGCACAGAAGCAGAGCTGGGCTGGCGTACGGAAATTAGGCCCTGATCAATATTGTCTGTAATTGCTTAGCAATCCGACACAGCACTGTTGCAATAAACTGATTACCTTGTAAACGACAAGTATTTATAATTTGTTTGTAGGCAACATTTATCATCCTTGAAAAATCAATGAAAAATATTCCCATCCCCTGACTGAGTTTCATCAAAAGCAAAGTCTTCATCTCTTCATTAGTCTAAAATTTTTCTCCTAGTCCTCTAATATTGACTTGAATGTTACAGAATGCTTCAGCAGATAGGTGATGGAAGATCATCCATGTAACACTTTCCCAGCAGATGTAGACCAAAGTGTCAAATTATTCATATTACTGTTTTTGTTTTCATTGTGAATGTGGTTTTTCCATTTTTTTTCTGACACAAAACGGAGTCATCAATACTGTATACTGCCATATTTTCATACTTGTTTCTGCTCTGCATATTGGTTCCATTAGGAAGGGCTTTCCATTCTCACAAACTCAGTGTGAATGTGTATGTCCATGTGTGTGTGTTTTACTCCAAACCATGACCCAGTAACAAAACTATCTAACCACAACTCACACATTTTGAGTTACAGGAATAGCCTCCCACCGCAATCCTTTAATTTCTGACTCCTCACAGGACACTTTCATTTTCCCCCTGATGTGTGCAGATGCTCCACATTGTGAGAGGAAGTGAGTCAAACCCTGAGAGAATAGACCAGAGACAAGATTATATTGGAATGTAGTTTTGGTGTACTTTAGTATGCATCTGTGCTAATGGGGCGGGAAGGGGGGGGGGGTCCTTACAGTATATTAATGCAAATATTAATGGACTTTAAATATAGTATTGGTATTTATTTGTGATAGGTTTACAGTGAAATTACCTCATGAGTTTTATATTTTTGACTGGTTACTTGGTCTGATTATGTTAAAAGCACAAGATACAGGCGACGTCTTGAATATATGATGTGCAGCAATATCCTGCCAGTGAGCATTGTAAAGAAAACACTCCCCGTTATAAAATCAGGCTCCCCTCAGTCTTACCTGTCCTCCACCTGTCAATTTTTCCCTCCCAATTGCCGACCGATCCCGGCCAATCACGCTCCAGCCCGAGGTCCCGTGAAACCAATGAGGGCGCGGCTTCTGCCCGGCGGCCCGAGGGGATGTCGGGATAAAAACTTAGACGAGCCGGATGAGGGGGAAAAAAAAAAAAGAAAAAGAAAAAGTTTCGGGAAGAGCAGGAGGGAGGGGGACCCGAGGAGTGAAAGCGTTGCAGCGATCCAAACAGCCAGCATGACCGACGCCGAGGCGCAGAGCGCTCCACCATCGGCACCGGTGGAAGACAAGCCGCAGCCGGAGAGGAAAGTCATAGGTGGGTGTCGGGAGGCGTCCGGGCGGGGAGAGGGGGGGGGGAGCTTTTAAACCATCAACTTTAGTCTGAACTCATGAGTCAGATAAAAAACAAAACAACAAAAAAAGAGACATGTGCCGTCGGCGCATAACGTCAATGGGCATTTATGGCGCACTAATGTAAAACTGTGCTCTTTTAGTTTGCGGAGCCGGGTTGGTCATCTTATTGTGTCAACTGCAGCCATGTACCCCCACCACCACCACCCTCTGAAGCCATGTCGACTTCTACCTGTCAGCCACCTCTTCCTCTGACACCGCGCTCTTTCCCTTTACCAGCGACACGTGTCGTCAGGTTTTTTTTGTTTGTTTTTTTTTTTGCGTGTGGGTTTTGTGTTGAGCGTCTATTTATAGCGATAAAGTCGAACCTGTCGTGTGAACATCAACACGGAAGCCATTTAATCGGCAGGCACAAACCTTTTAAATGGTTCTAATTTATAACGCGCAAACGCGTCGCCGGGGCGCGTCTGGTTCTTTGCACGTTTCCCGCACACCGTGGTCAGACGGGCACGGTTATCGCAGTTTTGTCCGTAGCTGAGAAGGATTGATAACTTTTATTATTATTTGTTTTAAAGGATAGGGCCACGGCCGTATTGTGTTTTTAAGTGTGTGTGTGTGTGTGTGTGTGTGTCCACAGAGGGAACATATGACCTAAATTCCCTCTTTATCAGCTGCCGCGCGCTCCGAGACGGACGCGCGCGCGCCCGCACAGGTGCAAATCATTATAGCGAGAAAGCAAAAAAAAAACCAACCTCAATTGCGTGTGTTTCGGCGTGGTTTTGGTTTTTTTGTTCCACAAAGGAATAAACGCTCCAATAAAACTGAGAAAGTATTGTTTTTTGTTATTTTTGGGGTTTTTTGGGGGGGGGCTTGTTTTCTTGACCTTTCGTCGAAGTGAGAAACGTGTGTCTTTGCGAAGCAGCCCTCCCCCGTGACCCGGTGCAGAGCTGTTTTTCAAAGATTTACTGTTAATGATTGACGCGCTGAGCTCCCATTTGTAGTTTGCAAGGCGGCCATTGATACAACTGAGAGATCGGTATCTTCTCTGAATGTCGGGATGTATAAATCTAACGCTGTTGCTACCTGCTTGTTGCAGCAACCTTGGTCCAAGGCACAGTGAAATGGTTCAATGTGCGAAATGGCTATGGCTTCATAAACAGGTAGTTTCCTTTCACTTACTTTGTGGTTCCTACTCGAGTCATTGCCTTTTAGTGCATCTTGACGTTTTTCCAGTACTAATAGTCTATGTAAATAATCTTATTCATATGAGTCAAACTTACTAATGCGGTTTTATTTCTCACAGGAATGATACTAAAGAAGATGTATTTGTTCATCAGGTAAGACCAAAGAATATTATACATTAATGTTATACAGATATATGCCATCCACATCTATTGATGCTTAATCCATCTCCTCAGACTGCTATCAAGAAGAACAATCCTAGGAAATTCCTCCGCAGTGTGGGAGATGGCGAGATCGTAGAGTTTGACGTGATTGAAGCAGCCAAGGTACGATTTCTGGAATCCATTGGAGAATGTTGATAACCCAAAAAAAAATCTAAATGTCTTCCGATCTCTGATTTCTCCGTATTTTCCCCATCTTTGGCGTCCCTCAGGGCTCAGAAGCGGCCAACGTGACCGGCCCGGGTGGCGTTCCAGTCAAAGGGAGCCGCTACGCCCCCAACAAACGGCGCTTCCGTCGGCGGTTCTTCCCCCGCAGCCCTCGGCCCGGTGACCAGAGCAAACCAGCTGATGGCCAAGCCCCCGCTGCTGAGGGCGAGGGATCGGGGGAGAGCAATGGAATGCGACCTCAGCAGCGCCGCCGTAGGCCCCAAAGGCCACGGCAAGAGGCCCAAGATGTAAGCTTTGAGCAGAGGGATGGGTAAAAGGGAAAGGAAAACCTGTAGAGCTTAAAAAGTAGAAAACTGAGGGATTTTTATCATAAATTCTTTTTCGGGTTTATTTATTTTTGATGGTAGGGAGAGGATTTTTCCCAAAAATGAGTATAAATCAGGTTTTGTAGTAAAAGTACAATCAAAGCAGAATGCTGTCAGTGAACTACTCTGGGAAAAGCTTTGAAATATTGTGAGATTTACTTCAAAGAGCGATACAACTGAAATCTAGGACTCGTTCTTGGGCACACCAGTCTGAGGATTTTGTTGCTTGATCTGTCAGGGTGAGTCTGGAGAGCAAAAGAACGGAGTAGCAGAGGACGACCAAACACTGCGACCACCACGACGTAGATTCTGGCGTCCGTACCGCAGGTGACTTGACATCACCTCCATAAACTTCTATAAGTTTTAGATTATTACAAATTCTGGATTTCAGGAGCAAAGAACTGCTTCAATAGACCCTCTGTTCCTGGGCTTTGCAGGCCGTTGCGGCCTCGCCCACATTCTGATCAGGCTGCAGACGGCCAGCAGGCAGCTGCTCCAGACCAGAGCCAGGAGCAGGGTGAGGTGAAGCAGACAGAGGCCTCTGAGGGCCCACAGACCAACGGAGAAGCAGCTGATGGCCAAGGCCAGAAACAAGGGCGCCAGTCTAGACGCCGCAGGCAAAGGAACTCTGAGTCGTCTGCCTCAAAAGTGAGTGTGATAATTAACGGTTGGTAAACTAAAGAAAAATGATCTCAAAAGACTTGCCATCTAAAATAAGTAAACATTTTTTTTTAAAACCAAAAACAGCTAAGTGTATAGTAATGGTTTACTTGAAACAATGGTTGTTTCATGCTTTGGATAATTTTTTTTCTGCTTTCACATTTTGCAGAATGATACAGAGAAGCCTGCATCGGAGCCCGGTACCCCTCCCCAGAATTCAAAACCGGTTGATGCAAAATCTACATCAAAATCACCAAAGGCCTCCCCCAAAATGTCTCCTAAACTCCCCAAATCACCTGTGGTAAGGTGTTAAAACTCTGTTTACCTCATTTGTATTATAACTAGGGTGTGTTGTGATGACACAAATATCTTGACCGTCCCTCTCCACAGCAGGCAGCTGCCACAACAGTCCCAGCACCAACAGAGTGACGTCAATGAGAGGACAGTCATGTGACCCTTGGCAAGAGGTGGGACCCCGCAATACTGTGGTGCAACCCTGGGTCAGGCGGGGTGGGAGACATGAGGGTGTAGGGTTGCACTTCTTGTGCTGCACGTCCCACATTGGCTATCTTTTACAGAGGGCAGGATGACGGACATTAACGGGCTGTTGAGTCAAGTAAATGGATTTAAAATGGAATGGTGTCATTTAAAGGGATGGAAAAGGATTTTATGTCGAGTCTCTAAAGACTGAATCTTTGTTTAATGCAGGGAAATTTTTTCTCAATCTCTGGGAACCTGGATTTCAGATTAATATAATCCTTGTTTCAGGGTTAGGTGTCTTTTGTGTTGAACGTCTGTTTCTTTACGGTCTTTCTTTCAATCCCTGCGTCTCCCTTGTGTTTTTTATTTTCACTTTTTTGCTTTGTTTCTCATAGGTCCTAGGGTTGGAGGACTGGACCTATATCAGAACACATGCACTGCTCTCCCCTCCCTGCACTCCCCCATCCTCCAACCCACCTCGCCTCGCTGTCATCCCCTCAGGCCCCTTCCCCCTGTTTCTGTTCCCTTCCCCCCTCATCTTGTCTTGTGTTGTCCTGTCTAGACACTGTTTGGAGAGGGACGGGGTAGGGAACAAACAGGATACAGGTGGGTGGTGGGTGCATATTTAGAAAAAAAGAAATAGATCTTTAAAAAGAGAGAAAATTGGGAAAGAATAGACAATCTGCTTGGTAGCCCAGTTATTCCAACCCCCCTTTAAAAACTTTTTCTTTAATTGATCAGATGGGGCACATGAAATAGTTTAGTGGAACCAGCCTTGATATTTTATTTAACTTCTTAATTTGGTTGAAGAGGGGAAAATCAAGCAGGTGTGAGGTTGGTGGTGCATTATGGGAGTTAGTTTAGTTCTGTTACCACCTCAGTCAATTCTTAACATACTACTCCCTTCATCCTCCTCAGGTGAGGATAGGTTAAAAAGAAACTTTATTTCTTTTGTTTTACTTATTTGTGTGTGCTTTTCTTTGGAGGGGATTATGTGCAATGTCAATACTTAAAATGCGAATTAATAAATCATGTTTGCAAATCTCAGGATTCAATCCTTATTTCTTTGTTTTGATTTCTAGATTGTAGATGAATAGGCCAAAAACTGTTTTGCACATTTGTTGCATATTTTTTAAAATTGGACTAAAATATAAATGATGCCTTGGAAAGTGTTTTCAGTAAAATTTCAGTTATAGTACTTATATCCTTTTTAGTCACAATATGACCACATTATCAGTGTTCACTCTGTACAAATTGCAGGTCCTCTCTGAACAGTCTCATTACAAATCTTGCATTAGAAATTTTCTTCAGAAAATAGAGATACACACTATTAAAAGAACAGACCACAAACCGCACACGTGACAGATGTCAGAAAAATACACAACCGTGATGCTTGTGTGATACAAAATTCATCTACAAGATCTCTCTATAAGCGGCCCTCTCTGCCTGGCTTTTACATCTGGCTTCTGTTTACAAAACCAAGCACCAACTGGAGTGGATAAAGAATTGAAACTTTTAGACCCTCACACCCTTAAAACTGTATCAACAGCCAAACAACACACTATATGTACACGTGAAATACTAAAATAGACTTTTTTTTTTCCTTCTAAAATGTCATTTTTACAGGTTGTGCAATGAGTTTCTTGTGATTAGAAAAATACTTTGATGGCACTATGTCTTAGCATAAGCTGGGAATGCACCTCATGATTGAAACCCCAAATTGGCAACGAAGACTTAACAGTCTCCAAAAATGGAAGAATCCAGATAAATTAGGTCACCATGGACAGTTAGCATATTAACATTAGGGCTGGGTATCATTTTAAGATTTTCTATACTCATGTGGTTCAAGACCTTAAGCTTAGGTTACTTATACTTTATTTTTTCAGTTTACTTCAAGGAATATAAAAATGTTTTTATACAAACCTTTGTTTCCCATTTACAAAAGTAGCTGAACATCTGAACAACACCAGAGCATTGCTTAGATAAAATACACACTAAAATAATCCTGCGCCAGTAGGATTTAAAACCTTGTTCCTTCTAGCCAAGCTATTAGCCATTATATCAGTGTTGCATTTTTACAACATTATAAATCAGAAGATGACCCCGTAGTTGTATTTTGGTGATGACAAATCTGACAGCAGCATCTCTTTAATCTGTCAGTTGGATTTACACATGCTCTAGTGCGTTCCCAGCTTTAGTACAACATTGGCAAGCATACTCAACTCCATGGCTGCATATTCTAGGTTTTTTTGTTTTTTTCTACCTTCTAACTGAAAACATTGGATGTCTTTGTAGATAAAGTGCAGGAAATTCTCTCTCCACCTCTGTCTGATGTTGCAACTGAGTGCACCATCTTTGCATAAAATCCTACCGCACTGGCATTCAGTGCCTTAACAGTCCACACACCTTCTCCTTATTTGCATCATACTTCTTGAGACTACAACAGTCAACTCTTAATGCATAGTTTTAGCCTTTGTCAAGGCATAACTCTTTAACTTATATTTGCAGTGGTACCAGGGAAGGACAATTCCATAACAACCAAATTGTCACACACCTTTAACACTTCTTTGGCACCACAATCTATATGAATAAAACAACAGACCTCAATATACATGTCAGAAAGTAAATGTTTGGAATCAGGCCCATATACACAGTTCTTCCCAAGCTGTATTCCATTCCATTCCATCTCCCTTCAGTTGATGTTTTCTTCCCCCAAGTAATCCAGCTCAGTGCTGGGCTTGTCCATGTCCATGTCTATGTCCATGTCTATATCCATCATTCCTCTCGCCGGGCGCTGGTGGAAGTTTGCTGCAATCTGGTCGAAGGTCTTTCCCCGTGTCTCTGGCACCCGGAAGAATGTGAAGACAAGGAAGAAGAGGAGGAGTGCTGCGAAGATCAAGAAGACGTATGGCCCGCAAAGCGCCTGGGAAGGATTAGGGAAGTCCAGATTAAATGACATGAGAAGGATTCAGCCTTGGACATCTGCAGAAAATGCTAGAGCTACACATGAATGACAGCAGATAAAATCATTGAGGTACTTTGATCATTTTTTGGGAAAACCATTTCCTCTGTTTAAAAAAAATACTCACAGCAACATATTGGAAGCACATGCCAATGATGAAGTTGGCGGTCCAGTTGGAGCAGCCGGCCACAGCCATTGCAGCCGGCCTCGGACCCTGAGAGAACAACTCGGCTACAAAGAACCAGGGGATGGGACCTGGACCCACCTCAAAGAAGGCAACAAAACCAAAGATTGACAGCATGCTGATGTAGCTCATCCAAGGAACACGGTCCTGTCAGGTGAAAGAGGACAAGTTTCAGAGGTTCGTGGAGACTAGGGATCCTGGAAGAAAAAAAATCCAAAACAGTACACTACAAGAAGTTTGCATCTTTGGGAGGCTGACCAGTAAAGCAAGAGCCATGGTCATGATGATGGCACAAATGCACATTCCTCCTAGTCCCAGCATGTGGAGTGTCCGTCGACCCATCCTCTCTATTAGGAAGAGCTGTTAAAAAGATGAAAATGGCGTAACAGAGAAAGAAAATATTGAGAAAAATTGACATTTTCAGCTGATGATGGTGCTAGGTAAAACATTAAGGGATCATCAACTTTATTACAGCAGATTACAAATGGGGAGGATGTGAATCTTTCTGCCAAATTTCATAGCAATCCATCCAATAGTTAAGATTTTTCAGTGTGGACTAAAGTGGTGCACTGACAGACAGGTTGCTATTGTGGCCAGCATGGTTCACAATCACATTTTTTGCCCCATTTAATGACATTGAAACATAGTGACTTGCAAAACCAAACTTGTCCTAATTGGACGCAGAAATCTTTAGGAGTTGGGTACATGAAATACGATGACCAGCCTCCTCTGTTATCTTATTTGCTCTTTGATAACAAAGTTAAACAGTAATGGAGACACACATTGGCACACAGGAGCACTGTATTGTTTACAGTGCTAAATTCAAAACAGATTGAATGTTTAAAATTGAATTCCCAAGTATGGGAGGAGGAACACATCTAAAAGGACAAGGTGAAGGCATGTTTGTGTGATTACTCACTGAAACCACAGTGAAGGCACAGTTTACCACACCAGCTCCTATGGTGGCATAGACTGGACTCTGGACTCCTGCCTTCATGAAGATACTGGTGGAGTAGTAGAATATCTGCCAGCGGGGTAAACAGGGTAAAGTTAAGTCGTGCTATACTACACTGATTCCTGTTTTTTAAAGATTTTCCTTTCAGGGAAATTATGTAAAGTCTATTAATGTCATGCAAAAATGTCATGAGGAATGAATGTAATTGTCTGGCTGTGGGTCCCTGGATCAGCGTAGAGAGCAACCCCGACTCACTGCATTGACCCCGGACAGCTGCTGGGAGAGCTGCAGCAGGATGGAGATGATGAGGGGCTGGCGGTAGAGCGGAGAGCGAAAGAGCTCCAGAATGGACACCTTCCTCTCCATGTCCATCCTCCTCTTCTCCTCCTTCATCTCCGCCAGCATGTTGCCCACCTCCTGCCTGCCTGTTAACCTCCTCAGGCCTGCACCACGGAGGCATGGAAGGAGTGAGAGAAGTGGAGAAGTGTGCATGTTCAACTAATAAATTCTCATGAGAACCCATTTGGGATTTGGACCCGCTCATTCTTCAAGGATAATTCATGCTGGAACCCGGAGAGCCTCTAATTTGTTGTGAAGGCCCAGCTTAAGGTCTTGAATATACAGACATTTGTTCCAGTTCATTTAGCCCCATAAATGTTATATAATGGCACTTTAGTACAATATAGCAATATACTGTACCAAGCCCGATTAGATTGAATAGTGAAGTCCAAGCACTGTTCACTTTACAGGACTATTCACTTTTTATTCCCTCAGTATCTTGTCCCTTAGATAAGCTCTTACACTCCTATCACCTCATCTAATGTCAGTCATATCATTCATAGGTTTATAGAACCGATAAACACACAAGGTAAGTGAACATGTCAATAAATGTCTCTTTATGCATCCTGTGAAGCACTACCCATGGTTTTCAGATGGAAAGTGAAAGAAAAAAACATGGGATGTAATGACAATTACAGTATATGATGGACTCATGCACCTGCATAATGCTGTATGTGGTGACCGGTGGTATTATATAGATATCTTAAAAACGTGGTGCCATTATATTTTGGGTGGATGCTGTTAAACTGTAATAACTTGATATTTCCTCAGCTGTTGCTTTATAGAGATCATCAGGATTTTAGCTTTAACCTCACCAAAATAAACCACAAAAAAGGTTGGCATTTCTGTTGTTCCAGATAGAGCTTATTCCAAGACCAAGATGTCTCAGCACCGGTTTGGAGGGCCCCAGCCCCGCTCACCGCTCTTGGCGTGGTGCTCCTGGCAGCGGACGATGTAGAGGAATCGGGGACTCTCAGGGCAGAAGGGGAGAAGCGCCATCTGAAGTACAGTTGGCACGATGGTTAGGCCAAGCAGAACAGGCCACAAGTCCTTACTGCCCAATAATGACTCCAGACCCAGAAGCTGCACGGGGAGAGGAACCAGATGTTAGAGCAAGATGATTTGAAAAGGTACTGTTGAATATTTTAGGATGAAACTAGTAAAAAAAATTTGAATATAAATTCAGATTAACACTTAACCCTGTTGACATAATGGAACATGGAGATAAAGAAAAAAAGGACAGTTCAGGAAAAGGTTTTGAGAAACTGTCCTTTTTTTGATGTGTTACCATCACAGTGTGGTGTCATACCTGTGCAATGAGAATGCCAGTGACTATAGCCAGTTGATGCAGTGTACCCAGTGCCCCTCTCAGACTCGTAGGAGCGATTTCCCCCACATACATCGGTGTCAAGCCCGATGCCAACCCTGCGGAGAGGAAAAGTTGTATGACAGATGGACAATTTGCATCAGGCCCGAAGGAGACGACCGGGTGCAAGAGTGCCAAACACAGCTGCAAACACTTTTTAGCCGAGTCAGATAAACTCTCAGTTAAACAGATTTTATAACTGGCAGATAAATACAAAAAAACCCCAAAACAACAACAACAGAAGAGTGGACTGCTTACCACAGTAGGCGCCAATGATAAAACGCCCAAGGATCATCATTTCAAAGGAGCGGCAGAGCTTGGACATCCCCATCAGGCTTCCACCAATGAAGGCAAGTAAGTTGTTTATGAGCATGGCTTTCCTCCTGAAAAAAAAAAAAAAACACAGGTAAGCTTATTTGGAATTATACTTCTCAAATGTTAAATATCTTCAATAATATTATCTATATTTCACCAATCAACATTATCGAGGTAAACACTTGATTCAGCACTATGAAATGAGGGTTGTTTTGGTTTGGGTTTTTTTGATGATGACCATAGAACATGGAAAACTATTGATAGTTTACCCTCTAGAGGGCAGTGTAACACAAAAACACTGAAGGCTTCAATTAGTCACTTGAAGCCTGATGATCAGTTTAGGTGTGTTTCTGTTTAAATTGCCAAACGATTTAGACAGTATGGTGGCACTGATTAGTGGATGCAGAGACCTTTCAGCAAATCTTAGTTGTCACTGTTACACAGCAAAATTAACGTAAATATGACAATGCAACAGCACTTACAGTTGCCATGAGCTTATTTTTTAAAGATATTTTTAGACGATGATCATTACAAACCAAAAGATTATGTAGAACATTGGCTAGAACAGCAGTGACAGGTGCCAGACAAGGGAACTTTTTATTTTAAAGATGCCCAAGACATGTTTTAACACATAAAAACACTCTGTTTTTAATATCAATTTGGGTCTGCTGTGTTTTCCATAAATAAAAATCCAATTGCCTTGATTAAAAATTTTAAATAATTTTCTCTCCCTCAATGTAAAATCCGGGATGTGTTAATATAAAAATGTTGTTCATGTTTAGGTGCTGGACACAAGATGTCTCCTCTTGTCTCCTCCATTCTCAGTGCATGTTCACTGGAGGTGTCAGGTTTCCACATCACCCTTGTGCGAGTTACACACTCGACCATGACTGGCTTCTAGTTGTGATGTAACATCATTCAACACAGTGAAGCTCAAAACATTCAAGTGAAGAAATCAATCAACAAAACACATTTGTAACAAGTATATCCAAAGCACTTTGACCTCAGGGGTCACAGCAGCTCCCATCGTCTTTACTGTCAACCCCACTTGACCCCTGTTTCTTTTTTTTTTCTTTTCCTTTTTTTTAGGAAGACTTTGAGTGCTCCCAGGCTGACCGGTAGCAACCCCCACTCCTCTACAGCCCCCCTGACCCAGTGCTGCCAGCTCCGTTAAGATCCCCTTTCAGTCAGTGGAAGATATGGGCTCCAGTCCAGTTTGTGTCCAAGCTCAGGTTACTGTGGGGAAAATGGGTCGACGAGGAACACCCCAGGCAGAGTTTTCCCTTTGAACGACTGAAAACTTGATGTTGGGATCCATTTTAGATCCTTGCAGAGGTGGAGAGGAGATACTCACAGATTTATCCGCTGAAATATTTTAGATTATTTTATTGTCCAACACAGACTGTACCCCAGGATGAATTCTGCAGTTTATGCAACAGGATTCAAGAAAAAAAAATCACCCTCCACTTCTACTAGAAAGACCTTAATTAGAGAGTGTGAGGTTCTGCTTCCCTACCTGCCCAGCCACTCAGAGATGAAACCAACGCAGAAGGAGGAGAGCATCCCCCCAATGGAGAAGATGGCCACAGACAGGGACCAGAGGGAGGTGAGGGTCCCCGCAGGGATGGCCTCTCCATACCGGTGCAGCCATGTAGCGTTGTAGTCCGCCTCAATGATCTGCACGGGGCATAAGAGTGACAAAAAAAAACTGCTGAGAATTTTCAAACAACAGGCGGTCCCAGTAAAGGATCCCTTGCAGGAGTAAAAGAGGAAGAGAAAAATTTGCCTAAAAAGTAATGTAAGCTGGGCTGTGAAGTTCGGAGCATTGTGTTTGTTAGACTGTTTAGAGTTTCTAAGTGCCTGGGGTGACCTGTAGGGTTGGTTACACTCTTTTTGGTGTCTGCTTCTCAAGTCCTTACAATTAAAAAAAACCTTTTTAGTCACAGGTGCAGTGTAACATCCCTGAATTTAGCACATCTGATTCACACCATTGGCTGGCTTCACACAGATTGAAACTGACCAGAGCCAGGCTTTTACTGTTGTGAGCAGCAGCTACTTTAATGAAAAGGTAAACAGTTTAATAACACAGCTTAGTGGATACTAAAATGGAAAAAAGGGGCAATAAACAATGGTCTTATAACCAGAAAGAATTTCCTGTTACTTTAATGAAAACGTAAACAGTTTAATAAAACAGCTTAGTGGATACTAACAAGGAAAAAAACAGGTAACAAGATTTTCCTGTGCAGGAGAGCAATTCATTCTGTGTATTAAAAATGACCAATGCTCAGGCATGCTGTATTGGCCAAAGAAGCTGTCTGGAAATGCACAACACACATTAAGATGCAGCAGCTCCACTTCTATTCTGGTTTTAATGTCTCCGTGAAACCACGTCAGCTGAGTCGGGGTTTGTAGTTGAGGGTCAAGGTACGGCCATATTCATCAGCAGATGGCTAAATACCAGCAGCCGAGTCAGAAGCAGCTCAGCTGACTTTGCTTGACTAGCTTCATATTCACATATTGAATTAAGTGGAAATATTCAATTGTTTTGCAAATATGCAGCAGCGTAAATAAGATTACATTTCTTTGCTGGCATGCATATTTCTGTCCTGATTAAAGAGCAAGACATGATGAAGGCAGTCATTAAATCAAACAGTACTCCATACATTTGTCACATGTAGTACTGACGTGTGCCTTCATACCGGGACGACATCTGTTGCTGCACTAAAAGCAGCAATTTATTTTATGACCAGAGAAATTCATGTGCCAGCGTCAGTGTATCTAATGGCTTTATATGTGTAGGCAGCATCATATTGGCTTCCGGATGTGACAGAAAACTAATCATGAGATTCCAGTTTGCCTAAGAGGCCAGAGACAACCCCTCTCTTTGGCTGTGGTTGTGTGTTGACATAGGTAGGATGCTCACCAAGCTGAGCCACACTCACTGGCTGGCTCTCTCTCTCTCTCTCTCTCTCTCTCTGTCTCCCCTCTTTAACATAGAACGTTCATCTTACTCCCCTCCCCCTGTCACTGCATCACGTGCCTTGAGGCAGCATGGACGGACCACCTTGTAAAAATCAGGGACACTGAGAAACAGCTGAGCTGACATCTGGTTAAATGCCACTGCGTCAGTCTCCCACATTCCTACAACACTTTAATCCAGACTGACACTTGCCTGGCATTTCCTTGGGATGTTATTGGCTAGTTTTTGGAACATCATCCAAGGGATTAGTTCTCAGTTTTTTACCTTCTGAGGTGCATTGATGACACCGATGTTGTATCCAAACTCCAGAGATCCCAGTACAGCCGTGAAGACTGACAGAGCAAGGGTTCCAGTCACTGTCTGGAGCAGAAACACACACAAATACATTTAAAGAGGTGAACAAAATATCTTAACTAAAATATATCCAGAATGGTGTGTAATGCTGAGAGGTGTTTCTTGTAAAGATAATGGCAAATACTGAGAGCTTAAGTGGACAACTGGGATCAGTCTCAATTAACACACACACAAAGTCGTAGCCCCACTCTACTAACATCAACTATATATAACTGTGATCCTGATGGGAGACAATCTCCTCAGTGGTGTCCATGACTTCACAGGCCATTTTACTGTTGATGCATGAACTTTAACTTCCCTCCGGTTTCCCATCAGGCCACAGGCACCTGTCTCCACGGTGACAGACGAGACGACCTTGGGGAGGTGAAGTCTTCGCCTCCGGCAAATTGTGTTAAAATCTCAAAGAGTCAAAGAGCAATTTCATAACAGGCAGATTAGTTACCTAGCAGTTAGAAGCTTCAGCGTGTCAACAACAGAAAAACCTGGTGATTTTCATGGTTATTTGGTGATTTCATATGGACTTCAAGACCTGCTGCAGAAACGCAAAAAACGTACCCATCCTAATAATAGCAATGCTTTCTTAAATGTTTATATTTTAGTGACGTGAGTCACCTGATAACAATAACAGGATGTGACTTTAAACTTTTTTTTTTAAAGTTGGTCCTTGGTTTGAAAGGAAAAATGTTTTTAATGGGTGAAAACCAGTTAACACAACTGGCTAATTTTTAGGATTTGATAATGTACATATGATTTAAAAAAAAAAAATCAGCAATCAGTCTGTCCTGTATACATTAACTATTTTATATATGAGCAAAATTGACCTTCTCATTCGATTTTATTCTTTTCTTTTCTACTCTATGGATCATTTTACACCAGTTTGTGTAAGTTATAGTGCATCTGTAACTGTGTCTTGACCTTGCTGTGTTGAGTCTGTAGATAAGTGCTGTTTAGCATACATGTACTAAAACAAAGAGGTTTGTGTTTGCCTATGTGCATATGTCCTTGCAGAAAGATAAAATCACTTGACGCAGTTATGCTCTATTACACTGCATGCAAACTGCATTTCATTAAAATTCTCCCACAGCTAAATGCTGAGTCACTCATGTTCTTTTAACTTATCACCTATTCAGTTTGATCATAGCACATTTCAAGCTTTGAATAAGTTTTTCCAAGGATTTCCTCACAGAATAAAACCTGCCACTGACCGCTTAGAACTAAACTGAGGACTCATAGAGTGAGTTTCAATGCTTCCCACATCCCTGGAACATCAACCTGCCTGGACACAGACGCTGTGCCCATTTCATTAGTAGTGGAGCAGCTTCAGAACCTGTTGTTTTGCTGGCATGGCAGATGAAAACCCAATCTCTCTTGTTTTATGCTTCGGGAGAGATTATACTGTTCAGAATGAAAGGAATATGACACTTAAAAACCATCACTTACATCCATCTGAGCTAGAAATTATATCTATAAGAGAGCTGGAAGGAGCACACAGCACTAGCATTGTTTATGAGGGCGGTGAAACAGAACCAGTTAAACTAGATGGCCTTGCAAACCCACAATACTGAGGTCTGACCTGTAAATAAGTATTGGTCAAGGTCACACTCAGAACTAAATAAGGGCCAAATCCCTGTCAGACCAGGGCTGGTGTTAGTTTTTCTTCCTACCAAAAAACTGACTCACCACTGTATGTATTAGTTGTTGCAAGGACTCACATATCATAGATTGACATTATTCTCAATAGTTCATTATTTTATGCACTGTGTGAAGTGCAATAAGAGCTAACTGCAATTTGCCTTAGGAAAACATACCATTTCACTTACAGTTTTTGTAAGGGACAGAGAAAAATGCGTGCGTAAAACCTCTCCAAATAAAAATACGCACGGAGTAAGACTAAAATATCGGCTTTTCGTACAGCACATAATTAATCACGTCACCTTTTTGAGTAAAAAAAATAAAAAGACAAGCGTAGCCAGATTTATAAACTGTGAAAAGCTCAGTAGAAAAAAAAAATTACCTCCCCCCCGAGTTGCTGAAACCCGGCCGGCATGATTTTGGCAGCTCCAGACACCCAGTGGCGGTCGGTGACAGATGCGTCTGGTGCCAAATGGAGACACGTGAAACTCCCGCGAAAGGACAACAAGCCCCAATTTGAACCTTGAGCCCCTTTAGCGCCAAAAAAAAACCAAAAAAACGGATGGAATAGTAAAATCCAAAAGTGAAGCCCACAGTGGTCAACCTGGTGCGTCTTGTCCTGCAGAGTCTCTCTCTCTCTCTCTCTCTCTCTCTCTCTCTCTCTTCTTTGAAGTTTGTGTTGTGTCCGTCCAGCTGGGTTAGAGCGACACCCACACACCCACGTGCACACCTCTCTCCGTATCCAGAGGGGGGGAGGGGACTTGGGGGGGGTGGGTGCTGCCTCTCCAGAGAGGCACCATGGGCTGATCGTGAGGTCCTGGGACAGAGGACGCTCTCCTGACCTTAACAACCATTGGTTGAAGATGAGAGGTGATAGAGCATGTGTAGGGGAAGAAGACCAAGCTGTACTAGAGAAGACTTGAAGGATCTTACTGACAAGGGGGTCTGGCTTTTATTACAATGTGCAAGAGATGGAGCATACAAGTGACGGAGGTCTGATTACATTTTAAGATTCCTGTTAAGATCAACAAGCATTTGTCAATAGCTGGAGTTCAAGAGCCAGAGGATTGCTGAGGGACTAATTTGGTGTTAGAGCCCTGTATTATGGGCCATGTTATATAGTGTCAACTGGCCTTTTAAAGACTTTGTGTAGATGCGCAACAGAACTGAAGAACTAGAAAAGAACCTCACGTACAAAGATGTCAGTCAGTCAGTAACTCTTTCCTTTCTCTTTCCTAAGGTGTGGGATTTGCAGTCAGAGTTTAGTAATTCGATTTTCCGACCCATCAAATCTCTGAAGCATCACCTATTAAAGGTTAAATTTGGAGGCTACATGGCTGCACAGGTGCTGCGGCTCAGGCGAACTCAAGCAAGAGACATACCGCCAGGTATGAGTCAACATTTCTAGCCAAGAGGGGCTCGTCTTTGACGCCCCGGTTGCAATTGTCTGTCTTCCCAACAACCCTAAATCCCTTTCTATTTCAGATCACATGCCAAAGAGGTCACACACCACAGCTCACCCTATTACACACACCCTCCCCCTCTGTTGCACACAACAAAGCCTAATCCTCTTCCAGCAGGCAACAGGTGGACCCTAAATTTGGGCTGTGCCACCACCTGAGTTAGCAGCGTAGGTGTGGTTTGGGAAAATTTGGTGGATGGCAGTGACGGTGTTGTTTGAGGCGGGAATTAGGGGGTGTGTTGTGGGAGGGTTGCACTGGGCGGGAAAGTACATATCTGCCAAAGAGCTCAGTGGAAAAATATCTGCTCTAGATCACTCAGTAAAAGATACAAGCCAAGCCCTTGCAGACACACCCCCACCTCACAG
The DNA here is from genome assembly GCA_016859345.1 of Istiophorus platypterus. NCBI lineage: Eukaryota > Metazoa > Chordata > Actinopteri > Istiophoriformes > Istiophoridae > Istiophorus > Istiophorus platypterus. The sequence continues at coordinate 8,019,642 of CM029132.1, read as the reverse complement.
CACCCTCTTTCCTGAGCCTGCCGCCTTTGCCTTTGCCTTTGCCTTTGCCTTTTCCTTATGCTGCTCCCATACACACATTGAGAAGGAGAGGGAGAACCTGACACCCCTCATCCAAAGCCGGGGCCCCCTCTAGCAAAGTCATGTGTATGTGTGACTAACTAAATGTAGAGAAACTTTACACCAACAGAACAGTGGCGTAGCACAGTTCATGGGTTCATTTATGCACCAGGGGACAGACAGAGATAATATTACATTTACAAAAGATATCACATGAATTCACACAGTTTGAGCCAAGAGCAATAATAGAACTACAACTATGAACTTACAAATAGTATAAATAAGCTCACACCCATAACCTTGCAAGACATTTCTAACCAAAAACGACTGCATTTTTTCACAGCAGAAAATTTCATCTATTTTTTTTCCAAAGGGGACACATGCATGTTTTACTGTTATCTGAAAGAAAAAGTCACGCCAACAAACACACACATGTGCACACATGCGCGCGCACGCACACACACGTGCGCACTCACACACACACACTGACACACACATACACACCAAGAGACTCTCCTTTATTACTCACCCAAGTGATGTAGCAAAAGAGCCCATGTAAATACTGTTCCTCCTTGTCATGACCTGTATGTGTTTGTGTGTGTGTGAGTGTGTGTGTGTGAGTGTGTGTGGTCGATGAGGTTAGCTGGTTCACAACCATGCGACAGTAAATTGAGTTTTGTGATGGATGGCAGGTGTTGCAATGTACAGTGAGCGTCAGTGTCTGACAGGCCACAACATATGCAACCAAAATGCCACATGAGTTCAGTTATTTGCCAACAGAAAAATTAGGGATTAATACATAGAAAAAACCTTTGGAACAATCATCAGTGATAAGGGTTATAGATACTATGTACACAAAACTGTGTTAAGTTACATTGCAGTAATAGTATCACTTCTCCAGATCTGCATATATGTATACACACACACACATACACACACACACATACAAACACACACATATATATATATGTATATATATATATATATATATATATATATATATATATATATATATATATATATGTGTGTGTGTGTGTGTATAATTCACAACAAATCTTACTATTAAAGAATCAATTAATCATTACTGAGACATTAAATTATACTGCAAATATTATAAGCCACATATCACATTAATTTCATGTTAATCCTAAAAAAGCACAATGACTCAACAGACTCATCAGGAGACTGGCACTAGACCCAGCATGTGGCTCAGGCTGGATTTGGCACCTTGAGAGAAACTGGGTCTACAGCACACGACTTAGTCTGGCTCCACACAGTGAATATCAAAGATACGTATGAAAAGATAAATCTTGTGTATGAAGATCTTTTCCAGATGGCTGCGCTCATCCTGGACTGTATCCCTTTGGCCCTGGTAACCACTTGCAAGGATTTAAAACACACATGTATGCAGCCCTTTTCATGTGTTACGAAAATATTGAATTTCTCACAGCATTAGATTTACTAAACCCTCTGCACCTATATTTAAAAAAAAAAAAATCTAAATTAATGATGCAAGTTCTTTTTTTCTCTCTCTGGCCGGGACCTGTTCTCTTAGATCTCCCTATTGTATCTATATGCAGTGCCGCTAAGGATCAAGTTCACAGTGGACTCGCTGGCACCATCAGCACATTCACTCAAAGGTCAGATGGCCACGGAGCCCCAAATTGGCACCAGTAACCGCCATGCACCCTGAGAGATGGATGAGAACCAACATTCAACGCATAGTCTTTAGATGTGACTCCAGGTGCCAGATCAGGACGAGACATCAGCGGCGTGGCATAAGTGCCACGAGGGGAGCAATCTCAATGAGGTCCTGCAAGGATTTTCTCTGCAGCTCCAGTCTCCGGCAGCATAGAAATATATCTTATCAGCAAAAGGGGCATTTGAAGGGTGATGAGAGGCAATGTCATCCAGCCTGTTGGAGCAGATTATGAAATCGTATCACAGTGTTAGAGTGTGAAATCAGCTGGCTTAACCTGAAACTGTGGTTTAAGACCCAATATGTGCGCTTTGTAAAGGAGAAGGAGATGTCCAGACCCACGCAGGAGAAGGCCATCCTTGACAGTACTCAAGTGAGCCGTTGAGCCTGCCCGCTCCAGGGACGAGGCCTCAAAGTTGACATTTGACCTTGCTGGGTACAGGAAGAAGCAGACGCATAGTAGAGGTTCATCAGCTAAAGACAAACTTGTTAAAATCCCTGGTGTGAGATGTAAACCTGACAGAGGAACAAACTAAAACCTCTAAGTGTTGCACTTGATTTCCTTTTCTCTTTCTTTTTCTTTTTTTAAACCTTCGTTTTCCTTTTGTCATCATGTTGCCTTCCCATGCTCCTCGGAAACCTGCACATTTTCTTACGGGCATTAGGAAAGTTATTGAAGTTGTTGCGTATGCCACGTCTACTTTTAATCAACTTATTTGTACAGTCACAACAGCACAGAATGGCAAATAATATGAAATAATTATCGTATTATAAATCAATAATTGTTTAATAAGTGTTGAAGCTGTGTACTTATTTGTTTCAAATGTAGCCTAAACCCTGTACTTGATCTTTGTGGAACCTCATTATCAGAGGTTATTTCCTATGGTACAGTTATATGGATTATAAGAAGCATTGTTTTATATGCCTATGATCAAACAAGCAATACAAAAACAACAACAACTAAAGAAAACAATCATTTACATACTGGACAACATTTAGCAAACAAGTCTCTATCCGTGAAGAGTCTAATTCAACTAATATACAGCTATTTATTCATAAATTCTCGGTAACGCTAAATAGGGCATGAACCTGAAGGCATGCAAAATAGGGATTATTTAACATTGATATGAAATATGACAACGTCCCAATATCTTCACAGTTATTCCAATATCATTCGTGGGATATATGAAAATCATCACCTATGTAATTAACCCCCTTTGTGTTGCACGGTGTTTCTTAGATTGTGATATTTCCCACAGGGGGGTGAAAGCGGCAGGCAAGCGGAAGTCCTTGCGTGATTGCGTGTGGCGCATCAGGAGAGCGACGCGCTCGGTGATTGGACGTCGTCAAAACGCTTTTAACCCCCTGACCCCCCGGGTCTTCTTCATGGGAATCCCCGACAACAACACGCTCGGGTCCGCCTCATAATATTTTGGCTCTCCCGTTTCAGCCCGACTCGCCTGCCCTCGCTAAGTGACTCATCCCCCGCGGACGACGGCATCGGGACCCGCGGGGTAAAGCGCTTTTGCATTGCCACCGGTCGAAAGCGAGCGGGTCGAGACCGTTGGTCCGGAAGAGGGTAAAGAAAAGTTTCGGCCGCGGTTAAGCTAACGTCGCTCTATCGGATCCCGAAACGTAGCTCGGACGTAAGAATTAGCCGGCGCGGCTAACGCAACCCTCGCTAGCCGACGCAAAGAAAAAAAAAACAAAAATCCGCCTTACACGCGTGCAGAATAGTCGATAATTACTTGTATTTGTGCACATTTAGCTTCAAAGTGAAATTATGTGATAATGGTCGCCTTTGTGGCCCCGTAAATCCGAGCTCATTCAGATTGTTTCTGCTCGACAGAAAGGAGGGTAGCTAGGGAGGGTAGCTAACGTTAGCAGGTTGGACGTTCGAGCTGTTTGTTTTTAGGATTGCTGGTTGCGAAGTCGTTAACTTGGTATCGTCGTAGACTTTTGTATTTGTGAGATGCATTTTTCTTTGGAGACGTTTGCGTGATTTGTTGAGTGCCAGTTAAACAAGGTAACATTGGTCATTAGCTCACAGAGAAGAAGGCCTACTCTATTATCGTTTCTAATCGAGCACGCATTTCCTGTGTGGCAGCGAGTTTTAACAATTTCACAATAACGAATCTGCAAGACTAAAAGATCAAAACATTAGCGTCACACTGTCCAATTCTCATTGTTCTTCCTCACTTTGAACTACTAAAAGCATAGAATATGAAAATAATTCTGTCCTTATTGTTTGTAGGTTTGTTGTTGGTTAATTAAGGAATGTTGAAACGAGAGAATGTTAATGTTGTAATTGAATAAATATTAGAATAAATTATAAACAAAAAACCAAACCTTCTCGGGAACCATATTCCCCATATAGGGATTTGTTGCCTTATCTGTTTTCATATTATGGTTATAACAAACGTTTTTGCATTTATTATTTATTTTAACAAATTTCAAACATCACTTTGGCCTCTTGGAAATTGTTGCTATTACTAAGGATATCTTGTCATTGTATAGACTAAATAATCCAAAAAGCAAAAGATAGTTCATAATAAATATTTGTTTCACAATATGTTAGTCATATAGCATTGAACTAGTCAAATGGGGATTTTGATAGAGATTAAGTTATTAAATTCTTCACAGGGCAACTTGAGTTTTCACTTCCTGTTTATCTCCACAGCACCCTTGTACTTTGGCACTTCGCTCTTTTTCTCTCAGCGGAGAAAGGAGGGAGGTAAACGATGGAAGGACAGAGTCTCGACAATCTGCAGTTGAGCGAGAACCTGCCGCTGAGCCAGGACTCTTTTAGGGAGCTGTGGGAGAGTGTGTAAGTTACATTTTGATAGCAGGTGACATTTTTAAATTTTAGTTTACACCAGAAAAGTTAACTAGTTTGTTTGTTTTTTGCAGAGTAACTCCCTCAATCTCCCTCATTCCATTGGCACCTAACACGCAACAGGAGACATGGAGGGAAGATGGACAAACGGTTATGCTGGTAAGCGTGCCTTTCTATGGCCTTGTTCAGTATCATTAACTTGAATTGTGTAGGAGAAAGCTTTCTGCTAGACATCTGTCAATATTCATATAATGGTAACTTTAATCGTAACCGAATTATTTATGACTGATATTTTGTCTTTTAGCCACTCATTAATGATCAGGCGCTAACTGAGGGGTTTGATGACATCCTGTTTGGGCTACCCACGGAGACCGAGACAGGCGGTGTTACTCCCCCAGCCTCCACTGTCCCAGTAACAACTGACTACCCTGGGGAATATGACTTTCAGCTTCGCTTTCAGCAGTCTGGCACCGCAAAATCTGTCACTAGCACAGTAAGTAATCCCAGGCTTGAGTGCTGATATTTAGAAATTCTACTTATTTGCCCAGTACATGTGCTGCACATTATTTTAAAGGGTTTGTGTACCAGAATACTCATCACATAAATGCTTGGATCGGCAGACAGACCACTTACAACACTAGCAAAAGAAATCTTTACTTGTTGCACACAGTGAATGATTTTAACAGAATTACACAGAATCTAAATTCTAGTTCACAAATGTTATGTTTTACAGCACTTTCAACAGATAATCCTGCAACAAAATGTGGCAAGTAGCAGAAGGCTGTTGCTTGAGCCCCTCGCCTGAGACATAAAGGATTTCAACGGCTGCTCAGTGTTTAGGCACCCTTCACTGTTCAACTGAATCTTTTCCATCCATAGAGTAATTATTAATTAGTAGAAACTCTGCTCCTTGTGGGTATTGTTTTAATTAATTTAAAATAAATTCAACGTATCTACACAGAATTTAAAAGAATATAGTGGTTGGTGAATTAAAAAGTTGTAGTAAAGTCACTCACCAGTTTCTGAAGTTATCACCCATCAGGCTATTTCAGATGTGTAAAATGTTGAAAATGTTCCTTAATTAACGGGGGGGACGACTTACCATGGCGGCGGTTTGAAAATCCATTCCTTTCTATCTCGTCGTGGCATCCATGCGAAATTGTATTCATTGTGGTGATTGGCTAATTTTTAAGGTCTAGAGTCAGTCAATGCATCTGAAGAGCCAATGGCATTAATGTCTCACACAGTAGTGTGCAACAGTTGGCCAGTTTAGCTGAGGGTTAGGGTGGTCTGCCCTGTAACCCCCGCCTCTGCTGCTTTTGCACTGATCTGTGGGAGAGAGGTAAAGTAAAGCTCTGACATGACGGGACATGTTCCTGCGCTGTCTTGCACCGGCACTGAAACGGTTTAAAACAGACAAAAACTAGTAAAAAATTGTTTTTTAATTTGATGAATCTGGCCTTACTGATCTTGACCTTAACATGTAGTTTGGGTTCTTTAGAGCAGAAAGACTAGTATAATCTAATTTAATCAAACCAACAGGATATTTTTGAGTTTTAGACATTGTAACAACGTGTTTGTTTTTCACTGAGACAGATTCCAGACCGCTGCTTGGTTTTTGTGTCCTCACATACCTACTCTCAGCTCTGTTTCTCCACAAGTGCACAGATGAATATGAACATGTATGCTTTGCTCTCGGTGTTTCTCTCAGTTTTCGGAGCTTCTCAACAAACTGTACTGCCAGCTGGCAAAAACCACCCCGGTGGGATTGCTGGTGAGCAAGGAGCCTCCTCAGGGTGCCATCCTCAGGGCCACAGCGGTTTATAAGAAGACGGAACATGTGGCGGACGTGGTCCGCCGATGTCCACATCACCAGAATGCCGATCGTAAGGAAATGTTTCAGTGAAAAATTGTTCTGTATGAGTGGTGGAAGAAAGTCATTGCTAGAAGAAACTGATAATTAGCAAAATGGATATGAGGTTATCGTAATTTTTTTCTAATCTGTTTCTCATTCAGCTGCAGAGCATCGTAGCCATCTTATCAGAATGGAGGGCAGCCAGAGGGCTCAGTATTTTGAAGATCCCCACACACAGAGGCAGAGTGTAACCGTCCCCTATGAGCCTCCCCAGGTACAGCTGCCCCAGTAAATCTGGTGGATGGTGAACATCCCTACATTTTCTACACCACTTTTATTTTTACCCATTCACATTTCCTACTGTGTGATGCATTTTCTATGTGAATATATGAACAAAGCTCAGTGTCTTCTCAAACTGGGACTGTTTTCATTCAGTTCAGAGGCTTCTTCCTCACTATTGTAGCAGTGAATAAGTTTGTCAATTTTCAGTTGGGCTCAGAGATGACAACCATCCTGCTGAGCTTTATGTGCAACAGCTCCTGCATGGGCGGAATGAACCGCAGGCCAATCTTCACTATCCTGACCCTCGAGACTCCAGAGTAAGTCTTGTTTCCTTAACCAGATGTACTGTGGTTGGAGGCAGTGCTGATGTATTTTTTTTTGGCAGGGAGAAGTGATGAGGGAAGATGGGACACATGGTGTAAATGAATGTCTTTTTTCAAAAAAAAAGTTTATTTTAAACCGTCATAGGTTCATTAAGGCATGTCTTTATAGATTTTTTTTTTTTTTAATGTTGTTTATGCAGCCCGGGAAAGCATTTTTGACCCTTGCTACTATTTATCTCCTACCTAGGGGGCTGGTGCTGGGCCGGAGATGCTTTGAGGTACGTGTCTGTGCATGTCCAGGCAGGGACCGCAGAACTGAGGAGGAAAATAGCACCAAGACGCAGAGTGGCACCAAACAGACCAAAAAACGAAGTATGTTTTTAGTTGCTTCACATTGGATTTCCGTTTCCATCCTTCCTTTTCGTTTCCTTGCTAATTTCACTTTCGTTTTCGCTTTTTGTTTTTTGTTTTTTTTAGAGAGCACCCCTGCTCCTGACACAACTAATGTGAAGAAGTCCAAATCTGCCTCCAGTGCTGAGGAGGAGGACAAGGAGATCTTTGTCCTCAATGTAAATAACCATGCACACTGTTACAGAGAGAGATTTCTGCCCATAAGTTTCCATGCTGTGAATAATTCTCCTCTGATCTCCTCTGCAGGTTCGCGGTCGTAAACGTTATGAAATGTTAAAGGAAATCAATTATGGTTTGGATCTGGTTGAAAGAGAAAGGTAAGAAATGTTAACAGTGGACTAAACTTCTAACTCAACTCCTTAAGAATAACCTAACATGGTCCACATTTAGAAGCTGTCATTACCTTGGCTGCAGTTGAGAGTTTGAACCCTTGCTGCAGTCAACATTTCTTGCAGTCTCCATAGTGATGTGTAGCCAGAATCTTCAGCTCAATGCGAAAACTGCATTTTAATCTGACCCCTTTTTTAAAGAGAAGATCTGCCACTGGAGGCCACTGTGTATGATAATTAAATTACACCTTCTTCACATACAGGTCAAATGAGCTTCAGGAAATATGTCTGTAACACTGGAACTGATTACTGTAATATTTCTGAACATTTGGGTTTTTCACCATGTATTAATGAGACACAACCCCAGTATTATAATGGGGAAAAAATAATTTGTCAAACTATTAAAATAATTGAATAGGATTCTCCTGCTTGGGTGTAGATATACACTCCAGTGCTATCTAGTTTCAGTGTCGTCTTTTAAACCATTTCAAACATATCACATCCGCCTCGCTTGTCTTGCTCTCTCCCTGCAGCAAAACCAAGTCTAAGGTCTCTTTGAAACATGAGGTCCCTCTGCCATCCTGCGGAAAGAGACTCATGCGAGGAGAGCGGAGTGACAGCGACTAAGTTAGTTGTCGCCTTGACCATGAGAACACGCGTCATCTTACTCCTTCCAAGCCATTAATTTTTTCCAGACTTTTACTCGTCATTGGAACCCTGGATCACCTCCTGCCCCAGTACGCTAAAAAAATGTGATCACTTGAGCTGATAACTGTACTGCCTTGCCTTTTTACTGTACAGGGTCTAGCTGCTTATGACATATGCAAATCAATAAAGGTTAAATGCATCATGCAGAGGAGGGCAGTTTATACTGAAAATTGTTCTCACCCCCTCCTGTACTGCTCCCATTGCATACATAGAGCTTGTGAAATGGCTCTGAGATATTAATCTTTCTGTGATTGCCTGAAACAGGATGTCGGATGGGAGTTTAAATAGGGAGGGGCTGGATTTAATCAGTGTTATAATGGCTGGGATTTTAATTTGAGTTTTAATGACTATCTTTAAAATTTAAGTCAAGTCATGTTATCATTTATAATGTATTACATTTAGTTTGAGTTAGATGAAAACTAAAGAGACTTTTTCCTTTGTTTCTCAGTGACTTTTTTTATGTTTTGTCAAAATAATAATTATGATCTGAATTTGGTTAAAAGAACTGAGTATTTTTTTGTCAGTTGAAGTATAATTGAGCCAGAAGTGTGCTTTACAGAGCATCATAATCTCAAGAGTCAATACTATTTATTTGACATCTTGCAAAATCATCCTTGTCAACCTAGAATGGGTGTTTACCTCCATTGCTGTACCAATGCCCCCCCCATATTTTCACATTGTCATGTACCAGTGTGAGAAAATGTCCTCTACAAGTCTAGAAAAGGCAAACTTATGTAAAGCAGAATTGATGAATGCTCGGTTATGACTGGATAGTTTGGTTGTGTGGGGGTTTTTGTTAGTTTTTTTTGTTTTGTTTTGTTTTTTAACTTTTTTAACTTTTTATATACATATTTTCTCTTATCAAACAACTGTACATGGATTTTATCCCCTTTTTCAATTTTCAAAGATCACTCTGTTGTCCTCAGTGAGATTTTACATGCTGATGTTTGTAATAGTGAACATGTCATGAATTTTGTTAAAATTAACACTATATTTGGTATAGGAGGGGCTGGCTGGATCACCCCAAAAGCTAATAACCTTTATTACTTGTGATTTTTTTATACGCCTCAGAGGGGGGAAAAAAGTGGGGAGAACAGGAATTTTGACAGACAAATACAGGAAAATCTCTCTTGGTTATTTCACAACAGAACAAATAGGGACACATTATGACACATTTTTTCTTTTCATGGGACCTTTTTAAAAACAATTTTCAGGATGTTTGTTCAGATCTGGGAATAGAGTTTTTAGTAACTGTTGTCTGTGTAAACTGATAAAATGTGATGTTTTAGTTTTCGACCTTCCATCCACAAACTGTCATTTAACCAGCACTTAAGTTTGATGTGACCAACTGCTGTCAACTAACAAGACCACCTTTTACACCACCATAAAATTATACTTAAGGCATTTCTTTGTTTTATTTCTTTATCTTTATAGACTATTTTGGGAACTTAGTTTTATATAAAAGGTTTATCTTTCTATATTTTTCAGTGTTTTTTTCCACTGCTTTTTGTACTAATTTTCTTTTTTTTTTTTTTTTGTACTCAAAGCTTTAAGCCAAAATAAATGCTTAATGTCTAATGAAAGGTCTCCTTGTATTCTTTTATATATAAATGTTTATGTATGCATTTGGTCCTTGTATTATTGTACTACTCAGTGCATCAATTCTCTAATCATATCAGTACTTTGAATGTTTGGATGTTGGATGCAAAACCAGCAGCATCTAAGAGAGTGGAGCCTTGTGTTTTTAGTCAAATGTGCTGTTTATTACCTATTGATCAAAAGTATGGCTGGAACAGGTGTGCGTTTGTTCTCATAGGACCACATCTCATGCAGAGAGATAATTTAGTTCCCTGTTGAAAGAGTCAGAGGATGCATCTGTAGTTTGGGTGAGATTCCAACCGTTCCCCCTTCAACAAGAGTCAAAAGAATTTCAATATTTTAGTTCAGTTTGAATGTATACTGTTAGGTAGTGTTTTTTAGACAAGGTTATTTTAGAGTAGCTATTCTCTGTTGAAATTATACAAAGGATCCACTTGACGCCAACATGAGAAAATTATCTCTCCTGGAAAAATTCTGTTTTTTAATACCTTGGGGTGAGTCTTATTCTATATTCAGCACTTGACATATTTATTAATGTTGTATTTTTTTGTTTTTAATAAATCAGCTTTTTTTTCAGACTGTAAAACTGAAAATTTGTCATAGCAATTACTCAGAGCCCAAGGTGATGTCTTCAAATGTCACTTTGTCTGACCAACGCTGTTAATCCAAATAATCAAATTAGTGCAACCACAAAAATTGAGAAAAGTTGCAAATCCTCCTATTTGAAGTTTGAAGTAGAAAATGTTTGGGATTTTTGTTTGTTAATGACAACAGATTAATTGACTATTAGAAATACTGTTGATCAGTTTTAAGTCCAACTAATTGTTGCATCGCTATAGGAGTTTCACTATTAACGGGCAAGCAAATATGGTAAAACTGGCATCCCATCCGAAATTATTTCTATTTCTACAATGTTGCTAACTTCTTACAGTAAGTCCAACCTCGGGGCCTTCAATGCAACATCTGGACTGAGCAATGTCCACCTGTTTGGGCTTAAAATATAACTAATGGTTAATATTTAAATCTGAATTCATATTAAGAAGCGTGCATGATCCAATTTTTTGCAGCTATACTTAAAATATGATTGCCATTTCTGAAAACAAATGTAATTCAATCAAGTCATTACTATTGAGGTACATATTCAGGGTAAGTATTTATGTTGTGTCTGTGGGATAATGTTTGAAAGGTGGTCAGATATTGATGAAATCAAGAAGAAAACAAAATGTCTCACTAATTACGGCACCAAAAATGTCTACAGATGGTTTGCATGTTGGACATTCACTCAAAATCTGTTATCTTGTCTCTTTTGTCTATACATTTATGTCCAGTTCTGATGCTGATGTACTGCAGGGCAGAGCAAAAGTACTACTTCCTGGACAAAAATTTCACCTGGGAGATGGCCAGGAACCACTGCAAGGTAAAGCATGAAGCCTCAGTTTTTTATGCACAAAAAAGAGGCTGAAACATGAGACTAGACTGTATGAAAATACTACAAAGGTTGTGATTTCCATGACTTCGGCTGCACAATTATACAGTTGTCAGATGAATAACTGATATTAAGGCCAGTGCTAGAAATTAGTAAATTAGGGTTTGGATGGTAATGAAGTTATTACTTTTAGAATTTTGTATTTGCACAAAACACCTTTTAGTGCATTACAGCAACTCTTCAGTTAATACTAGATTGGTTAAGTTCATCATATTGCTGGTCATTTTATCTTGATGGTCAACTTGCTATAGGTTCCTCTGTGAATATGATTTACAGTAGCCTCTTCATGAATTACTGGTGTAAGTGTTGCAGACACTGTAAAATATGTAAAGCAAAGTCTTTACAGTCATGTTACCAAATCCCAAACCCAGTAAATGACACAAAAAGTGTTCACAAGCACCAGCACTGCCTGAAACACTTAATGGTAGAGTATATTTCCTCAACGACCTAAAGAAACAGCTAGACACCTTATTTTTGGCCAGTTGGTGGTGCTAGGGGAAAACTAACAAAAAGATAAAAGTTCTCAGGGTTTATCCTTTGAGGATCATGAATGTCTCTGTGAGCAAATGCAACATTGGATTAGGATTTGTTGAAATGCTAGATCAGAAAGGAAATTTGTATAATTCTGACTGTAATGTTTTACATTCTGTCAGGTATGTTTCAAAGATCTGGTGATTCTGACCCCTGGTAACACAGGGAGCATTGCCCGCAACTGCAAGTCTACTTACTACTGGATTGGCCTCCGCAAGAACCTCTACCCTAACATCAGCTTTAGCGGCTACTCTACCACTAACTCCAATATGTCCTGGACCTACTGGGCCAACGGGGATCCCCTTGCCTTCCAGAACTGGTACCCTGGTTGGCCTGTGTTGAAATCGTCCTTCCCAAAAAGATACAGCTGCAGTTGCTCCTGCAACAGGCAAGCACTGAAGACCCCAGCGACAACAACCCAAGAAGTAACAACCCTGGCGGGGAAAACCTCAGCGACGGCGACCCAAGAAGTAACAACCCTGGCGGGGAAAACCTCAGCGACCCAAGAAGTAACAACCCTGGCGGGGAAAACCTCAGCGATAACAACCCAAGAAGTAACAACCCTGGCGGGGAAAACCTCAGCGACGGCGACCCAAGAAGTAACAACCCTGGCGGGGAAAACCTCAGCGACGGCGACCCAAGAAGTAACAACCCTGGCGGGGAAAACCTCAGCGACGGCGACCCAAGAAGTAACAACCCTGAGGGGGAAAACCCCTTCAACGACATCCCCAGAAGTGACAACCCCAGCGATGACAACCCCTGTGGCAACAAACTCCACCAACCAAACAAAATTTATAATCCCATATAGCGGACTGGGAGAAGATTCAACTGAAAACATGTTAAACATAGGCACCACAGAATGTGTACAAACATCTCCTCTGTTGTACAATGTCCCAGAGACTGATGACAACTATATAGAAGACTCCTGTGTGGCCATGCTCCACTTTGGGCCCTGGGTTGAAAGGAACTGCTCCGAGAGTTTGCCTTTTATTTGTTATGAAGGTAAGACTCATTCAAAGCCCTTTTATTGTAATTTTTAGATGTCACACATCCCCAAACATAACCACTACAGTATAAATAGGACTTGTACAGGGCAACTTTAAGGGTCCCCTCATCTCTGCACTACACCAATACAGTGGGTTCCTCATAAAATAAATTTATATACCTTTATTTGTTCTTCCCACTTTTTAGTGTATTGCCATAAACAGTACTTTATAATAAAAACCAACACGCTCATTGGATTTATCCTTTCTCATTATTCTTTTAAATAAATTTTCTTAGATTTATTTTTAATTATTTGAAATAGTATTGGTGAAGATGGACATTAAACCAAATTTAAATTCCAAATCACGCCAACCCAAAAAAACCCTAAACAAAACAAACCACAAGTCAAGATTGAGACAAAATGAAGCCCACAGACATCCAGCCAACAATTCCAAGAAGTTCCTGAATAGACTAGATTATTTTCTAAAGTTCTGAGAAAGAAAATAGTGATAATAACAATCAAAACTACTTAATTTGTCACCTGCTGTTCCTGTTCCTGCTTTATTTCTACATCCCAAGAAATAAAGCTTTATTTCTACATGAGGAATTATTCTGGGTTATATTTTGCATCCTTACTCTATTTGTCCACACACTAATGTAAAAACGAGAAGATAAGTATTTACTGATCTATATCACTCCATTTTTGCATCCATGCTCATTTTCTGGGAAGATTTTTTATCACCTCCCCGGATATCTCAGGTTCTCTGCCATTTGACCACTGTCATTTTCATTTCTGAACACAGATGAGTTCTTTGGCCAAGCCAAAGCGACCAATGTGACGACCAACAGTGCCAGTCTCACGTGGCTGCCCAATCCTGATGGTGTCAGCTATTACGACCTACAAGTCACAGTTGACCAAAACCTAACAGAAATACACAACCTGAACGGTTTGACCTATGACCTTGCAAACCTAATGGCAGGCACCCGCCACTCGGTCCGGGTGTTCCCCGTTAAATGTGAGCGGCGCCTCATCCCGCAGGAGGTCACCTTCTACACCAGTGAGTAACTTTTGAATGTATTTTTTAAAAAACTCTGCATTTAAGATGTCTTTACACCTGTTAGCCTCAAATTACAGATCCGCTACTAGAAATGAGAGGTGGCATGGGTCATAGCCACAGTGCTTCAATAATACAGTATCACTTTTCCTTTTATAACAAGTAATATTCATATATTATTTTTGTCCCCCATTTCACAGAGTCTGTGCCCATATTTATTAAATGTTCGCTTTATAAAAAAAGCTAACAAAGAAAAGCTCTTAATTCAAATTTTAATATCTGTAAATGCAGCACTAAATTCTCATTATTGTATTTCTCTGATGCGTGTCATCTACCAGTGGCAATTTTTTTCCCTGCCCCAGTGATGATTTCAGCCAGCTTCTCTAACTGAAGCCTTACTTGCAAATTATACTGTATATTACATTTTTGTTCATTTAAAACATTTTTTAATACTGGAGATATTGAGGATTTCACCAAAAAGAACAACAAATAAAAAATCACATGATCACATGAGAGCATGTTACTCTGTTTCTGGTTACTCTTTCCTTTTTTCCCCCCAGAACCTAACAAAGTCAAAAACCTCACTGTGATCAATGTGACTGAAACATCTATCTCTCTGAGCTGGAAAAAACCAGATGGAAATGTGGGTTTCTATCTAACGAAGGTCAAAGGTCAGGAGTATGAAACCGAAACAGTGAGCGCAGAGGTCCATAGTTTGACAACTGGAACCCTTTACACATTCTACGTCCTCGCCGGAGTCGAGGACAGATCCGTATTGAGTGAAGAATCGAACATCTCAGTGTACACTAGTGAGTTCATACCGTAGCATGTTACACACAATTCACTTTTTTTCTCTTTACAGACTTTTTGGTTTTTCTATATATTTTTTTTTACCTTTTATTTGGAAGAATATCTTAACAGGGAGTAAAACGTATGAGTGAGACCGGTAAAGACACACCAACAGCTTTGAAATATGAAATTCAAATCAGTGAAGGCAATTGGAGCCACATCTGATTTGAATGGTGACACCTGCGATGTTGTATTTGGGGTTGATGTGTTTGTTGACATATTCATCCATTTGTTTCTCTCCGCCAGAGCCAGGAAAAGTGTCCAACCTGAGTGTGTCTGATAACACGATGACCTCACTGCTGCTTAGCTGGAGGCCGCCTGAGGGACACTATGACTATTTTTTGGTGAAGGCCATGTTTGACAGTAACAAGTATGTGTTTGTAGATACCGAGACTTATTTTGATTAAGTAATGCAGCTTCATCACTGTAACAATATCCGACGAAGCACAAGGAGTCTGACGGACTCTTGACAAACCAAGATCTAAGCCATTACATAAAAAAAGACAAAACACCTTATCAGGAGGTGAAACTGAAAAGGAACACCCCCAAAAACAGTAGCAATCAACAGAAAAAACATGTGTACAAATATGACAGCAACTATGGGAGGTTTAAGTTGAACCAAGTGTCAATATGCAAACCGAGATGGGAAATCTCACTTTTTGCTATCTCTCCCAGGGTTTTGTTTGTCCGATCAAATGACTGCTTGAATTTCTTGAACCAACCATCAGGTTTATTCAATAGCAATGTTGCTCCATTCAGAGATTTCTGATTTTAACCCGTTTAACCCACACACGTTTATCATTGCTGATGGCAATGATGAGCTATGAAAATAAGACCCGAGTTGTAATAAACTGGTAATTTTTAATTTTGTCAACTTGTCGTACCTAGTAGCCTCTGGTAGCAGCGGTGGCAGTTTGAGTCAAGCGACTGTTTCTCCCCCCCAACAGTGCATCCCATAAAACTTTGACATTCAACCAAACAAAGCTGAGTGTGAATGTAACGGAGCTGCCCCCGGGCACCAGGATCACCCTTAGTGTGAAGGCAGTGATCGGTTGCACCAAGGAGGGAGACACAATGACCGTCTTCAACTACACCGGTAGCTCTGTCCTAATGGTCTTGCCATTGACTGCTAGTTGTGGATTCATAAGAAAATCGAACAAAAACTCTCACTAATCTGATTTTGTGGCTCCTTCACAGTTCCTGGATTGAATTCAGACCTGCAGCTTAGTGCAACAGCTACATCCCTCAAAGCCACCTGGACCCCTTCACCTGGTCGTAATTTAACCTTCACCGTCAAGCTAAATCTCTATGGCCGAAATGTAAATACAACAGAAGGCCAAAAAAATGCTGTGATACTCTTCAACCAGCTGAGGACCGCAGCCAATTACACAGTGGTGGTCTACAGCGTTAGTGGGGCTTTCCTAGGCCCAGGGCTGGAAAGCTCCAACTTCACTTGTGAGTCGCTTTGGGCCCCAATTGCATTTCCTCCATTCATGTGTTTAAAGTTATAATCAGTAAGATTATGGTCCTGGTTGGTTTGGTGGTGACAACTGTGCTGGTGATTTAATAGCAAACACTCCTTGAGAAACTACAGTACTTTTTTCAGAAACAACACAGAAACGCTAAAATAAGCTATCAGTAGTAACATGCCGGGCATGAAAGTATCATTTATAATGAATTCATAATGAAAATCTGACTGCAAGATAAATCGCTACCTCATTTTTTTCTCTCTTCCTTGTGTTCAGTGCCGTTGCCGCCTACTGATGTCCGGGTCATTTTCTCCAATAAAACCCAAATCACCATCCAGTGGACGCCCCCTGACAACACAGACAGAGCCTTTTATGTTGTTAAACTCAACTCCAGCTTCTGGGGACAAACTCAGTCTCATAAGTTAGACAGCAAAACCAGCTTCACGTTCGATAACTTGAAACCAGGCACCAAGTACGACTTTGAAGTGCAAACATGGACGCCAGATATTAGTAGTCTACCAGATAATGTATCACATAGTACAGGTGAGCTTCTCAGACCTGGTGGTTTTGAATGCTTTAACCCTTTTCCAGCAAATAAATACTTTACCATTTTACATTACCATTTCATTTTTCTAAGCTTACCATAAGTTTCTAGGTTGTTTTTGTTTTTTAACTTTCAGGTGGTCGTCAGTTTCAGTTTCCTCAAAATAAACAGGCAGGGACCTGAAACGCTCTTGAGATAAATTCTTTCGGTGCATTCAAGGGAACTGAAACGTCTGAGGTTTAAGTGCCAAAAGCGAAAAGTGGAAAAAACATTATGCTGATGTCAACCAATACTAAGGGCTTCCTGGAAGCATAGGCTGCTTATAGTACATTCATTAATCAGAATTTGAATAATTGTGTTTCATATTGGTCAAGTATGTTTTAGCATACAAGGAATTTGACCCTGCAAGCCTCGAAATGCCTAAAAAGCTTTCCATTCATTTTCAAGAGGGTATAAAAAATAGATTTAATTTACAAAGGTTTTGAACATTTTTTCTTGCATATTTTAGACAGTGACATTAGTTATACACTTCGTTTTTGTATGTGGTTGCAAGCCATGACGTCTGTTAACTACAAGTGAGGCTGGTGCGACAGTGGTTTGTGCTGTTGGAAGAGTTTCTGCAGGAAACACTCTTGCTACTGGTGGTCATGCTAGCTAGGAAACTCATTGACAAATTCTCACTGCATTTGTAGATTTTAATGAAAATTTACATGAATTAATCATTTTTAATGCTTGAATCAATCCATCAATTTTCTGCCACTTGTTTGGGTCCAGATTGAGTCAATTTATCAATTATATTTAAAGGAATTAATACAGGTATTTTTCTGTCATTCTTTGAACAGGAATTGAGATAGGTATTAAACTGTATTCTTTGCGGTACTGAGAAGGTCTTAGAAAGTCTTAAATTTAGGTCGACAGATTTGTTAGGTCGACAGATGTGTTAGGTCGACAGATGTGTTAGGTCAACAGATGACAAATGCACCAGAGTTTGTTTTAATTGAAGCTAAAGGGACTGGATGTGAAATCTCTCCAAAACAAATCCATCTAAATATTTAGTTTATGTTTTAAAAAGTGGAGTAGTAGAAACAGCAGTAGAGACAATATCTGAATTGTAGTCTGTTTTGCAATTGTAAAACTGCCAAATGCAATCAAGGAAGTTTTTTGGAAATCCATATAATGTGCGTATATGTAACTGGTAAAAAAACCCGAAACATATTTGCTGGTAGTATCTGAACACAGTGGGCAAATTCTGCATCGCTAATGAGGCTGTGTGCTGACTTCCTCTTTACATATCTCTTTTTGTTCTGCAGAAGCAGACAAACTGGAAGTCACCCTGTCTATGATCTGTTCCTCCCCAAAGCCTCTCTACTGTGATAAGACTGCCGTGAAGGAAAAAGTATTTAATGAGGTATGTAAATTACCACATGGACGTGACAAGCACAGGATCATAAAATAATTATTTGGACTATGTGTGAGAAGGAGTAGCTCAGTTTTAGTGTTTCATAAACACTGGTTGGTTTGAAAAAATGTATTTCCATTGACAGCTTTCTTTATCTTTATGTGTTGTGTGTTGTGTTGCAGCTGAGAAAAAATTTCAACAATTTTCTGAGGGACCATATTTACTGGACTCTTGAGATGCTGGAAAGTGAAAAGATTAAAACCTGATTTTTTTTCTCGTGTTAAATTTCATTTTGGACATGTTTTCTTTCTTGGCTGTTTCTGTCAACACGTTACTGTTAAAAGCCTTCACACTGTGTATGTTATTAAGTCACATGTGCACATGTGATTATCAGTCTTTTTCATTTAGAATTGGAAAAATCAAATGAAAAAAATTATATATAGTACACCTCATACTTTTTCTGCTTTCCTCTTGTTTTTATTTTATTTCATTTCATTTTTGCGATGTTGTTTTGAGTGGATGGATGCCCATATCCGCTAGGAAAATGGGCATCCTAGAACAAGGAAAAAAGATATAATAAAAATAAATATACTCATGGTTAAGAAAATGAAGATCAAATTTAAAATACACTAAGAAACTTTCTCTTATCAAAAGCATTTTTTTTTTCATAATGTTTAATTTTTTTTTCTTGGCAGAAATGGGCTTCAATATCAATATCTGATGTTGTAACTGAATAGATAAAAAATGTTTGACTATCAAGCTCTTTAAGGTATGGTTTCTTCAGGGGAGTTTAATATGTCTTCAGCACCAAAGTAAAGTTTTTCAGCCGACGACACATCACAGCCACAACCTCATTTAAAGTTTAGAGTAGAACATACAGTATAACTCTATTACACAAATAACAATGTTTGTGTGAGGTTTATTCCAGCTTTTCAGCATCCTTCAAACACTTGGTGTAGATAAGATAGTATTAACAATTAACTCTGTTGTGAAGTATAAAGCAAGTTTTGAACACTTTTTTTCTCTTGAGGTGTAGCAAAAGCTAAAAATCATTGTATTGAATAAAATCAACTTCTCTCTGTTCAAGGCTTGAAATTTAAAATTGCAGGTCTAATTAATATTTTGTCTACTCTGTCATTTTCTTCTACTTTATCATTTAAAGACAGATAATAGATATTTAGTAAAATTGTTGACTCCAAACTTCAGTTTGCTTTAATTAAGAATTAAAGTAAATATTAAACAGAACATGCAAAAGAGAAAAGAATAGCAGGGAAAAAAACAAAGCCAGGTTGTTCTAGAAAAAAGGAATTTGGCCAAATGAAAAATAAAAATGTCATTCAGTCCACCCTTTTCCAAATTACAACTTTTTAACAGAAATCAGAAATCAATAAATGTACACTTTTTGCACCATTTATAAACAGAGAACAATCTAGATTTCACCCTAAAGTGAGGTAATGAGAAGATAATCAGATCAAATCAAACAAAAACATGATAGTGGCAAAGTTATAATGTCAGGTTCTGGTTTGGGCTGCCTGAATATATATACACACACACACACACATAGTATAACACCTGCAGGGTCTGACATGGTCCATTTATAAATAGTTACTGCACATGTAAGCTGTTAGTACTCTGCACACCCCTGCCAGTTGTGTGTTTTTAGAGCTCAGCGCTTTATTTTTTTTTGAGCCATTTTGTGGGAAAGATTGGTTGCAGTATGAGGAAGGGGCAGAGTGGTAAAATTTCGCTCAGCTACATGTGTTAAGAATAAGAAAACTGTAAAACAGTTGGAGGAAAAGGACAAAGAGCATCAGATACCAGCATGGATTCATCACAGAGGCCCCTAGACGAAGACGTCAAGGAGGAAACACCCGCAGGTTTGTTTTTAAGAGCATCTCCTGACACAACTAGTTAGAACTTAAAGGGCCTCTTAGTTCCTATTCAATCTTATACTATACCGTCTTATTCTATTGTACTTTTTAGTACTATGTGTACCACCTGCCTGATATTGCATATCCAGGCTGAACAATAACAGGCAAAGCCACAGTTTTTCTGGTTTGACACCTTAGTAGAAAGGTGGTAGGGGAGAAAAGTAGGAGGATGTTCCGTGGAAGGAAAAATCTCCCCCACACTGTCACTTGAATGAAGAACATGTCTGACAAACATGACTCCTATCACCAGGTGTTGCTCTTGAGTTATTTGTGCATCAATCATTTTTATTCATTTAATTATTCACACTATTTTCCCATGTTTTTTCCCACTGTATCCATTCTGGTCAGTCACAGCTCAAGCTCTGTTGAGACAAAATGTGCCTCTTTATTTTAGAATCCGAGCAATAAATGATTTGTCAATATATTATCTTTGTAAGATGGAAAATGATTTTTCTTGATCCGTGGTATATATCTGTTACTGAAACTCTTTTTTTCATACTGTACAACACTTAATTTATATATCTTATTTTAGATTCTTGCCAGTTGGTCAGCTGGATATAACATCTAAAGAAACTTCCTCTGAAATTGATAATAAATCATAAACCAAAGAAAAAAATGACCCAAAAAAGGAACTAAAATATAATAGAATAAAAGCTGAATATATCTATTAAATATGCACTGTACATGACAGTGCCTAGGAATATACTTTACATTAAAAATGCAATTCAATAAGATAATGATAGAAAACACATAACTGATCTACATTGTGTGTTTTTTTGAAGATTAACCTGCAAACCTCATGATATTTTTGTTCAGTTTCTTTTTATTACAGTGATATAGTACATATATACATATATACATATATACAGATATATATTGACATATACAAACAGCTCATACAAACAGCTTTAATCTAACATTAGGTAAACAATTATACTGAATCTGTCTATATCTCAGTGTTTCATACACTAATAAATGTTTTTACAGATCAGTATTATTCAGATGTGTGTGTGTGTGTGTATGTGTGTGTTTTCATGTTTTAAAGGTTGATGGTGGAGTGGAATGCTGATCACAGGGACTGCACAGACCTGAGGGGGAGGTGGGAGTCTCTTCACTACTGACTGTGAAGCGTACAGACCCTGGGCTTGTAAGAGAGAGTCCTGACAGGCTACACACTCATCCACACACATTTTTTTTTTTGACGTCTTTATTTGCAATAACTTATGTGTTTCTTTTTCTTCTTTTTTTTTTTTTTTTAAATAACTAAAACATGGACATTTTCAGAATGTGGCACTTTTTCTCCAGCTACATTTTCTTACATGAAAGTCAACTTTTCAAAGGTAAAAGTGAAGAAAATGTCAGTCCAAGTTTGCAGTTTTATATTTTTAAATATCCCTGGTATACCTGTATGTAATCAGAATTTTCCTGAGTAAAATATTAATGAGAAAAATGAGATAAGTCAGAAAAACATCAGTGATCAGTATCAGATATACCAATGCAATAAATATGAAGTGTTTATTGTGTGTGTATATGAAAGTGCATGTGTGTATGTAAATGCAGAGTGTTTTACACCGTCATGCTTTCATGTAAGTGCAGACGTTGTAGAAATCAGACTCTTTAAATCAGAAAATCTAGCTGATTCTTTAAGACTCTCATTATTTGATGTAAAATATTTACATATGTGCACGGTTTTACAGTTTGTGGTATTTTTTCTGACATTTGCGCTTCAATATCATTCTGTCTGTATCTGAACCTTTAGAGATTTTTAATTGAATTTAGGGGGAGAAATTAAGATTAATATTTAAAGAAACATAATGGGAAATGAAATTCCAAATATTTTGTTTTGAAAATCACAGCTTGTGAATTTTAAGTCTAATTGGTGACAACAAAAAAACAAACAAACAAACAAAAAACAACTTTAAATCTTGCCTGTTTGTACTTTTTGGTCAAGACAGGTTTAATCTCATTTTGTTCCGATCAAACTGAATTCTTCCACGTGTCCAGTAAGAGTTATTATGGTCCACATCTCTCAGTTTACTGAGATTTTGTGCGGTTGGATGACAGTCATGAGTGTGCGACCATCCAGCGGGGCGAACAGAGGGTACAGCTTCTCTTTGAAGGTTCCAGTGAAGGTGTAGATGTGAGATTTTGTTTCTGCGTTGTAGAAGGAGATCTGGCCTTCTTGGTAGTCTAGGTAGATCCCCATACGTTGAGGCACAAGGCTGACCGGCAGTGCCACCTCTGGCTGAGTGCAGGCAAGGAATTTGTGTGTGCTGCGCCACAGGGTCCAGTAGCCCTGCTTTGGGGTCATGGGGAAGCGCCCATGCCGGTTGGAGTTGGCAGCGGCCAGTCCAATGCGCCAGTAGCCTTTGTTGGCTATGTTCACCTCCCAGTAGTGGCGGCCGTTGCTGTAGCCCTCCCAACCCAGCACGCACGGCCAGATGTCGAAGCGCTGGGGGTTGGAAGGCAGGTCTGATGGACAGTGGCTCTCCTGGACCATACGCTGGTCGTCTGATAGCAGCAGCCAGGGGTGGTTGGTTTTTGGGTCAAGAGTCACATCAGCTGTCAGGAACAAGAGATAAATTATCTTATTATTCTGCAACCGTAATGTTTTCCTGTTTTTATAGCTGTTGTGTGAGAAGAAGCAAGGATAAAGTGGGTGATCTTACATGAGGCACTGCAAATCCAACTCCAAACTGTAAATAGAGAAACGGACATTATATTATAGTTGCGGTGGATAAACAAAGGCAATTAGTGATTCTCACGAATGGTTGCACAATGAACTAATGGGTAACGAGCAGATTACCAGGGTAGGAAAAAAAAAAGGTTCTGTTAGACAAACTTGTAATTAATCTCTTCTCTTTGGAATTTTTGTCTTTGCTTTTTTCCCCCTCTGTTTTGAACTGCTCCTCAAGCTCTTCAAATTATTCTGAGAAGGGAAAATCACAACTGCTCACAACTCAAAGAAATGCTCCCTGTGATGAGGGGTCGCAAGGGGAAATTGCTTTTTATTAAGGGATCAATAGCAAAAAAAAGGTTGGGAACCACTAGTTTAAAGCATCAGTCACTCTGTTACGAGTTGTAATTGCACTTTTTCCTCCTCTGTGTCAATTTGACAGCTGAAAGATACTGATTTTAAAAATGCACACCTGAGTTTGGAATGTATCTTGGAATTCCTGCTTTCCAGGTCCTTTGCTTTGCCAGTAACCATAGTTGTGGAACCATCCTCTGAAATGGAAAAAAAATCTAATGAAAACATGTTTGTTCTTTATATGATTCCCTTTGTCTCCCTTGGACAATGTGGTTTACAAATATAATCATGAGTCTCAGTGGTAAATCAATGATACTTGTGTGAACCTTCGAGAAGACACTTGAAATTTCTATGCCAAACTCAAATGAAATTAGATAAAAACCAATCACAACTATGGAATAATCCTCTGTTCAACTCTTCTACATACACTACACCATCATCATTTCATCTACAGTTTCCCTGTTAGTTTTCAAGGCCATTGATTACTGATGTTTATCAGGACAGGTAGTTCAGTTGGTGTTCATTTATTGCTCATCACCATGTGTTCCAAGAGCAGGGTTCACTCAAATCACACATTATGTAAGCTAATTTAATAGCCTGATCATGTCTTCACTGCGTGGTGTTGAACAACGGCCTGGTTTCAGTTTTTGAGTTTAAGCTGATTCTTTGTTTCAGGGCTTTAACAGTGGTTTATTTAAGCGCTACAAGAGCAATTAAAATGTGTGGTTTTGAATTTAAGTAGCTTCCAATGCCGTCTATTTCATTCCAGCTTTCAGAGGAACCCATTTTTTGTACTTTTGGAAGAAATGTCCATTTGTGGAACAAGTTACTCACCATGCTCTCTTCCTTGAGCAGTGACCAGGTGATGAACTCCAGCAGAGGCAGCAGGTTGCCCAGCCGCTTCTTCTTAAGGCCCAACAGGCGCAACACTTTGCCAAGCTCGTCGCTCTGCACACCACAACTCTGCAAACATAAATACAAATTTTAGGTGTAAGATTTGGCACTGTTTTCTTTTGCTGGCATGAGAGTAAAACTCATTATTTTCCATCAAATGCTATAAATTCTGCCCTCTTATAGTTTTATGCCAAACAAAAGGCTGACACTTAACTGAGTTTTTGAGTTTCTCAGACTTTGTGTTTTAGGTTTAAGACTCCCCACCTCAGTTGCTTTCTGCAGCTCCTTTGCCCACTCCATGATCATCAGCTGTGCTTTCTCGTTGGTATCCTTGCCTTCTTTATCTTCATATTCTGTACTCTCAGATACCAAAGGGGCTTCCCTCAGGAGCTGAGGACACAAAATCAGTCAGTTAAGATTGATATTTTTTCAATATCTTCACACACATGCACATCCATCACACATCGACCGGTGTGTGTACCAACCTTGTCAACGTGATGGAGTTCATCGGCCCACTCCAGGATCAGCTTCCTGCTCTCCTCGAGACTGCGCTCGGTACGCCGGTCTGAACTCTGGGCCTCTGTCTCACCGGTGCCTTCCTCTGGATCAGTTCTGCCCTTCTAAAACACAAGACGACACTCTGTCAGACAATGTCATACACCCTTGAAAAAATGAAATAACGTGTTACTATGTCAATTAAATGACATAAAAACAAATGACAGCCTGCTCGTACTGACAGGAAAGGGATTTTCAAGGCCAATGCTCAGCAAAATCGGGCACAGACTGTATATCAGATGATGTGTTTACACCAACTGATATTTCTCACCTCCTTCTGGTTAAACACAGTCAACAGCAGCCGATTTGCAAGTCAAACCTGCTTTAAAGGGGGCATACATGGGAAGTTTTACATTTACAAGTGTAAACGGGACCAAATTAAAGTAACATGCGACCCTTTTAAATATATAACTATATACAATACATAATGTCTCGTACTGATGCACTGATCCTTTGTTACAAGGCAGCAGGGCAGAAGTTTATGTAGTCATATTGTAAATGAATCATTAAACACACTGCCATGCCTAGTTATTGCTCTGCATGAGCAAGCAAATTAGCTGTTCCCCATAGCAACGCTTATCGAATATTTGAATTATGTGTCTTGGAGATAACCAGCTTTATCTCCAACTGTTAAATCTTAACAGGGTGAAATGATCAACCACATGAGACTATGAAGACTAGTGTTTTTATTGACCGAACCAACAGTTGCTTGTCTGTTCATTTTAGTTGACTCTTCTCCTGAGCTGGCAAACAACCTACAGTAGTCTCTATATTAAGGGGAAAAATGGGTTAAAACTGGGGCAAGCAAACCTTAAATGTCAGTACAGCCTCATCTTGTTCTTTATGTCCATAATTCACATTAGTAATGCAGGCATGAACATGTTTGTACAAGTGTTTTGTTCATTTTGTCCTCTGAATTTACATTATACGACTGCTGATAATGAGTCAGAATCAGTACATCTGTCTGCTGAGCCACGGACTCCCATTTTCCTCCCTTCCTTCAGCCCTACCTTGCAAACTTGGTCCACCTGCTTTTTCCAGTGCTGGATGAACAGCACACATTCCTGCAGGCTGCGCAGATCCTTCAGGCTATTCTGATGCTGCTGCTGCTGCTGCAGGAGGCACAACCAATGAAAATGTTTATTCAGGCTGTGGATCTTTATAAAAGTTATACAGCTCAGATGGGAAGTTTGTCAAAGTTATACAGGTCTAAAACTGACCCTAATTTCAAAGTAAAACCAAACAGAAGTCACTGACAGAAAAATATCTTAAATCAAGAATATGTGGTGTACCTTTGATTGTTTGGTGAGGTTGTTGGGGTTGGTAGGTCTGCTTGGGGCTGAGCTGTGGACCTGCACGTCCTCCTCGGGCAAATTCCAGCGCAAGGCCCCGATTGAACTGCTTTGAGTTTTGCTTTCGCCTTCGAGCTGCAAGCTCACCCCTGCAGGGGGGAGATTCAGGAGCAAACAGCGTCTTTTGAGTCACAGATAATATTGATTCACACGGCTGATTTCCAGCAGAGATGAAAAGGGAAAGAAGTGTCTTTTATCCAAGAGAAGAATTAAAGCAATGTATTGGTGTTAATACTTAAAAATAATAAAATCATAACAATCAAATCTAATTAATAGCCTTTCAGAGTGGCTTGAAGGATGTCACCACCAGCCGCTTACAACCACATTCAGAGCCGTTAGTAACTGATCAAACATTACAAGTTATAGAGCAGAAAAGTAGCGACGGGAGTTTAAAAAAAACAACAACCAAAACCTACTATGTTTCAGGATGCCTTTCAGCTCCATGGTGTCGTCCTCACTCCTGTAATAATGAGACAACATGAAAAAAATGAAATATTGGGTGATCGGTAGTGGAAGAAGTCCTCAGATCCTTTAGTTATTATAATACTCCAACTTTAAAATACTCTATTAAAAGTAGAAGCCCGGCATGTAAACTGTCACATAACTAAATGTTTAAGTAATATTAACATA
This sequence comes from Istiophorus platypterus, assembly GCA_016859345.1. Taxonomy (NCBI): domain Eukaryota; kingdom Metazoa; phylum Chordata; class Actinopteri; order Istiophoriformes; family Istiophoridae; genus Istiophorus; species Istiophorus platypterus. Next base: position 7,992,833 of record CM029132.1, on the reverse strand, counting down.
ATGTTCTATCAATTATGTCATTAACGGACTATTTGTAGTGATGGATGAATGTTAAAGTATCATTTTACTGCTGTAGTTGGAGCTAATTTGAACTGTTTTATACACTGTTTAACCCATAGCAATATATCATATTTTATAAATATAACAAGAATTACCTTCTCTTTATTGAGAAAATTCAAATGATTAGAAAATATTTAAGTGTAAAAATGAAACGGCTACAAAAAGCTGAGAAATATTTTTAAATTAAAAAAAAATTACACTATTGTTATAATTGTAGATAAAAATTCAGATGTGATCCATTTGTAAAGATGTACAGGATGCTATATATTGGCTCTGTAATTAATTTCTTTTACTGTAAATGATAACATAATGCTGCCAAAATGAATGTATAATCTAATTGAAAAAACCAAACCAGTAGCCGTACCTTTCTGTCTGAGGGAGCAGTGGTGCAGTGCAGCTGGTGGAGAAGACTGAACAACGTCTGCTGCCTCGCAAGTGTATTTGTTCCTGCCTGCATTTCCCTGATCTTTGAACCCCTGTTCTTTTTTATGATGTCTTAGCTGGCAGGGGGAGCTTTATGCAGGCCTCTCTGATACAGAACCATTACAGCTTCCCGGCACACTGTGAGGGCAGGAAGGCCAGTAAAAAAATCTCTGGATGTCACCGAGAGTGACTCACATGCTCTGACGTACGAGCAGTGTTAATGAAACTACAAATAAATATCTTCCTTGCTATAAACAACATCAATGGCTTGAAATAACTGCCCTTTCCTCTTTACTGTAAGCGGTCTTATCATATCTTCTCTCCAACATAAATTGTCAAAGTTCAAGTTTTATCCATTGTAGACTGTGGAGGGATTAACTGTTTGACTGATATTGCACTGTGTGTGAAGGGACAGCAGCCTCATAAAACTTTGATCATAATCCTATATTATGTGTTTATTAATGTAAACGTAAGTAAGTGCATCTTTTTAAGAAATGGTGTGTTTTAGTTACTTGGCTTTTATACTTTTGCCTCCTTTTTCCTTATCTCTCCTCCTTCTTGTGGCATGACTTAAAGTAATTATGCCAATACTTCGGCCAATACTCTCGTTTCCCAGGCTGCAGTTACCCATTGACTTCCTGGTTGGCAACAGGAAGAAACATCAAAGACGACCACATTGGATTCTCCGTTCCTCCCAACATATATAATCGACATCACTCTGCCATCATTGGCCTAATGGGCTATAAATACAGAACACTGGACCCTACAGTTTGACAGTTTTTTCTAAACAGCAGAGACATGAATGTACGTCTGGATGCAAATGCAGCTGCAGTTCTTGGACAAAGAAAGGTGAATTATTAACCAACTTTATGTAATAAGGGTATTCAAAGGGCTTTACATAAAACATACAAGAATGAACAATGCAAACCTGGTCTATTTTTTTTCAAGGTTTCTCTGCTGGGGAAAAAACTTTGTTGTAGCCAATTATATTTTTGAATGAAAACACCTAAGTTTGTCTGAATTTTGCCAAATCATCATGGGGCCCTTTCATCATGTTGTTATCTGTAACCTCAAGGTAAAAGAGTAAGTCACTAAACAAGATGTATGTGTTTGGTGTCAAAGTAAGAAGTATTTTTTTTAATTGTCACAGTCACGGCAGCTGTCAGTTAACTGTAGTTTAGGGCAATTCCCTGTAATATTTAGTGGGGGGGGGGGGGTAAATAAACCAAATCACCGTAAAAGCACGCTCAGGTAACAGTATGACGTTATCATATTTGGTTAGTGTGTCCAGGTAATATCCATGTAGCCAAGGAAAAGGAGAAGGCATAGTTTAAACAATGTTATATTTAAACCCTGTCCTTGGCAGAGGTGTGGCTGAAAGTATTGGCACATTTGATACTGAACTACAAGTAGCAAGTATTTTCAGATTTATTTTTCCAAAGGCAGGCAAATCTGTGACGAGAACAAAGGTAAAAACAAACAAACAAACCCAAATTTTTAAAGTTCTTTTTAATCTTCTCTTTATTCGTAGCAGAAGAAACCTGTTTGCATTTATAAAAGTGGCATCACATCTCTGATTCTACCAAATCTACAGTGTGCTCTGTCAGCAAGTTACCTTACAAATATGTACATACAAGTAAATGCATATAAAAAAATGAAATGTATTCTTTATGAGATGCTGTCTGTTTTCAGATATATAGCTTCTTCTCAATTGGAGGGTTTTGTCAAATGTTCCCATTAAATTTTTACTTCCAGTTCTTGAAGAACTGCTTGAAGATGATGGTTTCCTTTCCCTGCGGCAGAATCTCCACCTGCATCACAAAACACATAAACTTTTACTGCTTATTGTGATTATTAGCAAGTTACATTAAATAACAAAGGCAATACTACAGACCCATATATGATCATTTAAAATCTAAAAAAGGTCAGATTTATGAACAGTACCTGCGTTTTCATCCTGGGGTACTTCATTTGCTCGATGAAGTTATCCGCCATCTGTAAGGCCACCTTCTTCTCCTCAGCATTGGCCCCATTACCTGACAGTTGTTAGTGTATGACATTAGCATTGGCATTTCAGGGATATGGCACAAAATCAGTTTCAAGACTAATTTCCACAAAACATTGTCACATATATAAAAGGGTGATCTCTTTTTAAGTCTGTGCTGATCTTCCAGGTTTTTATTCTTTTGAAATAGTTGATATCAAAGGACGTCACACGCTGCTGCCATGAACAGATTATGAGACTATAGGCTGCAAGGCAGAGACATAAATAAGGCCGTGCCACATATATAGCAGCAAATACCCATGAAGCTCAGGACGGATTTAGCCCCATTTTTAGCAACACATTTGGGGTCAATTGAAATGTTAAATGCTGCTGGGGCTTAAAAATTACACGAACTTCATCAAAAGAGGCTCTGAAACTCCTGGCACTGCTCTTGAAAAACATTATATGAACAGAGGAGAAACAAATGTGGTGAGCATATTAAGTTTAAGGAATCTGATTTGTAACCCCCCAAAAAAAAAAAAAAAAAACAGTTGATTATCACTGAGCAAATACATCCCTCATATTGGAAATATGACGAAGCCTTTCTTGCTTTTGTACAGAAACAAGAAACAACGTCTACAGAGCTGAAAAGTGCCCGAAAAAAATGGAGGTTCATCATTCAGGTTGGATGTTTTTATAAGTATTTCAGTCTGTGAGCATATTCTCTCAAGGTAAACCATCGTTTTGAACATTGCCACATTGTGTTTTGTTTTGGGTTTTTTTTCACATTAATGTATTTTTCAGCTTAGTTCAGGTATTTTATTTTGAGATTTATATTCATATATTTAAGACTTCAGAAATGATGGAACCTATGTTCAAAAATCTCAAAACATGTAACATGTAATGCACCATGAATAGTGCAATCATTTATGGAAATTATGGAGCTGTGCGGTCACTCTAAGTGATTGCATTTCAGGCAGCGGAGGTTTGCTGGTTCCGGGGTCAAGTGGTTTCCCCTCACCTTTCCAGACAAAGATCCTTCCGTTGGCACCGTTGTCCAGGATGAAGCAGTCGTCACGAACCAACAGCTCCTGAACAAACGGGCTCTTCTCTGACACTTTGGTCATGGTCATGGAACCCGTCGCGTCAGACACCTGTGGGGTAAATGTACACCAGTTTTTGCTTTACTTAATTGAAAAAAAACCCCAACAAAAAACGAAAAACCCATATGTGAATGGTAGGTGATTATAATCTGTGAGTTTCAAAGTCACCTTGTAAAGCGAGGCAGAGTTGGAAGCGTCTGCTTTGATGTCCTCTTCCGGTGTGCTCTCTGCCAGAGCTGGCATCTGTCCCAGGACCTGCTCATCAACATAGGTAACCGTAAAGGCAACAACAAAAAAAAACAACAAAAAAAAATCTATTCTGTTTTTGGGATTTATGTAAATGAATCTTTAATTTAGTGTAGTAATCATCTAGATCATATTTGCTAAAGGTATTGTTCTTCTTCCGGTGTCTCCTGAATCAAACATTTTCAAAGATGAAACAAGACAGAACAATGAAAATTCCTCAAAAAGCCTGTATTCACCTTGAGCATCTCTTCGGGCTCTTCCCCCTCGTTGGTGTCCACAATTCGAGCCTTACCGTGTCTGTCCGTGTCACGGATCAGCGAGGCGATCTCACGAACTTTCTGCTTCTCGAAGATGTTGGCTTGGGACCCGATCCATGACACAATTGTCTGCAAGAGCGGCGAGGCGACAAGAGAGATGTAAACAAGGGAGGAACTGACACTTTATTTTTGTACAGTCTTGCAGTTGTAAATGTCCTTCAGCTCCACAGGATGTCTATTTTTTTTTTTTTTTTTTTGGTGCATGCATCGATTCCATCACATTCAGGAAAAGCATGACCTTTGGACTTCTTTAGCCAGAGTAGTGTTAATGTCCCCACCTCTCCGAGGTCGAGGATGAAGCAATCTCCCTTGTTGAAGCTGCTCCAGGTCAACTCCACCTCCTTGGCACGAATGTTGCGTTTCCCTTTGATCTGGTACAGTCTGTTCACAGTCCCTGAGTCCTGAGGCCTCCTGAAACCTGACTCCACACCACCTTCCTGAGAGAGAGAAAAGACGTTAATGTGGTTTTTATGTGTGGATTTTTTTAAGTGAAATTATTTATTTTAAGTTTTAAAATAGTTTGTCTGAAATGTCTCATTTATTTCAACAAGAAAGACTAGGCACCTGTGTAAAGAGGATGACATAAATGCACTTTGACAAGGAGGGTGTAATAGCTAGGGTGGTGTAAAATGACATAAGGCTTTATCTAGATAAAAAGGGGGTAGGGCTTAAAGGAAATTGAATTGGATTTGTTGCTTGTGAGAAAGCCCTAAAAAAAAAAATCATTATCGCTCCTCTTTCGTGTGTATTACTATGAATGTGACTGGATTAAAACGTTGTAACTCTAAAATCTCTACTTTAATGTTTCTGTAGTTTCTGAATAATTTCCTGGAAACAGCTTGGTACTAATTATAGGGGGAAACAACAAAGGCAGTGTTTTACATTTTCATTTATCAATTCCAGCAACTGCTTTAGTAGAGGATTTTGCCAGTATTCAAATATATGAAGTTTGTCCACAGGCAAGCATACAATTTACCATTTATGAAGATTTAAATTTCTATTATTAATTCTACTTATTCTGTTTTTCTGTTTTATTATTATTAAATGCTTTTTATACATGTTTTTAAATTGGCCTTTTCTGTCGTCATTGGTCTTTAATTTCTTATATAAAGCACTTTGAGTTGTTACAGGGTAAAAATTATTATTGACCCTACAATTAGTACCAAACCACATAATTCTTTCTAGTAGGAAATTATGAGGAAAATATTGAGAAATTAAAAACCTTGTTAAATAAAGCATTACTGAAATGTAACTGGCCATCTTAAGTTAAAAAAAAAAACTCTGCCTGCCTGATAATAGAAATATTTATAAAGTGAATTTCCATATTTCAATGTCTAAATGTCTAAAATCTCAGAACCCAGAATCAAGGCCATCCCAGGTCCTCACCTTGTAGCTGACCCCTCTGGGGAAGAGTGTCATGAACTCAGGGGACTCGTAGCCCTGAACCTCCCTGTGCTGAACGGGGTCACCGCCCAGGAAGTTGTCCAGCTGGGTGGCCAGCATGGCACACGCCACCTGCTCATCCCGAGACGACTTCTCACCTGCAGGGAAAACAGAATTTGTAGGAGAAGGAAGAACAAAATATGAAGGACGAGAACCTTTGATGCAACAGGAAATCCTTTATGAATGATGAAAGTATTTATGATCTCTTTGCTTTTTGAGTTTGAGGGGGGCATGTTGTTTTAAAAAAATCTGTGTATGACTAAACTATATTACTAATACATGATTTTTGGCATTAAATACAACAAAATGATTGAGACGGCGTGATACAGTGAAATAGCTCCCGAAAAACTCTCTTTGTGGACATTGAGTTAGTATTGTTGTAACCCATATTTTCTGTCACCCTGAAGTTCTTGCCAAGGTACAGCTGAAGGACAGAAGGAGGCAGCAGGGACAGAGACAGAAAAGAAAAGTGAAAACAGAAATAAGTAAAAGTGAGAGAAGAAAGAAGAAAAAAAAAAGAGAGAATGGTGAAAGCCTTGGGAAATTAGGCCAGAATGTTAAAAGGCCCAAAACTATAAATTAAAAAATGAGGGAACAAAAAGCCACTGACAGAGGTGATGGGTCATTGAGACATGAGATGAGAAACAAACAGCTGACACACGAACACATCACAGGGTACATCAGCTGTAAACAAGTGGAGGAAGGTTCAGAGAGAACACTCTCCGAGCCGTGACAATCAGCTTAGTGTTACCTAAGCACCAGATACACGATGGAAACAACAGCCACATTTGAGTACGGCAACGGTCCTCCTGCATTTTTAATGAGCCCTGCTCAAAAACCGTCCCCGCTTCCCTCGGGACATCTTCCCTTCTTTCTCCCTCCCTCGTCATCCGCCCTCCTCTCTCCACCCGACCTCTCTCCTCACACAACGATGCAGCGGGTCAGGGCCGTGTCTCATGTGTCATCACCATTAGTGGGAGGGTTATTAGCTTTTCAACTGCAGCCCTGGGACAGGGTCAGGGTGTGTAGTAAGCGACGGACAAAGGTTACTGCGTTTGCCGGACGGAGTAAAATAGACACTCGAGAAGCATCCCTTTCTTCTCTCTAAGTAATCTCAAGATGGCACAGTTAAAGGACTACTCTTAGCATTGGACTCTTGTAAGACTGTCAGTGTCACGGTGGAGTTTTATTTAAAAACAAAAAAAAGGATAAGAATTAAAAAGAGATAGCATTTTTTTTTTTTTTATTACATGTATTCTGTTTGCTCGTCAAAACCTGCTGCCCACACTACCCACAATTCCACCTGACTCCTGACAGTTCAGGTGGAGATTCAGGTGTGGGATTGCTAGTAGCTGCTAGCTACTCAAGCAGAGATGAGGATCGGGCTAAAGAGGTCTGATAAGCTTCTTTCTTACTCCATACCTCAGATTTTTTTTTTTTTCCCCCATTTTAAAATTTGTAGTCCTCAGATTGAACTGATGCCAACTCAGGTGACATCACTTGAGGCAGTTTATCAGACTACACAGCTTCCTCTTGGGCCCAAAAAAGGCGCTTCGTACAACTCACTTCCTTCCCAAAGACCAATAAATAGACTTTGATGTAGAAATAACAGACATGTTACTCATCTCCTGTCTGCTGTTTACTGTAGTGTAGTTGAATGTCCATCTGCATCTCCTGGGAAATAGTATTCATCTTGTGTTTTCTTAAGATAAAAACCAAGCCAACTTGATTAAATATCAGTGGTTTGACAGTGGTGGTGTGATTTGTCTTGAAATTAGATGTTATTGTTTTAAAGGTGCCACACACTGGAAGGCTGCAGAGTGTACAAAGAGCTTTAGTTGCGAGTCAGACTGCATAGCTGAATGCTACATAATCCTATTGTGAGCTACAGGTTTTACGCGACTGCTCTCTAATTCAGACTCTGCCTTAAAAGGAAGCCTATGGGTTCATTATTAATCATCAGCTTCTCAATGATCCCTTTGATTCATGTTTTTTTCCCCCGCATCATGACGGTTACACATCACATAGATCAGATGTGTCTTCTGTCTCACCTATCCACATGTGGAGGTCGGCTCCCAGCTCGCCGCGGTTCTCCAGGACCAGGTAGGAGTCTCCGTTGTAAAAGGCCCCCACCTCGGAGGGATCTAGGAGCACTGCCTTCATCTTCTCCACCCTCCACACCCGGAGGCCCGGCTCCCGGACCTCTGCGCTGAACTGACCCGGTGCCGCCTTGAAGGGGAGCATACTGCAAAAAAGAAAAGAAAAGAAAAGAAGACTGGTAAGACAAAAGGCATAAAGAAGCTAGCTAAAACAGGAAGTTTAAATACCACTTGGGAGTAGATTCCTATTTTTTTGTGTGTGTTTGTTTTTTTTTTTGGAGTAAGGGTAAGTTAAAGCAGAAGTCAAACCCACAAAGATGTGTTAAAGAGAAGTGCTTAACTTGTCATAATCAGAAGATGAATGTCCAATTTTTTCCACTTCCTATTTATATCTGTAAAAACTTCCTTCAGTCAGAGAATTAAACTCCTCTCCATACTGACTTACAATGTAGATTATGAAATGTAGGTGACAGAAATCTCATTTGACTGTAGAGACCAGAACTAATGTCTAACGCCTCTAAACCAGAGTCACATTAGGGAAGTGGAGGATGTGGTCAACGTGATGTGAGAGCCATTACATGCAAAAAGAGGGTTCTGTTGCCAACAGAGCAAAAGCTACATTTCATCACTTTTTATGCAACACAAAACCAGGTGTGTCCATATGCATGCTGGATCATGCCACAGGCCACACTGAGCCAGGTAAGGACTTGGCCGAGTAACTTTATGTGCACATTTCTCCCTCGGCAGCTTTGAGGTTAGTGGAGTAAACGTGTCACCCAACCACTGTCTGTCCCTGTCTCGCCTTGCTCTGCTACATTTTTTATAACTGAAACACAGCGAGGTTTATAGACAGATTAGGAAACATATGTAGTTACATGTTCATAAACTGCTTCACGTTCACCCTTGACTGTTTGACCATTTGAATAAATTTGTCAGTGTTGTAATTTTCAGGTACAAGTCAAAACAAAAACATGTTAGGGATTCATAAATAAACATTTAAACAAACCAATAGAAAAAGGGAATGGAAACTTATTATGTCTCTCAGAGAGAGAGGAAACGATGCCAGTTTCGTCTTCTGTAGTCCAAACTCAGAGTTCTAGTAAAGATTTTCTTTTTTGCATGTTTTCAAAGTAGATATTGAATTTTTTTGAGAGGGTACTGGATCCAAGGAATGAATTTTCATTCTATATTATGTTTGACCACAAAAAAACCTTTATTCAAGATCCACTTACTAATTGAATTGGGTTTTTAACCTCAGTCAAAAGCTCCAACGAATCTGAGTAAATGTCCCTTAAATTCTGTTTTGGTTTTTTTTGTATTGGTAATGTTTTATCGTCAAGAATTAATTTTCTCCTGATCTTTAGTTTGACTAATCAATTCATTGAGTTCAGCACTTATAAATCTGATTTAATAAGATGGTGTTATATATTTGTATTTCTGTGTCTCTACAGATAATTAAAAGGCTTTTCCTGGTTGATAATAGACAAAGAGTTGAAACCTTATCCGAGTTTCCTGTCTTTCGCTTTATCGGAGGTTGTGACATTTTTATAGTAAACCCAAGCAGAATTAAACACTCACATAAATATCATGGGGTTAAAGTAAACATCGACATAATACAACACTCTCTGAGAAAACCATCATTATATAACTCTATAGTTTATGTTTTAGGTTCATTGTTAGACAGGCGCCAGGCAACAACCCTAACTGATAAAGGAGGGCTAGAAAACAAACAATTAGCTTGATTATAGTGATTAGAGTCAACCGAGGACACCAGTCGCTTCAGGCAGAAGAATTCTGAGTTATAAACTGCTGCTAACATCCTGTATGACTGACCACATTGCAGACAATTGGTGTTTTTTTCATCAGTTATGTCAGCAGTAGCAGCCTTTCTGTTTTTTCTGGGGTTTTTCGGTTTGACACTGATAACTTTACACGATATCAGTCATTAGTTTTATAACCCTTCATCATCCAAGTAAACCACGATCAATACACAGGTGCTTTTTCGCTGACCAAAACAGCAGATAGAAGAGGGAAACGGTGCAGCAGAGTGAACATCTGACTGGTAAAACGGTAGAGTAGAGGGCGAGAGGAGCTAAGAGAGCAAGGAAACAAAGAAGGGGCCTGAGGCAGCACATGCAGGGGCCCTCTGGGTTAAGGTTACAATGCTTGGACAGAGTAAGGAGGCATAGAAAAAGGCCCCGGTCCACTTAACTGTATGATCTCCTCTGGTACCTCTGGCATGCTGTCTGACTCCGGCTCCATTCTGCGTGTCCACTGGAGTGTGTGTGTGTATGTGTGTGTGTTGGTGTGTGTGTGTGTGTCTGTGTGTGTGTAAGGGGAGGGGGCAGTTGTAAGGGACTGAGAGGTTCTGGCGGGGAGGAGTGTTTGCGCTCACCTGGCCTGGTTAGCTTATATGTGGGAGGTAACTGGAGCCGCTGTGATGAAAACCTACCTGCGGCCTGTGGATAGGATGCTGTGTAGGGGGGGGGGTCAGGTTCCTGGTTCCTGGCTAAAGCTAAACACCAAGTGGATAATTACTGGACAGCAAGCCGCGGGCTCTCCTGTCTTTCCACTCTTTCCTTCTAGCTCCAGCTCTGTCTTCTTTTTATTGCAAAGGGCAAAATCATCTATTCCTTTTCCAAGCAGAGGCATAAGAGGGAATTACGAGATCCTGACATGCTACACAGGTGACTCCGGGCCCTTCCTTTTTCCTATCATCGCCACAGCACCAGTCTTTCTCATTCATCTTTGCACACCCACATGCCAATCGCTAGGCCATTCTCATTGAGCGTCCCTGGTACCAGAAATAAAAGGTCTTGCTCATTTTCTCAAAAGACAACGTTGCGTGGCTCAGAGTTGAAGCACCTCAACAGCATGGACCAACGTTAAAAACGCTCCCAGTACAAAATCATCGGTACAAAAGTTTAAAATCTGCATCCAACAATATCTGATCATTTAATGAAAAGTCAAAGATACAAGCCTGTGTAAATAAAAACATCAAGATGAGAACTTAACTATGACTATTTTGGTAGGAGACAATAACCAAGCTTAAAGCTCAGAAAAAAAATTACACTGAAGAGAAAACTGATGATATAGCCCACAGCTGAAAAGAATTAACTTTAGGATTCTTGGTAAATTTCAGACAAATTCAGCAGCTATGGCTTTGTTCCCAATCTGCTACAGCTCTGACCAGTGCCTTTGACTTGTTCTCTACAGAAAAGGTGCAAATATTCAGGGTTGTTCTAGTATTTAGAGCCACTTCAACACAGCTGTACAACTCTTGCATGACAAAATGATCCCAGCTGAAAGGGTTCAGCAACCGCCATTGTTGTGTTCTACATTTTGGTCTTACTGGTTTGCGGGAATGTTGAATAACCAGAATATGCTGCTGAGGTGTCTAAGCTGCTGATATGGTTTAATATTGATATGTCTGGTTATTGATTTTGGCCACACAGAGGGGGTTTAGATGGAGGCAAAAGGTCACAGATGGGCAACAGGGGTCGCCGAGTCGATCAGTCGTTCATGCATTGATGAGCAGACAGAAATATGAGCAAAGACAATATGGAGGCAGACAGAGCAGCAGGCGTAGAGAGATCAGAGAAGAATCAGTTGACGATGAGTGTACACAGTGTGTGTGTGTGTGTGTATGTGTGTGTGTGTGTGTGTGTGTGTGTGTGTGTGTGTGTGTGTGTGTGTGTGTGTGTGTGTGTGTGTGTGTGTGTGTGTGTGTGTGTGTGTGTGTGTGTGTGTGTGTGTGTGTGTGTGTTTGTAGTTGGTTGAACTATATGATTATGAGATTAGAATCAAGACAGACTAAAGCAGTCAGGAAGAATTTCAGAGGCCCAGACAACAAAGAGGAATGAGAAAGGAAATATGAAAGATAAATTACACTTTTACAGTTGTAGTGAGCTCTGTTTTTATCTAAAATTAAACCAAAACCCTCTACTCTTCTGACGTAGGGCACAAGATCTCTGAGGCTGATACCTCTTTAATGCCCCACCCTAACCTTGAGGAAGCTGTGCAACAGCTAAAAATAAGACAGGGGCCGTTTGTAGAAAGTGAGACAGGAACAGAATTTAAAGGTTGGTCTTCACCACTGACAGCAGAATAAGCACAAGGTTTGAATGGAAAGATGGTTGTTGGGCAAAAAGTATTGTCTCGCTCAGCGAAACTGGACATTCGTTGTCTCCTTGGGAATGTGATGGGCAAACAGGGAAAGGAATGCATGAGAGAAAAAACAGGAAAAAGCTTCAGGGAAAAACACTGAGAAAGGAATATGAGAAAAAAACAAAGCAAACAAAGAAAGGAAGAAGACTGGCTTCGAGACTGAGCAGCAGAAAGCACGTACAAGAAAACAAAAAAGGTGTCATATTAAGTCTTACCTTGTTAGTTAGCGGTGGGACACGACACGTCTGAGCAGAGAGTGGAGAGAAAAGCAGCCAAGCAGGGAGAAACACGTCCCTAATCACACAAATTCTCTCTCTTTCTCTCACACTCAAGATATTTCCTGCCTCTTTCTGCGGTGGACTTAGCCCGGCCCTCTTACTCAGCTACGGAGAGCAAAAAGTGATGAAATTTGACTGAATCATGAACGAAACTGGAAGGGGGATTCAAATGCCAACTAGACTTCACAAACTCATAGCTGAGCTGATAAAACATTTTGGCTGACTTTTGAGAAAGTTTTCTGGAGCCACTTAGTTGTACAGTTAGGTTCATTAATATTTGGACAGTGACACAACTTTTGCAATTTTCCCTCTGCACACAACCTCAACGGATTTGAAACAAACTAGGACGTGATCAAAGTGTAGACTTTCCACTCTAATTCAAGCGCCTTAACAAAAATTTCACATCAACCGTTTAGGCATTACAGCCATTTAAACAGAGGTAATTGGAAAACTGACAATCAGTTTCATGGCAAGTGTGTCATATTTCCTTGTTATTTCATGAAAAATGTAACAGTTAAAAGATGTAGAGTGGATTCCAAGTGTTGACTTTGCGTTTGGTAGCTGTTCATGGGAACTTTTACTATGCGTTCAAAGTGGTGTCAATGCAAATGAAGGTCGAAGTCTACAATCAAGAGGCTTCATGAATGTAAATAAAGAGGGTTTATCACAAGGTGCAAATCACTGGTACTACTCAAGAACAGAAAGGCCAGATTAGACTTTGCCAGAACATATCGAAAAAAGCCTGAACTGTTCTGGAACAAGATTCTTGGGATGACGAAACGAAGATGAACTTGTAGGAGAATGATGGGAAGAAAAGAATATGGAGAAGGAAAGGAACGAGATGATCTTTCAAACATGGTGGAGGCAGTGTTATAGTTATGGGCATGTATGAACAAGATCGCTGCTGTTTGTTGATGACGGGACTGCTGATAGAAACAGCAGGATGAATTCTGAAGTGTATAGGGCTCAACTATCTGCTCAGATTCAGCCAAATGCTGCAAAACTGACAGGATGGTGCTTCACAGTACAGATGGATAATGACCCGAAACACACTGTGAAAGCCACACAAGAGCTTCTCAAGGCAAATAAATGGAATCTTCTTCAATGGCCGATTAAGTCGTCTGACCTCAACCCAACTGAGCATTTTTTCACTTAATGAAGACAAAACTGAGGCTAGAAAGACACACAAGCAAGAAGCAACTGAAGGCGGCTGCAGTAAAGGCCTGGCAAAGTATCTCAAGAGAGTAAACTCAGCATTGGGTGACATCCATGGGCTCCAGACCTCAGGCAGTCATTGACTACAAATGACTTTCATCCAAGTATTAAAAATAGCCCTTATATCTATAACTATGTTGGTTTGTCCAATTACTTTTGAGCCTCTGAAAATTAGGGATTATGTATAAAAATGGTTGTATTTCCAAAACAGTTCATAGAAAATTTTTGTTAAACCCCTTGAATTAGAGATGAGAGTCTACGCTTGAATCATCTTGGTTCGTTCATTTCAAATCCATACTGGTCGTGTAGGGAGGAAAAATTGCAAAAGTTGTTGTGTCATTGTCCAAATATTTATGAACCTAACTGTATATCACCCTCTCATTATTGATTGACTAAGTGGTTGAAAAATTTGATTAGATTCAACTTTATTTTCATTGTGCAGCATACAGGTACAAAGCCAATGAAATGCAGTTGGCATCTAAACAGAAGTGCAAGCAAACAGTTGTTTATTTTAAACAGAAACCTTGTCTATTGTAAACAGAAAGTGCAGACTCAAGTAGCATACACACCATAAGTGGTGCTATAATTTACCATATATAGCATTTATAATGCTATTGTGGAGAGAAACATGTATACAGGTCATTATATATGTACAATATATCAATTATGTTATATATAGAGATGAAGTGGACAGAGTTGGAAATGGAAGTTGAGTTGTATACACAGTATGGACAATAAAAAATGTTCAGTGGGTTGTAGAATAAATATAAAAGTACAAAGACACTACGGTAATCACTACAATATACCAAACGCTGATGTGGCGTTCATCAGGGTCACAGCCTCAGGGAAGACACTCGTGCTTTGCCTATCACCACAGCAACCGACCCAAACACACTTATTAGTCACATATGGATTCCCCTGGTCGAACTCACCCATAGGAAAAGCACAGCACAGCCTGAAATTATTGTGCAACATGCCCGCATGCAGTCTTAGCTGTGTAAGGTCGGAGGGAAACCCGTGAATCATCATTTGCACAGTTGAAGATGACAGATGATGGCTCAGGGCTCCATTTACAACTGGGAGAGCCCACTGATATCTCCACAGGCGTGTACTAACAAGAGGTGTACTTTACATCATCTGCACAAAATGACTTTACTCATCGATGAGGCAAATGTCACGCCTTCAAACACGTATCCATGCTGTTTAAGTGCACAAGAAAACATGAATACTTACCATTACACTATTATCATCATAGTTACTAACTTAAAATTTGTCTTTTTCATTTCCATTTTATAAAAGGTACAAATGGTTCGTTAATGTTTGGTTAAACTTTGATCTATGAAAACAGTAATTTACAGAGTTTTAAAGTTGTGACTGATATTTGTGCCACCCAATCAAATTAAATAATTCAGATTATGTGGATAAGAATTTCAAGTAAAATTAGATTAAACTTTACAACAAAAGAAAGCTAAAATTTTAACCTAACCAAAATACTTCAGTCAGTCAGTATTCATGCAAGTTCATCAATCAGTGTTAGCTAGAGCTTTTAAGGCCCATCCGTAGTTGAGCGGAGTTAATATGTTTATCTCATATATTAAACACATCTAATTGCAAATTTGTCTCTCTTTGTCTCTCTTTTCCTTGTTGTCCTTCTTTCTCGCACAAGCCAGTTCAATAAATTAGTATTTTTACTCATTTTCCACTGAGACCCGTGTTACTAAACCGACCACTTTCAATATTTTACCTGTAAACGTTGCAGAGTGAATGGTCCTCAAAGTGAAATATGGCAGAAGTCTGCCAGGGGACTCAACACACACCCCAACTTCCCCTGCTCAAACTGAATTTTTTTTTTCTACGAGTGCTGGTATCTTATGAGCCCTGTACCTGAAACATCTTGACACTGTGTGTGTGAGGATGAGCAGGATTCTTAGGATTAACTTCCTGTCCGTTCCTTCGCAGCAAAGGGGAGAGCGCCCCCGAGAGGAAGGAACCTGTCAGCTTTCACCTAGAGCACAGGATAGATGTTTGGTCAGCTCTCATCACTGGTCTAATGACACAGGTGTTTTGCATGAGGACCCATCAGGTGATCGTCAACTGCTGCCTCATTAAATATAGGCTGTGTTGCTGTGGATGCTTTTCCTCATATCATACGAGGGCACATCTAATAGCAGTGGTGAAAAATACCAAAGTACAGTTACTCAAGTACAGCATTTAAGTAAAATTTTTTAACTATCCTGAATATCTCCCTTTTCTGCTACTTTGCTTTGCAGATTCTTCTAATTACTATCATTAACAGATAAAGTACCCTATTGCATATTGCTATAGATTAAGCAACTGAGCAATACATAGAATTGATAAATCAGCCCCAACTTTGCACCAAAAAAATTTGCCTACACATTAATGCGAAAATATTTAGAATATTGTTATTCTGAAACATGGTGCACTTTTATCTTTTGCTTTTGGTAGTTCAGTGCATTTAAGTGACTCTTTTACTTAAGTAAAAGGTCTGAGTACATCTTTCACCACTGCTTAAATAAATCTGTCCATCAGAAGCAAAAGTCTAATCAATAGTAATGCTAGTAATTATGAAATTACAGTGTAGTATTATATACAGTGTATGGACTATTGTATTAATTACAAATTTGTTGTTTTATAAGGAACATTTTAATATTGTAGCTGGTCACTTTAGATGCCGTTTGATAGTTTCATCTAAAACAATGCATCAAATTTTATTTTTTTTTTCTCCAAGATGACTTTGTATATAAGATCTCAACCTGCAGAGTAACCGGTAACTACAGATGTCAAGTAACTGTAGTGAACCAAAAAACTG
The DNA here is from genome assembly GCA_016859345.1 of Istiophorus platypterus. Taxonomy (NCBI): domain Eukaryota; kingdom Metazoa; phylum Chordata; class Actinopteri; order Istiophoriformes; family Istiophoridae; genus Istiophorus; species Istiophorus platypterus. The sequence continues at coordinate 7,976,668 of CM029132.1, read as the reverse complement.
CCAAATTCTCTCCAACATTTAGTTAAGTAGGAGTATAAAGTAGCTTAAATATGGTATAACTCTGGTTCAAGTATCTCAAAATGGTATTTAAAATATTTGAGTGAATGTACCTGATTTTTACCATCGCTCCAATCAGCTATTTAGAGTGAGGAATTTGCCGCGACATATAAAAACAAAAAAAACAACCCACTGGAGACCATTGGTAAAACCCCTGTAACTATGAAATTTAGCATTTTCCATAGCTTTTTCAAAAATGCTTTAAAATGAAGCATTTGTTGCTGCACAAAATCGACATATACACTTTGAGTATATCTTCTAATAGCTATAAGTTGGCTGATAAAACAACAGATATGTAGTAAAACTTTTATTCATTTTTTTCCAAGTCAAAATAAAACAAAACAAAACAAAAAACAAACAGAACAAAGATACAGAGAACAAGATTACGAATTGATTTCTATACAGTGGCAATTTTAAGTTAAACCTTCCTTTGCCCAGACATGAAGTCTTTCCTCTGCTTGAAAACCCTGTCTCACCTCTGGACACACACTAACCGCACACACATACACACTTTTGAGTCATTCATTCAACCTGGGAGTCCTGACCTCCTGAATTGACTGGACAGCACGCAGTTAAGACAACAGGATTGGATGCAAGCATAGTGGACAAAATGACAATTAAGGGTCTTTATGGAAAGCAACAAGCTCAACCACAATATTTACTAAGTGCAATTACCAAACCTGCTTTATCTCAAAGGCCAGATGATGCAGTCCCTTCAATTCAGAACGACCTCATAAGCCATGTTTCCACAAAATTAGACAAAATCATTTAAACTGTTTCAGAACATAACCAGGAAAAAAAAAAAAAGACAAAAAAACAAAAAACAATTACTGGTTGTATTTCATTTCCTCAGGACTCCCAGTCAGATCTGATACATCCCCCAACCTCCCCATGATTCCCCTCATCACAGGTACATACACTGGTAGAAAAAAAACACTGATTTCAGAAATGAGGATCACTTGTGGATGAAGAGGGGAAGTAGGAGGAGACCCAGCTAATCAAAGAAATTCAGAAACTGCATTGAGTGATCGAATGGAACGAGGAGGGAAAGGAAAAAATATATATTTCCACTGTTGTAGTGGGTGGCTGTTTTGTTTTGAATAGAGAGGCCAAAAGTACTGTTTCTTTGGACAATCTCTGCTTAAAAGTAAATTAAATGTTCCACTCTGTTGTGAAGAAATTTAACAGCACCCGTTGCTCTCTGGCATCCCGGGAAGTGAAGACACCAAACTGAGAACTGAACTTTTTGACCCTCTACCTTTAACTGAAGCTACGTCACAGCTCGGTGACTGCATGCGACATTTCGTACAACTGTTGAAAGAGCAATGAAAAGTCCAACTTGGACTGTTGGGGAGAACAGTGGGAGGTAAAAAAAATAAAATAAAAATACAAGTACTCCCCTCCGTCCCCTGCCCCTTCATCCACAGTATATGAACATGAGCCTCCTGCAAACAAGTTCACAAAGTCACCAAAAGCAAACAAGAGAAAAGCCAAAAAAAAAAAATTATAATTCTTAATTTTCTTCTATTCATATTCACACAGAATAGTAGTTAACTTTCTTTCTTAAATAAATTGAATAGTCCAAATAAATTCGTGTACACTTCAGCTATTAGAAATGGGACAAAGATTAGCAAGAAGTGGGAGGGATTTGAGAAAATTTCAACCTAAAGCTGGATTAAAATGTATTAACATGTGCTACTCATGCAAACAATGACAAAAGCAGCAACAGCAAACTAGTATCCCTCGTCCACATGTGCCCCATTTCCTTCTAGAATCAAAATTAAAGACAGAACAATCATTCTGACTATTTTTTTAATATAAATCTTTAAATTCCCAATGCCAAGGGAAGAATAGTATCTTGAAAAGTTTTTTTTTTGTTGTTTTTTTGCTTTTGATGCACAAGTCTCCAAAATGGTAGAGGACAAGAGGATGCTGGTGGGTGTTTTCATGACATCTTTCAGGTTTTGTCTTTGGGGTGTGAAGGAGGAAGAGGGGAGGGCGATGGGTACACACACCTATGTCGATAATGATGTTCAGAGTGAAATTTCCTTTCCCTGCAAGCCAGTTTCTCTCTATGATTTATGCCAATCATCTAAATCTCTTCTTTTAGACAATCTGACCCAACCATTTGAATTTATCAAACAGCTAAAGCTCCATTCTTCTTTCATCCACAAAATGCCCCCAAAACTGGCAGCAGCTGTACTTTTACAAAAGCAGCAAAAGGTCTAACAAGATACACCTTGGTGAAATATGCAGTAAACAAAGTCTAAACCCTACCTCCTTGATTTTCTTTAGAGCTTATGCTTTAGTGATGAATACAATCCACTGAACTTTTCAAAAAAGGCTTTTGGCAAAATGTACGCTTTCCAGGAACAACTATATACCCAACATTTAGAGAACGAGAGAGACTGGATGTAATACACTATAAAGTTAAAAAGGGATGTTTTCTCCCCACATGTGTTCACCACATCTTCCTCTCCTTTTCATTCCCTCATGGGATTTGCAGTTTTGCTTCAACACCCCATGTGAAAATTAAAAAACTATTTCAAAAGGCAGCCTTTTTTTCCTTCTGGCAAAGCAGTTCAAGTCTTTCACATAATAGTTTTAACTATTTGGGGGGGGGGGGTAAACATGGGGAAACATCCTCAGATGGTTAAGACAGAGGTCCCAAAGTGATTTCCCCAAAGAAAATGATCACACTTGAGACCCCTGTGTGTAAAAACACCACCATCTCCAGCTGGTTAAAAGGTGCTGTCCTTCAGGTGTCCACCATGAGGTGGTGGGGTTTCTTTAGGTGCCTCCCCTTCTCTGCCGTGGCTCATCAGTTGTTCTCCTCGTCGCTGTCGTCAGGGCTGATGGCTGGGCTGTAGGTGGGTGAGGTGGGGCTGTATCCAGGGGAGGTGGGGCTGTACGTGGAGCCTTTAGGACTAGTTGGCGAGTACGTAGGAGACGTGGGTGAGTACTTGGGTGAGGTTGGGGAGTAAGTCGGGGAGGTAGGGGAGTATTTGGGGCTGGTGGGGGTGTAAGTGGGGGAGGTGGGGGAGTAGGTAGGAGAGGTGGGGCTGTATTTTGGTGTTGTTGGGGAGTAGGTGGGAGAAGTGGGCGAGTACTTCGGTGATGTTGGGGAGTACTTTGGCGAGGTGGGGGAGTACTTTGGAGAGGTTGGAGTGTACTCCGGGGAGCTTGGGCTGTATGAGGGTGAAGTTGGGGTGTATTTTGGGGAGGTGGGGGAGTAGGAGGGCGAGCTGGGGCTGTATGAGGGTGAGCTGGGTGTGTAGGTTGGTGATTGTGGGGTGTAGCGTGGACTGGAAGGGGAGTAGGACGGAGAGGTCGGAGAGTATGAGGGAGAGGTGGGAGAATAGTTTGGACTGGTTGGGGTGTAGTTTGGAGAGGTTGGGGAGTAAGAGGGCGATGTTGGAGAGTATGAGGGGGAGGTGGGGGAGTAACTAGGTGATGTGGGGGTGTAGTTCGGCGACGTCGGGCTATAGCTCGGGCTTGTCGGTGAGTAGGAAGGAGAGGTGGGGGAGTATGATGGGGAGGTGGGGGAATAAGATGGAGATGTGGGAGAATATGAAGGTGAGGTGGGAGAGTAGCTGGGTGATGTTGGGCTGTAACTTGGTGATGTCGGGCTGTAGCTTGGTGACGTAGGGGAGTAGGACGGGGAGGTGGGGGAGTAAGACGGGGAGGTGGGGGAGTAAGATGGGGAGGTGGGGGAGTAAGATGGAGAAGTTGGGGAATAAGAAGGAGATGTGGGCGAATAGGAAGGAGAAGTTGGGGAGTAACTGGGTGATGTGGGAGAGTAGGAAGGAGAGGTAGGGCTGTAGTTAGGGCTGGTGGGGGAGTAGGAGGGAGATGTGGGGGAGTAGGAGGGTGATGTTGGAGAGTAGCCTGGGCTCTGTGGGGTGTAACCGCCAGGGGAGCGAGGCTCGTAGGCTGGGGAGGTGGGTGAGTAGTTGGGTGACATGGCTCCACCTAAAGAGGAAAGCAGACAAACATTCAGGGTGGGGGACTGGAAGAGTGCCCCGGGGATCCATCCTTGGGACACTATTATTTCTTCCATTTCTGAATGATTTTCCAAGAGTGTCCAATATTGGTTCTCCCATATTTTCAACATAATATTCATTCTTTAACATTAAAATTTTGATTAATTAATAAATCCAACAGTTCTGCATGTGCTAATAAACCGGACAATCATTTATTAATATAAGAAGATCCAACACAATTAAGTCCAGAGGCAAAAAGACGCCCTGATAATTATGAAACACTGCATAATATCTCAGCTGCAATAATACTCTGAATCTCACAGCTGGAGACTTGACTTGAAGGTAACATTAGTTGAGTCATTAAAAGCAACTAAATCTACTTGCATGATTAAAGTAATTTCATTGACAAACACTTTCTTCATACTCTTCAGTCTTCATTTTATCTTTTTTTATATTGCAAACAAGCATGGGTGTGTACATTTTCTACAAGCTTTCAGAAAATGTTCCCTCAAAAACCTTTTGTAGAAACGCAACCTACTGAAAGCCTGACACTCAATCACCCCTTGAATTTCAGAAAGTCAGAATCTCTTTTATATATATAATATCAAAGTATCATATTCACAGGTTTACTAAACCAGCAAGTAAGCTAATGTTGTTTATTTAAAATTATATTTCCCCTTAAGTACTACGGAACATGTTTAAATCTTATTTTTTAATGTCTTCTTAACATATTCTACATTTCATTTATCTTAGATATTGTAAATATTATTGTATATGATTTAGGCAGCGATAACTGATTTTGTGCTCTTCCCATTGTAGTTTTTATGTTTGTTTTCAGTTTGTACAAAGAAATGAGTCAAATTTGCAAAATCAATATCACTGGAGTTACTACGAAAAAGTTTTAGAACAAACTAACAAATAAGAAGGATTTCTGCAGTGTCTAACCTGGAGATGGGATGTATGGGCTGGCAGGCCCTGGAGATCCTGGAGACCCAGGAGTGGGGGACCAGGCCGGGGAGTATCCTGGAGAAAAGCCACTTGCATCTGATGCTGCACTGGGAGAGAAGCCTGCTGCTCCAGGGGTCATGCCGCTTCCTGGAGTGGGATAAAATACAACAATTGAGTGAATGAAAACCAAAAAGGAGTAAAGCCAAAGAAACCTGGGTTTATACTCACCAACACTGGGGGACCAGGCGCCATAGGCTGGCGTAGCCCCGGTGTTCCACGGGGTCATGGCGGGTGACATTCCGCTCATGGGGCTCGGCACTGTGCCAAAGAACATTCCAGTGGCTGCAAATAGGACAGAAAAATAACATAAATATCTCCTATGAGAAAACAAAAATGCATTATATCAAACAAACATCTCTCCACTTACGGCCAGCCACACTGATGCCAGGTATGTTGGTGGGGATCTCCATGCCATATTTACACTTCTCAGCATCCAACAGCAAATCAAAGCAGCCTGTGCCAGCTGGGGCAAGCTGGCCAAGCATGATGTTCTCTGACACACCCTTCATGGGGTCACTTTCACCATGGGATGATGCCTCCATCAATACATCCACCTTGAGACAGGAATGAAAAGGAAAACAGTATTAGGGAAAGTATATCCAGTTCCTTAAAAGTTGACTTTTATCAGCAATTAAAAATAACAATTAGGTCAAAGGAGTTTCTTCTAAAATTACTCAGTTACTGATTATCTTCTTACCGTCTCCTCAAAGGAACACTTCATAAGTGGTCCTGTGTCTTGACGGTTGATGCCGTGACGTGTGATGGCCATCAGGTGACCGCGGCAGGTCATGGTGTCACAGAGCAGAGCCAAGTGACGGTAGTTGACATAGGAACCGTCAAAGGAGATTACGTGGTACAACTCCCTCTCCAGAGCCTTTCGCACAGCCTCAATGCCCAAGACCTACATGAGAGAGAGGGAGAGCAGTAGAGGAGACAAAATGATTATAAAAGGGAAACTCACTAGAATTCTACTATTGAGACAAAAAACATTTTTATGCTTCTTTACCGTGAAGATCTCCACAATGTCATTAGAGGTGGTCCTGACTGGATCGACGTCCTTCTCACTGAGTACTCTCATGAGACTCACACCGTCTGTCTCGAGGATCCACTCCTGCAAGGCCTTGAACTCACCATCCTCTGTGATGATGATCTTCTTCTTATTGTCAGTCTGGGGCAAGTGCATGTACACCTGGAGGAGAGGAGTTCAACTTTGACTTAAGGGCATGCTGTTACTGATAACGAGCCTGGGCGTAAACTACTGTTGGGATGATACATTTTATTACTGTGCTATCTCTATTACCTTGCTGATCTGCTCAATGCCTTGCAGGGTCATGTCTGTCAGCATGTTGGACTCAATGCACCTCAAGAACACATCGTCGTCCATTTTGTCCACAACCTCTTCATCCTAGACAAGGAAAATACAGTTATGTGAGATTAATATGCAAATTATACTACCAATTAATTTTACTGTTACTGAATATATTTAATTACACACTTCTTGGAACTTGTTCTCATCACTGTTCATGATTCTGATTCTCAGAACGAGCTTCTCAGCATTGTCGTCATTGAAGATACAGTTCAGATCATCTCCGAAACCTTAAAAGAGAAAGAACCATGATCACATTAGGAAAAAGCGCTCCACTTCCGTCACAATACAAAATAAGAGCAATGTGTAAGGAACCCACCTGCATTGATCTTCTCTGCAATCTGCTCCATAGTCAGCTTGCGATCAGTCATGTGCTTGCGGTCAAGCTCGATGCGCAGCAGCCATGGTGAAATGCGAGTCACATCAAAGTCGGGCATCTCGTAGTAGACATTCACCCACTCCTGGTCCTCGGCCACCACTGTGTTCTGAGGGTTGGGATCGTAGTAAATGGCAGTGTTGGCTGTCACCTGAGAGAAAAGAAAACTTTTTAGTCACATATTTGGAATATGGATTTCTTTTTTTATGACATTATAGGACACGGAATAGCAGAGTTAGATGGGTTGTGGATTCACAAGGGCAACACCAGAAACCACTGAAGCTTCTTTAACAGCATTTAAAAAAAAAAAAAACAAAAAACTACATTAGGACAAAACTGTCCAGTAGTTTTCTTTCTCTCACTTTTCTCAGTGTTGTGTGCTCCAGTCGACAGAGGATGTCCTTGGCTCTTTCAGCGTCACGTGCTGCCTGGCCCAGCAGGAAAACAGTCAGCGAGGGTGTCTTGGGCCTCTTGGAAATGTTGATCAACTCCTTTAGACGAGGCACACCGAGTGTGACGTTCTTGGCTGACACACCAGCGTAGTGGAAAGTGTTCAGGGTCATCTGGGTAGCAGGCTCTCCTAGAGACTGAGCAGCCAGTGCACCAACCATTTCACCTGGATGGGCCTGATGAAGGAGAGGTAAAACAAGGGATTAATTGGGTTTTTCTTAAATAATTTTATTTGCTACACTTTGTGTTAAATTGTATTAGAGAACTGAAAGCTTTTAAACCACATAAATCAAAAATATTAAACTTACAATAGACTGGTTAAACTTGGTCTCAATCTCTCCTAGCAGCCAGTCGAAAGCCTCAGTGGACAGGCGGAACTCCTCCGTCATGCGTTTGGAGCATAGCGTGGAGCGCAGGTGGATGTTGAAGAGCAGAGTGGCGTTCTGCTGGGCCTGTCTGCTCAGCGGGTCGTCACCATTCACAATCACCAGCTTCTTACTCAACTCCTGAACACCTGGGGATTCAAGTACGCACCCAAAGCTTGAGATTCATGCTCCAAAAAAATTTAGTTACAGTATTGAAACTCACAAGGCTTTTTGAAAAAATGTGAAAATTAATTATCTTAAAACCTACATTGGAAGTCACTTATCATATCCCAAACAATGTTGACCAAGAAATGTGGCTGAAAAGTGGTAATTCCCACATTTCATGTGATTGTTCCCTTAGGAATAAAGCTGCTCTATTTGTTATATAACAGGTGTGGATTTCCCTGGTGGCTTTACATGGCTTTAAGAAGCACTTGCGGCCGGGCCTTGAACTCTCAGCTCTAATTTTACTTTGAGTCCACTGTCCACGTGGTTCACTAAATCCTGTATCTAAATATATGAAGTGGCAGCTTTGCTGATTGCAAAGCAGCAAGGTTGCATTAACAGTCAATTTAAGTGTGAAAGAAAAAGTCGCTGATCGTATAGAATATATTTCGAGGTTTGTTTTTTTTATTTTAAGTTTACCTTCAACCACTCTTAGAGGGTTCAAGTCTGTTGGGGTTCTAGTGTTGATGCGGAAGATCTTCTGAGCGTTCCAGATCATTCTGGCCAGGTTGCATGGCAGCACCACCTGCAGGCAAGGAGAAACATTGCAGTATTGTTGTTTTTTTCACGTGTCAGAGCAAGGAACTCTTTAAGACCCAGTGGTGTGTATGGACGTGACCACGAACCTTACTGTCCCCAGTGGGAAAGATGGCTCTGAGGATCTCCCTGTCCTCCCTCATCTTCTCAAACTCCCTCTCCAGGGCACTCTGCACATGCGCATTGGTCAGCACGTCCTTGACCACGTCTTCCTGCAGCATCCGCCTCAGTGCTCGCTCGTTGGTGCAATCAAACTTGAACCTAGACAGATAAGAAAAGATGAGAAAAAGGTTAAGTCTCTGATTAAAGATAATTAAAGAATCAAACAAAATTAAGGTAAGGTTTGGTATTAGAAATCTTTCCACTCCACAGTGAATACCGAAGAGTAGATAACTTAAATCAAACTTAAATCAAACTTTTCGATTAATACAAATATCTAAAAAGGTTCTTTTGACCTCAAAGTCTGAGTATTAGGTTAAATGAGGGTGTGCACAGAGCCTAAGGTCACTGGCCTCAAAAACCAACTGCTTCTTGTCATGAAATAACTTTTTTGTTTTTTAAATAAAACAATAATACTAAACTCCAGTATTTACTGGAGTAACTAATTTTCTGATCAAATATATACCAATATATGGGTGTGTAACTCACTTCTTTTCAAAGGCCTTGTGTGAGGGTTTGACTGTTGCCAGATTTTGGAACTCGACGTTCTCCCCTGCCAGGCCGTCCTCACCGTAGCGCAGCTGGACCACTTGGTTGATGGAGTTACGCACCGTGCCATCGTACTTCACCATCACCGACTCCATAGACTTGATCAGACGACGCTGAATGTAACCTGTTGAGATAGAATGGATTTTCCACATTAAAAACTGAATATTCTTTTTTTCTTGTTGTTGGAGAGTCCTTTTAAATGCCTTTAATTGAGTCCGGTAATTACTAAAAAGTCACTGATAGCACATCCTCATATATTTATGAAAATCCTGACTATGGTTTTCTTCTTTTTCTACCATTTCTATATCCAGATGTGTGGAATTACCAGTCTCAGCAGTCTTGACAGCTGTGTCAATAAGACCCTCTCTGCCTCCCATGGCGTGGAAGAAGAACTCTGTTGGTGTCAAGCCGGCCAGGTAGGAGTTCTCCACAAAGCCTCTGCTCTCAGGACCGTAATCATCTTTAATGAAGTGAGGCAGTGTGCGGTGTTTGAAGCCAAAGGGGATTCGTTTACCCTCCACGTTCTGTTGCCCCACCACAGCAATAACCTAAACAGAAGAAAAGATTGGAGGTAAAGGGACAGTCAAGATATGTAAACTGTAACATTGTAGTCTTTTATATCAAATCTAATTGATCTATTGTAAGGCAAAGAGAGTCAAAAAGACTCTTGTTACCTGTGAGATGTTAATCTTTGAACCCTTAGAACCAGCTACCACCATGGACTTGAAGTTGTTGTACTCAGACAGAGACTTCTGGGCGGAGGATCCTGTTTTGTCACGAGCATCGTTGAGGATACGATTCACCTGGTTCTCAAAAGTCTGCCTCAGTGTGTTACCAGGGGTCGGCTCCAGCTCATTGTTGTGAGCTTTCTCAATGACCTGGAAGGTAAAAGGAAAAAGAAAACTTAACTTTTCTGTACTATAATTCCCCAAAAATCTGGTAAAACTGCATTGAAATTCTTTGTGCTTACTTCTATCACATCCTGTTTGGCCTTCTTGATGGTGTTCTGGATGTCAAGGTATGTCTTGGCATCAGCAATGGAGTCACCAATACCAATGGAATGACCTGAAGAAGACAGGAAGATGAAAAATTAGACAAAAATTACGTCAAAGAATATTAACGGTTATTGCAAAAATGGTGAACCTGAATTTTGCAGAAAACTTAATTGTTCCTTAATGTTAATCATTCAATACCACAGTGATACAACAATAGACTTATGAACTTTATTGTTTTCTTACCCTCGATGAGCAGCCAGTTGTTGACCACAGTCTGAATGTTGGAGTAGAAGAGTCTTGTGATGTCGTGGCCCATCTCCAGGTAGGAGATGTGGACAAGGGAGCCAGCAGAGGTTCCAAGAGACTTCTTACACAGGATGCCCATGATCAACTCACCGTTCTCCACTATGACCTACGTGAAAGAGTTGAATGTGAGGTTACCTGCATTGTAACCAATGCTCATTCAATAACCCATACTTAATAAATCAGGTCTCTGTACCTTGGTGTCCCCAGGTGAAATGTGTTTGTAAGGACCACTGTCCTCATCGTCAGGGTGAGTGCTGTGTGTGCGGATGACATTGATGTGTCCAGGAATGATGAGACTGAAGATCTGCTTGCCCGTCCACAGAGGACGGGGCTTGAGAATGGCCGGCTGAGGCATTTTCCCATCCCAGGTTGACAGGAACATGAGGAGGTTCATGACTTCACCCTGCGCACAGTGAGCGGTAAGACAATGAACTTTAAGACCCTGACAGAATACCTGCAATAGACCAGCACTACACATCCATGAGTTCGATATCTGAGATGCCAACAGTCTCCTTACCCTCTCTAAGAAGACATCCCTCTTGGTGAATTTGCGCACAGCTGTGAGAGTGTCCTGCACAATACCCATGACGGGCCTGTTGGACTGGGGCGTAACAATCATACGCGGCACCATGGCCAGCTCCTGAATCTCTGCCCTTGTCTCAAGAGACTGGGGTAGGTGGAGGTTCATCTCGTCCCCGTCAAAGTCAGCATTGTATGGGGTGGTGACACTGGATGGAGAGGAGAGAATGGGATATTAAAGCTTCTAAATCACATCTGTAACTCTTATTGTGGCCAGGAAATTGCATTAAGTCCATATAAATACAGTCCAAAAATTGCTATAACATTAAACGCAAGTTTCAGACACCTAAATAAAACGAGGACATGGGCATGTATTCACGGCAAATCCCGTCCCTAGTTATATTTACATGACCACTATGCAAAATTTTGAGGACAATGTTTAAGTATTAAATACATTTCTATCCAAAGTCACAGCATGGGACAAAAGAAGACACATTTATAAAAGCCAGCGAGGTCTAGTCTTCATTTGCTACCTGAGGTTGAGTCGAAATGTGGACCAGGGCAGAATCCGAACCCTGTGCCCCATCATGGACATTTTATGTAGGGTAGGCTGTCGGTTGAAGATGACGATGTCACCATCACACATGTGTCTTTCCACCTAAACAGAGAGTTAGAATAAATAAAAATATCAGATTTAGTCAGAATAAAAATAAAATATTTTAAGTCACAATGTAACAAAAAAAAATCCTTATATTACACATTGATATTGAATGACATGACCATTAAAAAAAAATCTCGCCTTGTATCCAATCTGCAGATGAAGGTCACTCGGTTTGGGGTGGAATCGCAGGTCAATTCTGTCTCCATTGTCGCGGATGATGTATTTGGCTCCTGGGTACTGACTGTTCCCTCTTCTCACCAGCTCTTGCAATCTAATAAAAGTCATTAGAATAAATTAGATGGCATCAAACTTAATAATAACAATAACAAAGTTATATGAATATTTTTATTATACATTACATGAAATTTAATTAGGTAACTACTCAGGTGCACCTGTCAATGTTAAAGGGTGTGACAATTTCTGGAAAGGTCATGTTGGCTGCGATGGATCTAGGTACGCCCACTTGGTCGATTTGCAAGTTAGGGTCTGGGGTGATGACAGTTCGGGCGGAGAAGTCAACACGCTTGCCCATCAGGTTACCTCGGACTCTACCCTCCTTCCCCTTTAGACGTTGTTTTATGGATTTGAGAGGACGGCCAGATTTTTGCATTGCCTAAGAAAACATGAATTAAAATTTAAAGACCATAAAAATATTATGCATAACTGAAATACAGAAAAATTAGACAGCCTCTGTAATTGCGCACACATTAGCGTATCTGGGTCGATTTCTAACTGTGTATTTAAAGGAACTCTGAAGTGCTCACATACCCTTGGCAGGCCTGGCAATTCATTGTCCACCATCGTTGCAACATGAAACTGAAGCAGCTTCACATCCTCAGCTATGACGTGAGCCGCTGCCCCACTCTGCTCGTTTCTTCTCAGTTGGTTGTTGATCTTAACAATATCAGCCAGCTTGTGGGTCAAGTCATCCTTTATAAGAGAAGGTAATCGTTATCCTCAGGTGTAGACCTCACTTGGACACTGCTTTCAAACATCCAGGAAAAAAAAAAAAAAGTAGTTTAAAAAAATCAGTGTGAAGCTATATTATCTCACCTGGTTCCGAGCAGATCCCTGCATGACTACAGCAGGCCTCACAGCCAGTGGAGGCACAGGCAACACAGTTACAATCATCCATTCAGGCCGGGCAAACTTGGGGTCCATGCCCAAGATGATGTCCTCTTCGTCCGAGATGCGCTTGAAGATCTCATGCACACGCTCAGGACTCAGCAGGATTTTTTTCTCCTGCGAATCCTCATTAACGTGCTTCCACTCTGCATACAGCTCTAAGCCAGAGCGTCTGATGCGTGGCTGGTAGCGCCCACAGCCACCATGACCCTGCGTATGTCACAAAACCAGAGGTGAGGGTTAGAGTAAAGAAAAGAAAATGGGTTGAGCAGGGCCATTAATGTTGTGAGCAGAAATACTCTATGCTGAAAAGCCTCCACCAAAATACCTTCTCCTTGGTAAGGTCCTCTTCGGTCTCCTGCTGTTCCATTCCAAATTTGTTGTCCATTTCCTCCCCACCTTCGCATATATTTTTTCCTTTGCACAGCTCGTACACATGTGTCAAACGCTTTCGGGGCTGCCCTTTTGACTTTGCCAGGATGTCTTTGATCTTTGGATTGTTCTGAGGTAAAAAAAAAAAAAATGGGAACAATTCAAGCAACAAAGCTGAAAAGGCTCTAAAATATAAAAAAAAGAGTTATTCGGTAGATTTGTTATAAAAGATCAGTGAATTCTTTTAATTATTTACTGTCATGTGTTATATATACTTACTGAATCCACTAACAGCTTGGAGCAAAAGAAACAGACACATCGGAGAACTTTCATTATCTTTGTTATGAAACCGACATGGAAAACTGGCTTTGCCAGTTCTATGTGCCCAAAGTGTCCTGGACATTCTGTCATGTTGCCTGAGGGAGAAAAAGCCATTGAAATAACATTAAGTTAGGACATCAGATAGGGGCAGCAGTCAACTGATCAATAACATATTTTAGCATAAAATGCTAACATTATACTGTACCTGCACATGTCTGACATCTTCCAGTTCTTTCTATGACACCTTGTCTTGGGTCCATAAGGCCACCAAGTTTAGGACGTCCTCCTTCTGTTGTTTCAGGGTATTTGATTCCCCCTTCTGTAACTGACATCCGTTTCTGGAGAGAAAAGATCATATATGCATAAGGTGATGCTACAGTAACCAGCAGATAATAGTCTACAATCAGTGTTAAATATAATTTCCCATCTCTCATATAAGTCAGTCATACAAATAATATTCAGTTAAGATCCATCATCACCAGCAATGAAAACAAAAAACAATTTCCATAAAACAAGTGTTGGACCATTGTTATACATCATTTTTAATCACTTCAATTAACAGATATGAGAACATCAAAACGTTATGAAGTTAGTTTGTCAAATGTTTGCTGCATGTGAATTAAAAAAAAAAAAAAACAGATTCTGTAACACTAACTTTTACTATGATATCAAACTATACTCAATTTACAAGCTGGAAAAAATGCAAAATGACAAGATATTCCTATATACACATCTACGAGACTCAATTTTGCGTTAAAGAAAACATGCATATCTTACTTTGTTTGTTAAATTTATTCATTTATTGTGTAAGAAAACAGACCAACGCGTACAATGGACACGCTGTGTCCATAACAAATAGCTACAAGTAACCAAATTCTTCACTTGCCGGTGGGATTAAATGTTACATTGCGTTGATAAAAAGGGGCTTTAATTCATGTGAGAGCATGGATCCTGTTTGATAATGTTGTGCTTTAAGTTTTCTTTTTTTCAAACTTCCTGCAACATGCTAGTTAGCGCAAGCTCCACCAGCCTGACACAGCTAGCTAGGCTAGGCTAACAGCAACAGCAAGCATTTTTTTCCTCCGCTGTAAACAGAACCATGTCTTTTGCATACATGTTAAAAAACTACAAGATTAGTCGAGAAACTGGCAAAATCTGTGCAGAGCAGTGTGTGACCTGTCAGACGACGAATTAAAAAAAAAAAAATTAAAAAATCCCAACTCCCCAAAAAGAAAACCTACAAGCTCATCTGGGCTGATGATGCCGAATTGAACTCTCTTGATCGTGCGCAATGGGCATGCGCTGTCGCCGGAGGGCGGTCCGTGCATCCTGTCTATTCAAAGAGACGCGTCCTTCCTCGGCACGCCGCTTTGTGAGCAGGAACAGCCTTTAAATTGTCACCGCGGCTCCGGTCGGGCCGCCAACGGTGACCGGAAAGTCCCCGAGGGCGATATCCTACGGACCTCTGCTGTCGGTTGCCTTTATGGCCGGAATATTTTATGTTTTGGTCCTAAGTACGCTGGCCACCGACCACTCCCCTCCCTTTTCCCGATCTACACTCCGGAGCGCTCTGAGCGCTTCTGAGCGTGAGGCGCACCAACGCTTGGTTATATAGACTGGGCGCTTGCTACGGGGCCGCACACTCAGAAAGACAGGGACTGGGTCTTCGGGGGGCGGGACATGGATCTCCGTAGTAAAACGCTCATTGGCTACTCGAGACAGTTATATGAATAATTAATTTTATCGCACGTACAGCCAATGGGAGAGCACGTCGATCTTTTCTGGCGAATCAGAATCAAAGGCGGGCGTTGATTTAATCTGAACTCAATCCCATTGGCTCCATTATAACGTAGAAGGAGGCGCAGAGTGTGTTTTACATGTAAAATATGAATATTCGATTAAAACGCTTCGGATTCGTCCGCCTCGTTGTTAATGTCCCGCAGTAAAGAAGACGGCGCCAATGGCCGCGAAGAAAAGAACCTACTTAGAATAAATTCAACAAAACCCACCCCGTTTCCGAGGTTTGCCGAATGCGGCCGATGTGGATTTCTTCCCCTCAGAGCAAAAATAAAAAAAATCTCTGTTGTCCCGTTCGTCTCGCTCTGGATCAGCCTGGGCTCTAAGAAAAGTGGCTCAGGGCAGAGGCCCGTTAAGATTTCCGATGAAACTGGAAAATTGTCGAAACACACGATATTTTCGTCCCGAAAAACTGTATTATGGATTATTTTTCGAGCCGTTGTAAGACAGTAGCGACGCGGCGGTTTTTCATCCTGTCGATTTTTGGATCTCTGGGACTTTTTTGCAGGCCTCGGACTCAACCGCAAACGATGACCGGCCGGTAGACTGGATTTTCCGTAATGCCTGTAGGAAAGTGTGGGGGAAGCCTGAAGTTTTCATTTAACGCTTGGTTCTCAACTGTTTTTGAAAATTTTTACGTATACGTGGTCTCTGTTTGATTTATATCGGATTGTGTTGTTCACTTGTTCTTACATTTTTAATATTTTTGTTGAAATGTGAAACTTTGCCGTAGGCCACTTTTCGAAAGCGATCCGAAATGCCTTGGTTTTGGCGGTTAAGTAACATCACTTCGACAATTATGTGACTACTGATTTGAATTACTCAAAAGTGTGATCATAACAAATAATTTACAAGCCATCTGACATATTTTTAAATACCAACGTTCAAATTTTGCTTTCTTAGCAATGCAGCTGTTGATCTGGTTAGCTTAACGTAGGAGCACTTCACCATCAACGACGGTATGTTCCCCTGCTGTTTGTCTATTTTTCACAATCTTAGCATTTATTGTTTATAACTAACGCAGCTTTAATAGCATTATAAGATGGAATTAAGGAATGTTACGTCAACAATATGTTTTGTCATTCAAGGTAATCTGGTGGTTTAGGATTAGTCGTTGTGGGACAAAACGCTCAGTTAGCTGCTGTACAGTTAATTATTAGCTAATTAAATCCCCGTTTTTTCGGGCGAGCTTTTATTTCAACGTTGAGAGATTGATGGGAAGTGTTGGATTCAGTCGCGATGGCGATAATCATTGGATTGTAACGGTACTTTTAAGCCTAAAGCACAGGCTAGCGCAGCTAGCATAGTGTTACTTGCACTCCATTAGCGCTCAACATGGCGGTGTTTGACGATATGGTTCTTGTTGTGAACGAGAAAGATGGAGTCTGGAATATTCTTGTTGGCTTAACTAGACCCAGTCGAAGAGTTGCGTATTCCGGGGGAAAAAAATCGTTGAGCTCCTCGACTAAAAGAACCGCACTGTGAGTGTTTTTGGGTTTTTCTTTTGTAATCTTAGGACGTGGCAGGTTTTAAAGTGTTGAAACTGCCTCTAAGTGTGCTAGCTAGTATTTCAGTAGTATTGACTCTTCGTCGGTGTCGAAAGTTGAAGCCATTTTGCTAGCTACCTACGTGCATATTGGTCTGTTATTGGAATAATTACGTCCCCGCGTAGTTAGTAACCTGTTATAAACAGCAGTTTAAGTAACGATAGTTTAAGTCTTAATCTTGTCCTCCGGGACGAAGAAATGCCTTTACGTTGTTAAGACAATCGATTTATCCGGTTAGCTTTGCTAGCTGTACCCAGGGGGAAGGGAAGAAGTAGCGTTTGGCTACTGTTGATGGCTATCGATATGTCCGAGAGCAAAAATGGTACTGTGTCAATATAAGGTCCTTTTTGAGAGACAAAAAAAATCTCCATTGACCCGTTCAAGCGGCGAAAAGGCATGTGTGTAATGTGCTGAAATATGTTTGTGTTGATCCTTTTGTGTATTTTGTCCTCACACGGTAAAGGGAAATGAAATTGGACGCTAGACACAGTGGTTGAACCACCTCTTAATATCTCCGTGCTATGATTACATAATCTCAATCTGGTGTAGTGTTTTTTTTTTTTTATTAAATGTAATGAATGTAACAGTGCTCAAAATAATATTTTTGTCAGGTTATGTTATAATTCTTACTGCCTTTTGTTTAAATAAAGAAACTGAACCAACATGATGGACTGGGTTGATTTGTTCTTCGGGAAGTATTCCAAGTAATCCATAATTGGACTCATGTTAAAACATAACATGTATGTAGTAGCTGGTGAGTGGGATTGCTTAGTGTTTCTGTGCTGCTGCCAGCATGAACATGCCTCTCTGCCATCATCTCTTTTTGGCAGGTCCAGCAGAGGATAGCATCATTCAAACCCACAAGCAAGGATAGATGCCACATCTGCAGTATCCTTACGGAGTCAAAAGATGTTTTGCGTTACTGTAATAAACTGAAAAAAGTCTTGTGCATGCTAGGTTGGAAATGCATAGAGGAATGTGACTGTAAATCACTTTGTTCAACCATGTGCCATGCAATACCATGACTATACAAAGGATCCATTATTGACCAGTTGGCTCCCTCCTCTGGCTCATACTGAGAATGATCAGCATTGCAAAGCTATTGCACAACCACATTTGCAATGCGGAAGCGGGTCCCTCAAGGCTGTCAAACGTGCTCCCTCTACTGCTCAAAGGAGGTTAGTGCATAGAGGCTTAAATTTGGCGGGTATGTAGTTGGGATTTTAACCAAATGTCTCAAACAGCTGTGAAATGTGATTATTTTAAAATTATTAGTATAATCTTAATGTATACTTTTACAAAGTAATTACGTCCACATTTTTCCAATTCAAGGATTACATGTAATACCGGTTCAGATCTGTATGGGGAGGGTTAGTAATCACTATAAGTAACACAAACTGCACAGATTGCCAGAGAAAAAACAACAACAAACAAAGATGACTTAAGGCTTATGTCCAAATTCAATGTGGTGTAGATTAAGTAAGTACATTTACTCAAGTTGTGTTTTGAGGTACATGTGCAGGAGCGTATTTCCTTCCTTTATACTTCGATTCCCTTACATTTCAGAGTAAATATAATCAATACATGGATCTCACACTTATAATACCTACTTTCTAGATTTAGCTTTTACATGCAACATACATTCTCTGTAATATGATTTGTTATTGAGTGACAAACCTAACCTATAAAGTTATTTTAAAAATTGCTCAATCTTTTACAGTCGTAAAATGCTGCTTACATATTACATCAATAATAATCATCCAATGATATATATGATAGTATAACACTAAAAGGAGCCATTCTCTATAATAGGTTCTTTAACTTTAGTTGCTATTAAGTATATTTTGCTAGTAATTCATATGTAATTGTGATTGTGCATGTACTCCATTATCTGTGTTGGTTACTTTAAGTTGTTGACAATGGTTATTTCTTTTTGAGCAGCTGTCACAGTAATAACAGTTAAAACTATAATTAGGTATAACTTTTTTTTTTCTAACTGGTATACTTTTTTTTTTTTAATTCCTGAAAAGAGTGAGGATTCATGTATCTAGGGGGAGCTCTTGTCTGATGATGTCAGAGCTTAGCTGCTTATGTTTGTTTTCAATGGGCGGTGGGGAGGGGGTAACATAATAAATTAGGCAAGGGGAGACAGACAAGCAGATGTAATGCATGGTGAAAAGAGCAGACTATATATTCTTTCAATCTTATTTACAATCAAAAAGCCTATTGGACTTTAGTTACTTTAGAACTATAGCAGCCCTATTTAATGTATTCAGCTAGTGAGCGATTGCAACTGAAGCTCAATCCACCCAAAAAAACCCCACTTGCTTTTCCTAAAACAATTTAGTCACTGTTGAGCTTGGATAACTTTCTCCAAAAACTAAAACTAAAGCAACATGTCGCTGAAGCTGAGATGTTGTGCTTTGGATAAAATGTCCCTGCTGACCAGAAAATGGAGATTTTGTGGCTCTCAGTAAAGTTTGTGAATCAGATTCTGGGCACTTCATGGTGTAAAAATAACCAGTCCCAGTCTACAGTAGCATTTTAATTCTTAAAATCCAAAAATACAGAAAAAATAGTAGGAAATTTGTTTGAGTCACGGCAGCTTTGTTTCTAGTTCCTGTGCACATAACCAGTGTGGATCGCTCATTATTACATGAATAAGAAAAAAATCTGTCTTGGGTTGTGTTTCCCCTTAAGTTATGCACCAGGATGTTGTTTTGTAATAAAAATGGGTGACGCAGAGTCGGAGGCATGCTCTCTCTGAGAGCCCAATGGAACAGGCCAGCCCATTTCTGTCCATAAGAGAATGTCCTGTTCTTTGGGTGTTTGTTTTGGCTGATGTCAGCCCCTGCCAAGCGTCTTCATCTTTCTTTTATCCTTCCTTTTATCATCCACTCACTCTTTCAAGCCTTCCAAGTTCTCATCTACTGTCTTTTACGCAGGATTCTTTTCAGGCGGCTCATTTGCAGAAAATAGTGGACAGACGTAAGAATGTTAAGTCACCCAGTATTTGACTCATAGGACTCACCAGAGTTTTTGCAGGAGATCTAGGTTTTGTTAAGGTTCTTTCAGTCTCTTCCTGGAACTATCTGGGTGCTAAATTAATTGCTCTTGATCCTACCTCGCGTTGCAATCGGCTTAGCGCTAATCTGGGGTTCTCACAGTGCAGCCAAGTCTCGTCTGGGCAACGCCGCTGCACTGAGCTGTCCACTGCTCTCTTCTCCCAAGGTCTTGACCTCTGGTACTGTCTTTCAGGCTCTCCTTTGCCATACATCCTATTTTTCACTTTCATTCTCCTCTCACTTATTTTTAATCTTTTGGGAAGCTCCATTTATTTACTCTGAATCAACTTGATTTTCCTCTTTTCTGTACAGGACACCCCTCTACTCACATGATTGCTTTCTCTCCCTCACAGAAGCATCTCCCTAGATGATCCTCCCTCTTATGCTCAAACCTTTTTCATAATTTATCTCACACCCTCCGCTTGTTCTCTCTTTTTTGCTCCATTCCCTTCATCCCTCTCTCTTGCACACTGTGGCCACATGCTGCCGTCACTGGCTCTCTCCCGGCTGTACCACTCGCTTTGCCTCGTTTTCTCTCGTTTCACTTTTTTGAGTTCGGTTTCTGTCCTCTGCTGCTGTTGTGTTTCCCCTGGCATGACGCCATTGCCTCTGACCATCTGTCTCACTTTCTTTTTTCCTTGTTCCCTTTACTGTCTCCTTTTCCTCTTCTTTTGATGTCAGCGCAGCTAGTAGTGATTTATTTTTTTATTTTTGATCACAGGATAAGTTAACCTCAAGTTGCCATTGCTCAAAGACCCTTTGTGTCTTTCTTTTCCTTTGTTTTTGCTAGACTTTTCTCAGCTCCCTGCGTTTCCGGGAGGCTCTGATTGAAGTGCCTGTGCGCTATTTAAAGAGGCATTCAGAGAAGCAGGGTTGTTTACAGTGCCCTCAGAACGCAGGCTGTCTAGACACAGGAAGTACCATCGCCCTGAAGCGCAGCAGCACAGCATCAGCCAACATGCAGCCACTTCCTCCTCCGCCTCACGGCTGAACAGAGGTTTCAGCAAAACAACCCTCACGCTTATCAGAGAATTATTCACCCCTCCCCTCTCGCTGCCTGTCCTGCTGAATGGCGCACACACAGTACACAGCAGGCTTTTCACCCCTCCACCATGTCTTATCTTGCTTTCTCTCATTCTCTTGTGCCTACACCCCCTACCCCCCCACCCCACCCCAAATCTGAATGTCTGCCTCCACCAGTATAGCATGCCTCAGTAGCTGCCTGGAGATGAAGGAGCTAATTAATTTGATTTAGCCGTTCTCTCTCTGGCAGTGGAAAAAACAGCCGTCTACCCCCCCCCCAACACCGTATCAGGCACCCCTCCCAGATGATTTTCCACCTATCCTTTCCAGTCTCCTTTAGCAACGTCCACACTACAAACTCCCTCTTCCTCTTCTCCTTTGCTTATTTCTTTCCTGTTACACAACCGCATTTTGCCAGCAGTTTATTGCGTATTGAACTGATTGTAACTTGTATGCTAACTGTAGCTCTCTTGTGTGGCCTACGTCTGTCTAATTCTTTTTTTTTTAGCACTTTGTCTCTTTTGTGTGCCCAGGGACTGTTTGTGTGACTCAGCAGTGTTTCACTGCTCACACAGACATGCTTGTTATAGCTCAGTGTGTCTGCCACAGGGACCTGAAGCCGAGGCCTTTCAGACTTCAGGTGATGAAATAACATTTCTGTTATCTTATACTCTGATGGATCTGCCCATTGAGTTATATATTAAACAAGTCCAGCATGACCATAACTGTTTAACATCACTTGTCAACATAATTCTATGAATCCTTCCTGTGCTTTTATCCTGTGTATGAAACACACTCTGAAATTTGCAGCGTGCAGGTTTTGGACATCTACTCCGGATAGCCTCTGAGTGGTATTCTTGTGGGTTTTAGTCCTTCAGTTGTGTCTTGCAGGCAAGTGGTAGTGCAGTCTTGAACTCATTAATTCTCCTGCTGAAACTCGGCTTTTAAAGTTTCTTCTCTACTGAAGCTTAAAAAGCTTAGACTGCCTGAACATTTTTTTTTCAGATAACACTTGCTCCTGTCAAAATTCAGTTTTTGTTTGCTACAGTGTTTTTGTACAACAGGTAACAGAGGACACGGTTGAAGTTTTTACTCCACCATTTTCATGTTCGCACTGGAAAATTATTTCTTGATGTCAGCATTATGGACTTATTCTCTTGAGGTTGCACAATATATTTTTGTGATATCAGCAGTATTTGTTATTTTCTTCACAGCTGTTCCTGAAAATTTTGGCTAACGACTTTTTAATTCAAAATAATATATACTTGCTACACCTCATCACAGGTTGCATAAGCATTAATCTGTTCAACCAAAGAGTGATTTATCCCTTGTTTTATCTGGATAATCTTTAGAGTGCTGTGGAGGTAAAATTATCCATTGATTCACAGGGAGAAAAGCTTTTGCTAATTCTGGAAATAAATATAACTTTATGTGGCATAAATATGATACTGTTTTTTAGCATTTGTAGTCTGTCAGTCATCTCACAACCTACTTAGAATTGTCTTTTGACCCCTTGTCCAAACCCCCAGGCTGGGTACCACCGATTTCTAATATTACAGTGCAAAAAGTCAAGTTTACATTTGACTTTGTAAGTTACATACGGCACGTGCACAGGAAAAAGATTTAATACATTAAAAAATCCCTGCCTATAACTACAAACCATTAGAGCTGGTCATGAAGCTGTGATGGTAGAAACAATTTTGTTATGCCTCAGTTCCGGCGTCAGCCTCCCTGGCCGCAGGCATTATGTTTCAGGTTGTCTGTCCGTACATGTGTATATGCTACCGTCTGTCCCATTCTTGTGAGAGCAATATATCAGGAACGCCTAGAGGTAATTTCATTACATCTCGTACAAACATTCACTTGAACTCATGGATGAACTGATTAGAATTTGGAGGTCAAAGGTCAAGGTGACAGTAACCTCATGAAACATGATTTTGGCCATAACTCAAGAATTCATATGGTAATTATGATAACATGCACTTAATACCTTTTATTAAATTCCTTAAGTCTCCACTACATGTATTATATGAGTCTGGACAGACATGGATGTAAACGGTAACTTGATTGGTTGGCAGAGGGATACAACCTCAAGGCAGTAAATCTAGTTTTACTTGGTCGCTACCGCTAAAGTTATTTATCTTGAATTATATAATCTCATCTAGTTTTAAAGAGTAATTGCCCACAAAATATTTTCTGACAGAAAGGCATTGTGGCAGTGACCTCTGGATTGGAAGTTTCAGCTCTGCTGCAGCTCTAACCATGTGGTTTGACATGTTTCCATATGAAAGAGGATGTTGAGGCACAACTCTAATATTTAAATTTTTATTAAATTTTTATTGGCGTGGTTGAAATCCTCCTCACCGGAGCCAAGTTGAAGCCCAATTGCCTCAAGATCTCTTATAACATTTTATTAGATGAGTTTTCCACACCCTGTGATGCGTCAAGGAAAGATTTCAGACTTCATGGGAAAAGTAAAATTTTAGGTTTTTGTCAAGAAAAATAAACAAAAATTAATGTATGACACACTACATATCTGGCAAATAACAGTACACAGTGGAATAATACAGCGTTACACCCAGGGACTCGAGATAGCTACATACAAAAACATGTCATCTGACCTATAGAAGCTGCATACTTGCCTAATAAATTTAATTCATGATTCATATAGAATAGATTAAAATGTATTGTTTCTTTTCTCATAGATAAACATTTCATGGACAAGTGGTTACGTAATAGGAATTGTACATTTTAACACATATGCATGAGGAGATATCAATTTTATTTTTGCTAAGCTTGTGAAAACATAAAACCTGAACACTTAAGATATTGTAGAAGTAATGTAAAATTATATTAACCCAATGCACCCAAAAGGGAACATTTATTTACTTCAGCCTTTTTAAAGCTTTTGTGAGAACTTAAAATTTAACCTTTATTGTGAAAAGACAGTTCTGTATAGTTCTGTATACATCGTACGTTTTCATTATTATTAATTCATAAAAGGTGTATCTATTTATAAGTTGAGTCATAGAGTTATTGCGTAAGATCTCTGTAGATCTGACTATTCTGAGTCAGAGAGATTTGCTTGGAATGTCTTCAGTGAAGGTTCATTTCATGGGAGCTGTTTATTGGGTGGATTTTTCTGTCCCATACTGTAGGTTTGCTGTACCGAGATTTGTTTCCGTAAACAGCAGAGAAGTGTTAGCTCAGGACATGCTCCAGCACGCCCGTCTCTCCCTGTTTCTCAGGAGGTTTCATCAAGATATTCATTGTACCGCCCCCTGTGTCTGTAAGACAATGCTGAGGGCTTAAACGACCTCTCATCTGTGTGCGTGTCTGCCTACAAATATAAACATTTGTCATGCTTATCTGTACAAACACTTGCAGAAAATTTATATGCTGTGGTCTCATTCTACCTCTTCATCCCTACATTTATGCATGCAGGCCACAGAAGAAGGAATTGCTGTGTCGTCCCTTTAAAGCCAAGACTTCCTCTTTAAGAAACAACTGACATTTGAACTCCTTGAACGTCGTTTGACTTCCCACTTTGATCTTGGTCCAAGTCAGCTGGAGAGCAGGTTAGTCATCTCTTCTTTGAGATCACAAAGGATGTTTACTAATGCTTGAGCATGCCAAACGATCAGCCACCATTTTTGTTATTGTGGCTGAACACATTTAGTACCCAGTTGGACTAAAAAAAAAATAAAAAAAAATAAACAAGGCCAACAAGCCGTAGGTGTGACTCTGCATTTTGGGAACTGGTCAAGATGGGGAAGTTTCCTGTCTTTATCAGATATAAGATCACTGATCAAATCAGCTTTTTTACTGGAACCACAAAGCTTTTTTTAGTAGTCTAATGTGGAGCTGTTGAAATGTGTACTCCGAAATTATTAAAGGGACTTTTCATAATAAGCTAGGAAATTTTCTTTAAATTCAAAGTTTCTGACTAAGATGCATGGTGTGTCCCCTTAAAGCTACTATAATCAATCATTTTAAATCAATGGTTAAAATGACTGTAATGTAAAAGTGGTCGCTTGCAGTGATAAAACAACAGAGAATTATGACTCTGCAGTTCCCCTTGGCAATACAGATTTTAATAGTGTTTCACTATAAACAGCTCACTTTTTCACTCTCATAGCTTAGCTTTTAGCCGCAGCAGGCAGCTGGTTTTAATGGAAAATCTCTAAAATACCTCTGTACACTACCTGCCCAAACAAGGAGACAAAATTAGCAACTATCTGGTGAACTTAGTAAAGAATTAGCAACTAAAAAGCCCAGTTAGTGAAGAGCCAAAAGCTGATATGAGAGTGAATACTGTGACTTATGTCCATCAGGTGGACAGAAACAAATGAATGCCAGTGTTGCTGTTGGATGCATAAATAGCAAACTTTTTGCTAACATGTTTGCCATGTCAAGGTAAAATGATGATTATATGTCCATGCTGTGTCCGTGGCTTGTTTCTGCTGCCCCCAAATAGAACCCAGACTCTGCATTGTTTGTCTTGGCCTGCGTTCTCCTCTTTTGGTGACACATTGCTACCACACATTCATGCTGCCAAACAGTACTGACCTGTGAAGAAAGCAGAAATGAGTACTGCTTAACCCTCCTGTCAATGAACACATGCTGGTAGAGCACAAAAAACAAACAATAGGGGACAGCACCACCAGTGGTCAAAATATCCACAGGGCACCTTTAACTCCAACACTTACATAACAGTGTGTGAATGTATTTATGATTTGTGTCATAATGTTGGCACTTATTCTTCTTCCAAAGATGCTGACCTAATTTTTTTTTTGATTCCTTCAATCGTCAATTGGGACCTTGAATGAAAAAAAAATCTCTTTTTTAGATCACATCTTTATACAAAGTAAGATGCATTTTAGTAGGCAAATAGAATATATTTATGCTATAATGTTGATTAACACCTCATGAAGGCCCTATACTGGGTTAAACGGTTTTTTTTTTTCATTCTTTGGAAAAATCTTTATTTAAATATTGAAAGTCGTAGTGAGCTAATGGTTTAAATTTTCCACCAAGATGGCTTCCTTGGTTCTTCATCTTTGTGTATTCAGATGTGTGTGTCGCTTGGTAGCACAGCATGAAAAGCTATGATCACGTTTCGCCAAACATCCATGAATAGGGACGGCTGGACAGCGGGGGTGCCTCTGAATACAGAGTTGGTGGCTGGCTGCAGCCACGGGACAATGCCAGCACACATGTGTGGACCGAGCGGCCGCGCTCTTGAAACGCATACACACACACACTATTGTCTTTGCCAACGGGCAATCTGCTTCACACACACACACACACACACACACATTCTCTCCTTCATTTTTCCATCTTTCCACACAGACATCATTTTACTTGTAGTTATAATTCTACCATCTTATCCTGAAGTCTCTCACAACTGCTCACATGTATCCCATCCACACACATTCAGCATGCTTCGAAAACGTGTAGAAGTAGCATGATAGAGGACCGGGGGTCGGGGGGGGGGGGGGTAGAAAAAAAAAAGTTCGTCCAACTCCAAGAGCCAGAGAGGTCACAGGAACAACACCCAATCCCAGAGCGGTTCCCATGGAGACAAGTGTGGCAGGGTACAATGAGGGTGAGAGAGTGATGAAAGAGAGGGAGAGGGAGAAAGGGCAGGGGGAGAGTAGGAGGAGGGTGGGTTGTTGGCGTCAAGGTTCAGTTGGTGGGTACTGGGGGGTGGGGGGGGTGTAGCAGCTATACTCAAAAGGACAGTGGGAAGTATGATGGTGTTGTAGCATAACAGTACTAGAACATTCTTCCACCCCTACTCTCATTTTTCTGCCTTCTTGTTCCAGTCGAGAGAATACCTCCTGATCTAAGGCCGCCAAGTGGTTCATGGCCGACGGAGGGACCACAGAGATATGTGGAATTTCCACTGACCATGACGTGCGTGGCCAAGAGGAACTAGAACGAAGAGAGTTTTTGTTGTGAGCCATTTTGCATGGATACGGATGAATCAGAAGTGATACCCAGCTGCAGGCCTCGATGGTAGTGTAGCGTCGCCATTGTTTTGGTTAGGGGAGGACCGGCATTTTAGTACTGCTAAACAAATGGGTGCTTGTCAGTAGTAGTTTTAGTTCAGCCTCATGTGTCAGACACAGATACACGCACTGACCTAAAAGCAGTTAATTGACACGTCCGGCATCGATGCTGATAGCACTTGAACCCTTTTAGCTGAGGGCGGGGACAATCAAAGAGTGTCCCTGCCCCAGTTTCTGTCCCAGTCTGTCCACCTTTAGCTCCTTTTCTCTTTTAAGGAGGCACTCCAATAATTTTACACATGAAGATCACTTGTCGTGGGGAATACTACTCAGCCTCTGAAAACCATTGTATGACTGGAGGGGGCTTTCTAAAGTCTGAGGCAGTAAGATCGCGTTTTGGCCGCCATTTGGGGACCACCATATTGGCACAGTAGTAAAAGGGTGCGGCAAAACAACTTCACCTTTCAGCATTGTTTGACCAAAGTTGGGACTTGTAAGCTGCGATTTGCGACTTGAGATAATTTCCTCCCCCGTTAATTTTGACACATATCAAACACCATACCAAAACACCATGTGCAGTGCATTGGCCTTCAAATCCATGGAATCATCAGTCAAGCCTGCCTAACTGGATCGTATTTAATTGTTTCGCTTGTACTTAAAGGAACACACCCCAACCGAACACAGCCTGATATGTTGTTTTCACAGTGCTATTTTGGATGATGCCCTTCAGAGTTAAATCTGGACATTCGCCAGGCAGGGAGAGTCTAATGAATGACGCTATCAAGTTGCACCATGGGAAATGTAGGATCCAGTATTTTGGAGCTTGGCCCATACTTAGGACTTTAAGTCAGGATATCTCGGCCTCTGCCGCATCGATTTTGACGATTCTTTTTTAATCAGGCTCTCATGAGGCCCCCAAACTTTATCAATGTACAGTGCTAAATCACTGGAGTACCCCTTTAATGCCTTCATTTTCCCCTCAACTTCACTTGTTTCACTTGTTTCCATCCGCCATTTGACTATCGCGAGTTTGTCCTCTCTCAGTCTGACTTTTTCGGTGTCTCCCTTACTCACACTCCTCTCACTCTTTGACTGTCTTTCTGTCTGTCTGTCCTTGTGCCCAGGTTTTTTGAGTTGGCGTGGTTCCTGTTTGTTTTCAGCCATTTTGGGGACTTGCAGTGCTCGTAACAAACTGCTTAAATGGCGTCCTCTTGCTTGCTTGCTCTCCCACTCTGTCTCCCTCTGCCTCTCCCTCCCTCTCCCTATCGCTGGGCTTTGTGTATATAAAGTAGTGTGTGTATGTGTGTGTGTGTGCACGCGTGTGTGTGTATGTGTGTGTGTGTAGAGAGAGAGGGAACAACACTTCCAAATAAAAAGAAGATTGGATTCAGTGGGGAGGGAGGGGTGGAGGGTTGGGGGGGGGGGGGTCACTTGCTGGAAAAAAAGAGCAAAAACACTAAGAATCGTGTGTCAGAGGCAAAAACTGGAGTGAGGGAAGCGAAGAGAGAAAGAGAGAGAGAGAGCAAGAAAAGGGGGAGAGAGAGAGAGAGAGAGAGGGAGAGCGAGCAAGTTCGAGTGTGAGAATCGCTCCTGCCCTCTGTCTTCACACACTGCTGCCTGTATGTGTGTGTGTGTATGTGTGTGTGTGTGTGTGTGTGTGCGCCGCCTCTCCCTGCGCTCACTCTCTCTCCCCCTCTCTCGCTCTCTCTCTCTCTCTCTCTCTCTCTCTCTCTCTCTCACACACACACACACTCAGACGTGCGCATACACCAAGGGGGAGAGAGAGAGAGAGAGAGAGAGAGAGGGAGAGGGAGAGAGGGAGTGTGAGGGGAGAGAACACATCGCAGCAGAGATGCAGCAGGAGGTTTTCCGAGGTACGTTTTCTTGTATGCTTGCCTTCCTGAGAGACAGAGAGAATAAGAGGAAGAGAGGCTGAATTCTGTTGTTTTCCTGCTTGTTTTTCTGCTTCACTCCGCTGCTGTGGCGGTGGTTGCTTCGCGCGTGAAGAAGAGGAAAAGGTTTTTAATTTACCGTGCGTGTGTTGGGGCGTGAGTGTTAGTGGGTGTGTGTATTTATACGTGTGTGTGTGTGTAAGCATATTTTTGTGTGTGTGTGTGTGTGTGTGTGTGTGTGTGTGTGTGTGAGGCTGTGCTGGGTCTGTCCGTGTATGTGTGTGTGTGTGTCCCTGTGTGTGTGTGTGTGCCAGTAACAGGCCTTGTCTCCCTCATCCTCCCCTCTGTCGCTGGCGCACCACGCAGTTCTTTTTCAAGAGCGATGACTCGTTTTGAGATTGTGATGAAACTTTTAATTTATCGAAGCCTCACGGGTCCCTGTGATTCACCGCAGACGGGGGGCGGCCTGCACACATCAGAGCAGCCGTTTAACATGATGTGTGCTTTGTTGTTGTGGTTTTAATATGGTGGGCAAGTCTCCCACCAATGCCCATCAACTTATGAACAACATTAGAGGAAGTGTTTTTGGGAGAAAAACTTGGATGTAGGTGGCTGTAAACATCTCTCGTTCCACCAGCTGGTTCTGTGTCTTATTTCAGTTTTAGGCCGCCCAGTTTGTCCTCCATTTTAGCAGACTGTTGTTTTGCTGGAGGTTGTCTCTCGTAGAGCAGCAGAGGGCATATTGATGTCACCAATCCCGTCGTTGCTGCGCTTAGCCTCACTTTTTTCCAAAACAACAGAGCGTCTGCTGCCAACTACTCCACATTCCTGGTTTCCATGGATGCCAAACCAAGCCCCTGTGTTCAATGTATGGAAAATATGATCCACACTGTCACAGCGGTATGGGGTCATAGGTCAGACAATAGGAAGTTGTAGTTTCATGCTGCGATGTGCTGCGATGATGTTGTCCCAGACATAAAAGTGCTAGCATGCAAGTCTTGCGGCTTGCAGGACGGAGTTGTTTGACTTTCTTAACGTTATGCAGTTTCTTTTTATTACCACAACAAAAAAACAGTTCAGTCGCATTCAGGAAACTGGTGCAGCGCTTCATTTTCTCTGACTTGCGATAGTTACGTTTGCAGTTTATGATGACTATTATAATATGCCGCTTTGGTTCAGCCTTACTAATACTAATACGCAAATGCTTTTTGGTTGTTTTAGATTGAGAACTCCAAGGGGACTATCATACCCCCTTCAACCAGGACTATGCATGAAATCGAAAATGATTTTGGGGAAATTACCTCAAAAAGGTCACTGGTATAGTGTTACTGCTCTCTAGGGGTACTTTTTTTTGGCCTTACAGCTTCCTAATGCTTCCTATGATTCTGTTGCAGCGAGCAGAATTATGGGAATTACGTGCTGGGTTGAGACCTAACAGACCGTAGAGAGAATGGCGTTTTAGACATGGACAGGTTCGCTGGTGCGTGGAGCGGCATGCGAAAACACCACGATACGACAGTTTACACATGGGGAGGGAGAGAAGAGGGGGCACACAGTCAGTCACACTGAGGGGGATCAGAAAGACAAGGAAACCATGAAATGTGAACATGGAAGGGATGTGTTTGAAGTTACCCCTACCTCCCCCATTCACACCACCACAACCACCACCACCACCTCTACTGAACCATTCTCCAACCCATACCATCTACTTCCCTTCCCTTTACCTCCTCCCTCCTTTCCTCCCTCCCTCTATCCCATCTGGCTGGCTCCACCACGCTCTCTTGGCCGGGGGGTTGTGGAGAGTTCAGTAGCTTTTCTTGCTAACGATGCCCCCCACACCCACCCACACACACCCTCATGCACACACATACACCCTCCTCTCCACAGACCAACTGCTGCTCTGATAGTCGGGCCCCTCTGGCTGCCCCTCCTTGGGGAGAAAGCCCAACCGACACCTTCCTTTTCCCACATGCTCCTTGCCGCTGGCTCACCGGCTGGAACACCGAGGCCTCCCACATTCCGCCTTGCAGGCACTCCCCTTAACCCCTCACACACACAAACACATACATACACACAAAATGAAGGCACAATGCTGCTAAGGATAGAGTTAAAAGATAATTTTTTTTAATTACAACTTTGTTCTTATTTCTGTAGTTTTGGCCATCATCCCCATCAATAATATAGGTTCAGCAGCCCAGTTTCGGAGATCTGTATATACAGTGACATTGCTAAAAAAAAGAAGTGTTAAGAAGAAATACGCAAATTACAGATCAACTTCCTGGCTCAGCTTTAACCTGTGGGTACATAAAGCACCAGCATATTCCGTCAGGTTACCATAGCTTTGTGCACACACAGGTTTCCTGTGCAGTGAGTGACAACAACCAACATTTCAGGAGAGTTCACTTTCAGTTTTACCTTAAAATAAAGTCATTGCAAGATCTCAGGAGCTACTTGGGTAAGTGCAGTCATTGCTAAAACTATAAAAATAAGACCGAAGTTGTAATCCACTGGAGTTGTGTTGAGAAATGGCAAGAATACTGGGAACAGCCGAGATGAATTAATCATTTTAGCGGTGCTCTAATACAGAAGTTTTAATGAAGCGTTGATAAAAATGCCACTTGTTTATATAGATATTGCAATGTGGAAGTAAATTTATTGGCACTAAAACAGTATTACTAGAAAATGCACTCAGTAGACCGCAGACCTCAATCCAGGACAATATCAAACTGCATACACCAGACTTCAGAGGAAAAAAATTAAATTCAAAGTAAATGATCCAGATCTTCCCTTCCCCGTGCCACATCTCTCCACTAAATTCTGTGAAAGTTGGTTTACTGCTTTTTGCGCAATCCTGCTGTCAAACAAACAAACAAACAAACAAACAAACCAACCACCCAACCAACCAACCAACCAACAAACCAACAAACCAACAAACAAACAAACAAACAGACACAGGCAATTACATAACCTCCTTGGCAGAGGTAAAAAATGTAATTTGCTATTTTCAGACCTTTAGTCCTCAATTATAAGAAGTATTGGACCAAATAACTTAAAACACTTTATTTTAGAGCCAAATTAAGTTTTAGTTAGCATGCACTTACTCTTTGATCTGTATAATATTACAGCACTTGTGGTAAGATTTTGGAGGAATTTCCTTTGAGCATAGTTATTGAATCCTAACAGTTATTTGTCTGTCAGAACAAGTACAAAAATCAGTGGAATAAACAGATTGCTCAATGGCTGGTTCAAGGCCTTGAGCTGACATAGCAGCTAAACTCCTCTACCATCCTGCCTTATGTTATGCAAGGCTACTTTGGCAGTGATGTTAATGGTAACTGATTTTACATTTAAATTCAGCAGACTACTAACTAATGGCTTACAAGGTCAAAAAGTCATCCATGATTTTCAGATCCTAATGGCAAAGTATCTCAAAGTCAATGGTAAAACTTCTAATATTTTTAATTGGTCCAAAAATTCAAGCAGACAAAATGTAAGGATTATTAACCCAAACAGCTCTTCTAATTTCCCCACTGTTAATTGGTTTTTAAAGATCTGCTATTTCCAATGATCTAACATCATTTGAAAAAAAAAACCTTCCATAATCAAAGTTGTAAGTGTTTACTTTTGCCTCACATTTGTCGTTTGATCTGGAAGACAAATTAAATCAGTGCATGGCTACAAGTATGAAACTGTTCCCTCTGCCTGTCAGTGAGGAGCCCCTGTCATATGAAAGCTGATGTGTTTGGTACACTGTGTTTTATGTTTACGTGAGTCTAGTTAGTAATTTGTCCTGCACCCGCTGAGCACCTGTTCCTGCTGTGTGGTTTTGTAATGCCACAAGCATAAATAGAAGAACACTTCATAGGCCGACCAACATTGTTTGTTTGTGCAGAACATCCTGTTGCAGAGAGGTGTGTGAAAAGGATTGCTGTTTATTTTGATTTTGCTTGAGGGTCCTCGCCACATTCATGGTCACAGTTGTTTGTGCGCCAAATGTGTTTGAGTAATCGGGAAGGATTTATGTGTGTTTGTGTGTGTTCGTGTTTGTATCCACTCGTCTTCACTAATAAGGAAGAGATAATGGTGTTTTTCTGCATGTCCTGTGCGTTAATGCACACATTTGTGCGCGTACAAGTAAATCCGGTGTATTTAAAGCGTGTCAAAAGCTGCCTGTCACAGTCAGACAGCCTGTCGTGCATGCTCTGCTTGTGCAGCGGCTGTGTGCGTCACAGGGAGATAAAGAAAGCGAGCAAGGGGGCGTCATACGCATTTCCCTGTCCACGGCGCAAGCATCAGATGAGATGGTGAAATTTTTTTCTGCCTTAGCGCTGTCTCTCAGTGTGTCCACCCACTTGTAGCAGGCTGGCGCTTGCCATCAGGGATTTCCTGCACAACATCTATCGCTCAGCAAATGTGAGTGACAATGAAGGCCTGATTCAATACAGAGCAACAAAATATGGCAAGCCTGGCGAGACAGGATTGCGCATACGTGTTTCCAGACACAGATCATCTTGAATAGGCATGAACTGGTGAGGCAAACTGCCTGGTTTGTTGTCGCCGTATGACAAAAAGTATGTGCCGCTGCTTGCACTAAGTATGTCATTACTCGACACTTCTGTTTTCCTTTTGTTGACTATACTTCATTCCACCTGTATCCTCAGCCTTGATGCTGTGTTGCACTCAGATTCACCCTTTGATTTTGAATGTCATTTACAAGTGGTCCCATCCATGTTGAACTTCTTTGTTTATGCCTGTCTGTCTTGCCCATGGGCATGTATGAGCATATGTACAGTACGGTGTATACATGCATGTTTGTTTGTGTGTGTGTTTGTGTGTGGTTGCATGTCTGTCTATGTGCTGGTTGTTTTTGTGTGTATGTTAGTGTTTGATGGGCTCCTGTCTATCTGACAGTGCAGTGTGTCTGACTGTTCCTGTTTCAACCCCCCCCCCTTCCTCTCTCCTTCTCTCTGTCTCTTGCTCTCTCACTAACCCTCACTCGCTTTCTCTCTCTCCCTTTTTCTATCACCCTTTCACTCTACCTCATCCTCACCCTCTCTCTCTCTCTCTCTCTCTCTCTCCCTCCTCTTCCCTCTGCAATAACAGTGCTGACCTAGTTTCTGCCTGTTCGGGGCTGCCTGTGGAATTTTACAGCGGCCTGCCTTCCTGGCTGCTTTGCTGCTTGAAAACGCAGGCAGAAAAGCATGACTGAGGATTTTTTCTTCTCGTCACATCATTATGGCCTTATACTGTCTCCATTCTTCTCCCTAATCTGCAGACATAAACAAATGGAACCATTTTAAATAAGTAATAACAGCAAATTGCCTATCGCATGTGAATCTGCAGCTATCTTAAGTATGGAAAAAATTGCAGGACTGCATCCACCACGACCGTTGAATTAGAATGGAAATGAGAATAGCCTGTCGCTCATCTCCTACGGCTTAGCTGATATGGTAGCGGATGCAGAGGGCGGAAAAACACCCCTTCTCTGTGCACATGCATGTAACCCCCCAACCCCCCACCCCTGCCTTCGAAAATAAATGGTTAGAGTCATGCCCGGCAAATTCTAGCCACTGCCAGGAATGGCCAACAAGGCTCTTGCTCAAATAGCAAGAGAGTGGGACTATTTTTATGTGCGTTAGGGCCGTGGATCTAAGTCAACACTCTGTTCTAAGGGAATCTTGATTAAATCTGAACCCCTTCCAATTAGGCATAGGGAATGTTGTGTCACAGCCGAGAGAGATGGATCTCTGGAATGCCTTCCTGAAGGCTTGGCTGTGGCACGCTGAAATCTAAACCAGCACTGCCGCAGATTCATTCCTTCCCCCTACCCTCTCCCTCCTTTCACTCACCATTCCTGGCTGAGCTGTTGGAGTTCAGCATTGCTGGGGCATTTAGTTTTCTTTGCCGTTTCTCAAAAGTGTTCCATGAGCGCCATGACTGCTTCTGCAAAAGCTTTGGGTGAAATGTTCACTTTTGCTTTATGTCAGTGTACATTATGTGTTGTGCATTAACCTTAGGATGTTTATAGTGCTAACATATTCTTTTTGATTTCCCTTTTAGATTTCGGGGGCTGGTCATGGTGTCCGGTGAGAAGGTGTGGGACCCCCTCCATGCGGGCCTTATTCAGTCACGTCTGAGGAAACAGCACCAGGGTACTGGGCTAACTTCCCTCTTCAACCTTACACATACTGCAACTAAGGACGCCACGTGCCACCAGAGTCGGCCGTCGTTACCTTTGTCTTCCCTGCCACTGTCATCGGTGGCTCTAGACGCCCTTCAGGCCTTCTCCCTCTTGCAGCCGCCTGTTAATTTGTACGGCTCGAAAAAGGCCAAAGGACTACACAAACCTGTCCGGTCTCTTGGGGTGGCCTCTCAGCCTGAAGAAGAGGAGGAGGAAGGGGAAGCTGAGCATTTGGAGATGAAGGGTAAAAGGCATGGAGGCCGGGGAGAGGCCATGATGGAGGACAGGCTAGAGGACATGGCTGATGGACCTAAAAATGCAAAAATCACCCTAAGCTTCCCACTTAGTGCCGCCCCCCTCCCAGCCTCTCTGACATCTCCAAACCAATGTCGTAGCTCCTCCTCTTCCTCCCCTTCCCCCCACCGACGGCGGCCATCCACCAAGAGCTCAGACGAGGGGTCACTGTGGAAACTGGATGCTACCATGGACGTAAAGCACAGACCTTTTAAGCCCCCGAGGCATGACAGCTCTCCGTCCTCTTCACCCTCCTCCTCCTCATCTCCCATGACTGTTCATGCACTTATCAGGAAGGATATAAAATCTCCGCCTCCTCTGAAGTGCTCCAAACTCAATCCAGAGACTCTGTTTCAGAGGTCGCCCCCAAGATCCTCCAGTGGGTCTTTAGGGGGCTGTTATGGTGGAGATGGATGGGATGAGAGGCACAGGCTGGGAAATGGTACAGCCTCACCCTCTCAAACTGCCCAGATCCTCTTCAGTCTGGGAACATCAGCCTATCAGAGAGGTGGGGATGCAGAGAGGAGAGAAAAAATAACAGGAAGACCAGCTGGGAAAGTAGGAAGCCCTCATGGACCAAGCCTTCACCCACCCACCCTCCACCTCCCTCCCCCATTACCGCCACCTCCTCCTCCCCCATCTGAGGGTCTAACTGCACCCCCCCACTCATCCTCCTATTCCCCCAACGACAGCCTGAAGCCCGAGCTGATATGTGGGGTGTGCCATCGGCTTTTCAGCTCAGCATCCTCCCTCACAGTCCACATGCGGCTGCATCGTGGCAGCCGTGCCCTCAGTTGCCGTTTTTGTGGCAAAGTCTTCATCCACAGCAAGAGACTGCAATCCCATGAGGCTTCCTGCAAGGTGCCAGGCCTACCCTCCCACAGCCTGGGCCCTCCTTCTCTCACTGTGCCAAAAGAGGAGCCGCTGGAGGAGGGTGAGGTGAGAGTGGAGGGGGGAATGATTGTGGGAGAAACAGACATCAGTAAGGCGCGGCCAGGGAAGAAAGCGCGGAGCCTCCTGGCACGTATCCAAGGTGATGATGCAGCAGCCGCAGAGTTACTGGCGGGTGATGAGAACCATTTTGTAAAGGTGGTAGATGGCAATGTCATTTACTTCTGCTCTGTGTGTGAGCGTTCCTACATGACCCTATCCAGCCTGAAGCGTCACTCTAATGTGCACTCATGGCGCCGCAAATATCCGTGCCATTACTGCGACAAAGTCTTTGCCCTGGCCGAGTACCGCACAAAGCATGAGGTGTGGCACACGGGAGAGCGGCGCTACCAGTGCATCTTCTGCTGGGACGCCTTCGCCACCTACTACAATCTCAAAACACACCAGAAGACCATTCATGGGATTAATCCCAGCCTCATCTCCAGTGAAAAGACAGCTAATGGGGGCTATAAGCAGAAAGCTAATGCCCTCAAGCTCTACCGCCTTCTCCCCATGCGCTCCCAGAAGAGACCCTACAAGACCTACAGTGACAGCTTGCATAATGGCCTGCTACTGCCACCAACCGAAACACCTCCCCTCTCCCTGCCCGGCCTGGGCTGTGCTCTTGGCCCTGGGGACCTACAAAGCCTCATCAGTGGAGCCCACCCTCAGAGTGTTAAGCCTGACCCAGATGCCTTCCCCAATGACTTTTCTGTGTCTGTGGCTGCTGAACACAGGGACCTCTCCACACTAACACCCCTCCCCCAAACGGACATACCCAAAGTTAAAAAACACGAGAGTGAGGTCATAGAATTAGAGCAGGGTAGAGGCAGTGGCAGCTTCAAAATATCTAGTAGCAACAAAACCAAAATTCCCAAGACTGGTAAAGGCACAGAAACAAGCATGCCTTCTGTGATAACATATGGACATACAAAACCCTCTGTCATAGTTCATGGAACAGCAGTGTCATCCTCTGTCATTGTGCATAGCAATCAGGTCACTTCTGGAAGTGAAAAAAGCCCCTTGAGCAGCCCATCCCCTGAAACCAGCAACAGTCAGACTTCACACAAGGGCAGCCTTAAACCAATCAAAAAGCAAAGGGATAGCGCAGAGAACCATAGAAAGAGATTGAGAGACAGTTCAGATACCACAGAGGAGGGTTCCAGAGGTGGACAGGATGCAGAGACAGGCAGATTATTTCACAAATCACGCAAGTCCCACAGCAAGAGTGACCTCTCTAACTCAAAGCAGCTTTCCGGATCTGCAGGGTCACAGGTCAAAGAGGCAGGGCCACTGTGCCAGATTACTGTACGTATTGGTGAGGAAGCCATAGTAAAGCGCAGCATCTCTGAAACAGACCTTAGGAGAGACAAGAGCCTTTCTCCCCCAAAAACTAAACGGAGTGAAACATCATCTGTGCGGGAAGCCAAGGAAACACGCCACTCTCACTCCCACCACCATCACCATAAGCACCGCCTCCACCGCAGAACCAGCATGGAAGCCGAGGGTGACAAGGACGGAGGAGATTGTGAGGAAGAGGTCCGGAAAAAAATCTCCAAATCCCCCGACGAAGTGAGGGAGTACTATTTCCGTCGGGAGGTGCGTGAGCAGGACAGTGACCATGACATGGAGGATAATTTATGGCGGCCTTATTACTCCTACAAGCCTAAGAGAAAGGCCCAAGCACATCTGCAGAGGGTAAAGAGCTGGCAGAGGAAACTGAAGTACAAGCGCTCTATCCGGCTGAAGAGGAGGGCAGAGAGGCTCAAGAACTGTGGGAATAAAGAAACAGAGAAATCACAAGGTGAGGAAGAGGATGGGAAGAACGAGGAAGTCCAAAAACTGTCAAAAGCGAACAGAGACAAGGGAGATGGGAAAAAGAAGGATTATCACTCTGACCCTTTAAAGGAGAAAAACAAAGACTCAGAGGAGCGGGTTAAGGAGGCCAGTCATGAGGTTTCCACCTTTCCTCTGCACTCTCCAAAGCCTCCTCCGTCTACCTCAGCAGCTCCTACAGGAATAAAGAGGCGGCCTTGGACTAACGGGAATGCAGCAGAGTGTGGTACGTGTGGCCGCTGGTTCTCGAGCCCCAGGAAGCGAGACAAACACGAGCTGAGCCATCTGCTGGAGTTTGTCTGCCTCTTCTGCCGAGCCACTTTTCCCTCAAGGGATAAGTTGGAAGACCATCAGAGAGCCCAGCATCCCAAGCCTAATGAGACACCCATTGTACCCCCCAAAGTGGCACTCAGCGAACAAGTTGAAGGGGTCGGGATTAAATCTGTGCCAGAGATTGCAAAGTATGATGAAGAAAAAGGGGGGCAAGTGGGCTTAATAGGGAGCAATTCTAGTCCAAGTCGCCTAAGCAGAAGAGCGTTATCACGACACACCTGTCCACAGTGTCACAAGGTGTGCAAGACATCCTCAGCACTAACCCGCCATATTCGACGCCACGAGCTAAGCAGTTCCCCAGAAAGAGAAAAGGAAGAGAAACCCTCACAGCCAAAAACAACAGAGACAGTTGTTAATGCCTTTAGCAGAGACCTCGAGCCTGAAAGAGGGCAGGTTCCCAGTGCTCTCTCTGTTTCAGTTATCAGTTACTCAACACCAGACCCGCCCAACAGTGTTGACTGTTTGGCATCACAGCAGCATGAAGACCATCTCAGTGAACTGACAGTTGAACATCAGACGTCAGAATCCAGTGACAAGCCTGAGCTAACAGAGCTCAAACATCCAGCTCCAGAGAGAGAGACCAGCCCACAAATTGCAGACCCTCCTTTAGAAAGTCCAGTTAACCTTACACCCACTAAAAATGAATTCACATCTGCGGCGCCCTCTACACTCCAAAGTGTACTAGTCATGAATGGATCTGAATGTCTGGACTACCGCACACCCAGCAGAAAGAGCCTAGACAGCCAGATTCACAGAATACCTAGCCCTGTGCAAATCATCGCATCCGCCAACACCTCTCCAAATGTGCCCATGACGTCACAGACCAGAATAACCACTGCTGCTCCTCCTGTTTCCATGACAACAGCTCCCAGCTCTGAGGGGGGATTCATTAAACGGGATGGGGTCATTATGGACAGGGAGAAGCAGGGTGGGAGTGGTATATTTCCTCACGGAGGTTATGAGGATCCGCCTCCGGTCCAAGATCTCAGACTTCAATCCCTGTCCAGGAGTCCCTCTCCCAACGAAGCACAAGACCTGACCATGTCCTCTATACTAGCTAGAGAGAGGGAGATAGAGAGGCAAAGAGAGAAAGAGAAGGAACTTGAGAGACGGAGAGAAAGGGAGAGGGAAAAAGACATGGAGAAAGAGAGAGAAAAAGAGATAGAGAGGGTCCAACAAATGAGTAGATTTGCTCACACCCCAGAGGACCAGATTGCGCTGTTGGTCCCTAAAGAGGAGCCCTTGAGTCCTGTGCCGTCCCCCCAGCACATCCCCACTCAAACCACTATGAATGGACCCTCCTCACACAGGCACACTCCCAAGTCCCCCTGTCGGTCCCCCTCAACGATTGGACTGTTAGCTCAAGCCAACCGCCAGGTTCACTCCAGTTCACAAGGGCTCGACAGGCTCACACTGCCCACTGGAGCAGCTGGTGCCGGTGACCGCCCGTCTGCCCACGCTCTGCTTCTCCCCCGAGCCCCTCAGCCACCTGAGCCAGAGCACCAGGACACTGTTTCTTCCAGAGATTCCCAGCAGGGGGACGCCATCCCAGTGGGCTACCATGCCCAGGATTATCCCCTACCCCTAATTGTGCCGGACACTTACCGCTCTGGTAAGAAGCAGGAGGAAAACCTGCTCATGTCCTCGTATCCTGCTGGAGCACTTCCCTTTGGTCCACTGGGAAAAGTGATGGTCCCTAATGGCGGGGATCTGACCAAGCTGCCATTCTATCCAGACCCTTACCAGCTGCTCTATGGGCCCCAGCTGCTGGCCTACCCCTATAACTTAGCAGCACTTCCTGTGGCTCTGAATATGATGGCACCTCCGGGGGACAAGGTGGAGCCGCTGCCTTTCTTACCAGCCATCTTCAACTACGCAGCCACCGCCGGGCCCTACATGGGCGCAGCCCCTCACCCTCTAGTGGCAAATCCCAGCCTGTACAGCGGCAGCAGCGGCAGCAGCAAGAAGCAACGAGACAGCAGCGGAGGCAAACCGTAGGACAGCAGGAGCACTATAAGGAATATATTTCAAAGAGGGACGGCCTGGCCTGTTTGGAATGAGCGGGAGGGGTGCGAGCTCACCGGGTCACTGATTACACTCGCACAGTACCCCTGCCTCTCTTTTATTCAGTAGAGATCAGAGCTAGGCATAAAATCAGGAGGCGGCGTGAAGGGAGGAGAAGGAGCAAAGAAACGGGGAGGAGAGGCTGATATCACAGTGACGTATCATTACTCCCCTCTCTTTACTCCTGCTCACCTTTAACCTGTGTTTCTCCTGTCTTGCTGTAGTGTGTTGTAGATCTAGAGCTTGATTAATCTTCCTCTCTGACATTCATTATATTATCTATAATATAAGAATAAGAACTGCTAACAGGGTGTGTGTTGTGTGACAATTAGTTCAGTCTGCTTCCCTTTATAGTCACCACATAACGAGGATAAACGCTCTTCAGGGACGGCTTGTGTGGGCAACGATAAGGGATGAGACAGAAGAGTCCTTACTCAACACAGTTGGAGGTGGAGCATTAAGCAACTCAAACCTTGGATACATTTGTTTGTGAGAAGGAGAATGCAGGTGTATCCTGTTGTTAAACTGTCCATGAAAGTTATATATGAGCATTTACATGCACATGTATGTAGGGATTTGTGCATGCAGAGGTGGGTCTAAGCAGGTATTTCTGCGTATGTATGACAGTGTGTGTGAGTGTGTGTGTGTGCGTGAATGTGTGTGTGGGTGTGTGTGTGTGTGTGTTTGTGTGTGAGTATGTGCATGAATGGCTAGATCATTCCTTGTCAGACGCACACAGCATTCCTACTCTAGTCGGAATAGCTACCATAGGTCAATGTATAGAAGTGCATTTAGAAGTGATTCCTCATATCCAAATCAATAAGAAGTCAATTCTATGGCTGAACGCAAGTCTACGACAATGACGGATCATCTGAGCTTCTAACGTCTCAACTAACCATGTGACTTTATGGCCAGATGACACTGTAGGATCTGTATAGCATTCACCATAGTTTATACCTTACGTGCACAAAATAGAAAAGTAGTGGTCACTTAAAAGGAGGACACTGTAGCTGCTTTGGATATGTAGCTGGCCACTGGGTAAGAATTGAAGGCTGGTAGACCATTGCACTTCTGTTTTTCATCTCATTTCCTTCACATGAAAAAAAAGGAAAAGAATAAAAACCAGTCAGCCTTCACCTTGTGTAGCTTTTACCTCTTTGATTGGAAGAGGAAAAGGCTCCGTTTCCTAAGCCAGGAAGAAAGAAAGCAACAGCAGGGAAGGAAAAAGAAAAATGGATTCAGGGTATTGAGTTATTTCTGGATAGGAAAAGAATTATATGGGCACAAAACTGTTGGACTCTGAGTCAGAAGGCGCCGCAGAAATGATTTGGGGGACAGAAAAAATGTGTTCCTGCTCCCCAACTAAGGGGAGACTGGAAATAGTCTGAACTGTTTCCCTTCCTGCCCTGTGTCATTTACTAAGTTGTAGGAAAAGGCTGAGCTTTCCAGCCAAAGTGGCGGCCGAAAACTCCCCAGATGCCCTCCTGGGGCCTTTTTGTTATGTGTAATGTTATCTCTATATGTTTGTTTTGTTAAACTATGTTGTTGTTTATGTTGTTTAGCCCTCTTACCAGATGGAAGTGGCTTCAGTGAAAAGGGGGAGTAAACTTAAAAATATGAATGTAAATTTAGTCATGAGGTTAATGAAGTACAGCTGCATTAATGGTAGAGTTGGTTTCAGTTCCTTTTTGTTTCTGTTTTGACACAAATAACCTGTTAAAGAACCGTATAACGTCTGGTATGCATATATACAGTAGTCCTAGGAACATGTCAGTAAACTTGGGTTCTGTATCCACAAAGCATGAGCAACACTTGCTTCCTAACCGTTTATATCCTCAGCAAATCTGGCATTGTGCGCACAGCTTTTGTTTCTGTTTCCTT
Organism: Istiophorus platypterus; assembly: GCA_016859345.1. Taxonomy (NCBI): domain Eukaryota; kingdom Metazoa; phylum Chordata; class Actinopteri; order Istiophoriformes; family Istiophoridae; genus Istiophorus; species Istiophorus platypterus. The sequence goes on along the minus strand of CM029132.1, from coordinate 7,934,437 downwards.
TTGTATTTTCTGGCCTTTTAATCTTCCATATCTCTGTTAATTTTTTTTTTTTTTTTGATTAATTATAGACCGCAGTTTGGAGAAGTTCCACAAAACTAGCTGCCACATGTACATCTCACAATCAGTATTTAGGAGCTGTTTAATTCTCCCTCTTCCCTCAAGCATACACTCACGCACTGCACCTCTGAATGAAGCACATATGTTTCAGTGTGTGTGCGTGTGTGTGTGTGTGTGAGTGTGTGTGTGGGTGTGTGTGTGTGTGTGTGTGTGTGTGTGTGATGGTACCGGGGCGCCTTTTGGATCAGGCAGGAGTGTTAAAACACAGCGTGACCAACTGAAGGGGGCAACACAAACATCCCCTTGGGTGTGGTTACAAGCCTTTTGCGTGTGTGCGAACATGTTTTTGTGTACAAGAGCAAGCAACTGCGTGAATAAGAAAACCAAAATAAATCTGCCTAAGCAGCATATCCCTCGGCAGTATACGGGCCACCTGTTATTTCTTTTTTTTTTTTTTTTTTTTTTTTTGAACAATTTTCTGTGGGTTAGTTTCAGTGTAAAAAAGCCTTGCTGTCTCCAATACTCTATCTCAAGCCATTCCTGTAGATGGACATGTTTGTGTTTTTTGGACCATTTCTTATGCCATAGTTTGCCATCACGGTTATCATACAGACCAACAGCATGCAAATCGACGTATTGTAGTGACTGGACTGGAATCTGGTGGTGATATACAACTATTTACTGTATGTTTTAGTTAAAATGAATGTGCCTCTGCTTTGATATTTAAATAATTATCTATAGTAAGATGTGGATCTGCCAGATTTCAACTGTTAAGGTGCCTTGTTATGGCATAAGAAATTTGAATAGCAAATAAACGTTTTCTTGAGAAATGACAGTACGATTTGGAGATAGATTTCATGGCTTTGTTTGCTATGAAGCTGTTCATAGATGTAGGGGTGTGGCTAAACTGTTTTGGTATCGTGTACATGTCTAGGGTAATACTGTGCCATATAGAGCCCACAAAAATATGTTAATGTTATTTTTAAAAGATGTTTTAATGTTGCCTGATGACTTTGTCTTTAGATTTGATACAAAGGCTTGTAGCCACAGCTCTCCCAAAGTCTGTAGTCTCCTTTTCCGACATTCTTCTTGTTCTCTTCCTCCTCTTGTTTCCGTCTCTTTTTCTTTCTCTTTGCTGCAATCAAACAAAATAAAGTATTAACCTGATGACCCAATGAAATCAGCTCTAGTCTGGTCTCATGTTTTGTTTTTTAAAAATTGTCTCTATTAATCATTACAAGTTGATTCAGAGTTCTTAATATGAACCATGTGGTCAAAGTTGGAATCCTGGTTTCATAGTGTTCGAATTCTGCAGCGAAATGTGCATTTATCATTTGCATTTCTTTTTAGCACATAGTCAGTTGTTAGAGTTTGAGTTGTTGGATGCAGATTAATCCTATCAATGTACATTCAGTGTCAATCTTGCATGTGTATGTTGTTTTTTTTTGTATCTTTGGATATACATTCCATGCTTTTTTCTTTTGTGTAATTTTAACAACATTCATGTATTCTCTAAATTTATAAAAAAAAACAAAACAAAACAAAACAAAACAAAACACTGTGTACTTTGAGTTGGTTGCAGACTGATTACAGCTTCCTCTTGGCAGAGCGGGGAGCTGATTTCTTACACTTTCCCACCAGTGACACTCAGTGGTTTTAACGGGAACAGTCAGTTGCACTCTCTTAAAATATGATGGCAGGGATGAACTTCATCTGAGACCACTGAATATGAGCAAAATGTAATTAATTTCTCAAAAATGAATATCATTAAATGTCAAGAGTGGGAAAAGTTGGTCGGTGTGTTCATGGAGTTGGGGATGGTTGTGATTTAAAGTCATAAAGCTCTATAGTGAATAATAGTTTTTTTTTTTAATTTCGCAGCATAGCGAAGCACTGAATTAGTTCATGTCAACTGATCTTTTTCACACCAGACACTGTGACTTTTCATTGTAGAAAAAACACAGATATTACTGATATTACCAATGGCTTCACCCTATTGAAGTGTCCTATGGGCCGGCATGCAAAGTACTGGGACATTGAAAGTGGAGTGACTAAATGGAATTCCACCATTATTAATTTTATTGTTTGCACATATGCTTCTCCTACTGTGAGATATCAAAAATGATAATAATACATATAACCATGACTGCACACATGAGAAAAAATGTTCTGCTGTGACTTGACATTTCAGATTGACTTCAAACATTCAACAACAGAAAAAAAGATTAATTGATTTACTGTTTGTGTGTGTGTGTGTGTGTGTGTGTGTGTGTGTGTGTGTGTGTGTGTGTGTGTGTGTGTGTATGTGTGTGTGTCTTGGTGGGTGGGTGGGTGTGGGGGGTTGCACTTTTCCGAGTATTTCCCAGTTTTCGCAGTCTTCCTGGAAGGAGGCTTTGTTACAGGAATGCAGCCAGCAGGAGAAAAAAAAAATACTTGTGACTTGCAGCACAGTTTCTTCTCATCTCTCTCACTCTCTCTCTCTCCGTCGCTCTACAACACATGCACACGCTGAATCATATCCAGTGGTGGTGAGTCAAGGCTTCTGTGTGAAGGGTAAACACACAACAGCGGTCCATCCTTTGGTCACTCACCCAGCCTGCAATTATGTCCAGGCTATAAGATCACCGCAAAGGCAGGAGATTGCCAGAATATTATAACACTCTTTTTTTTCTGCTTTTCACTCAGTACTTTCTTTCCCCTTGCCTCTGTTTTCTTGCTGCCCACTGTGTTTTTCTCACCAACCTACAGTTTGGCAAACTTCCCTTCAGTCACAACCTCACAGCCACGAAGCACTCCCTCCTGGGGATCGATAACTTGCTCTGACCGTGACATCTTTGCCCTATGGACCCTGGGATAGTGTGCCAGCACATATCACTGCTCCACACACACACACACACACACACACACACTGTTAGGGAGTCCCTCTGCTCCTTGTTCCACCGCCCATACCTCGGGGTAGTTTGGAGTCTTCAGACCACCCAAGGGCTCAGGACACAGCAGGCCTGGGTGGGTGAATGCACTGAAGGATGGCCATGTTTTGCAAAGCCATGGCAGATGGGCTGCTGTTCACTCTGAGCCTCACTCTGCTGGGGTGGGGAGCCGAGGGGCAGGGGAACGGACGGGGTATGGTATGTTCGAATGCAATGCAATGAGTGTAATGGTATTAATATTGCATTAGTGTGTGTGCATGTGTGTTCTGTGTTAAAATGCTCTAATTGATTTCTATCTACTCATCTAAAGAGCATGTGTATCCACTGGCCACATTAAAAAAAAAAGGAACAGAAAGTGTTTAAAGTGGAAATCGTAATATAATTATGGCATATAAATGAACTATAGGCATTTTGTTACCTTATTCAAGTTCCTGAATCTCTGTAGAAGTATGAATGTGAGTTTTAACTATGGATTTTGTTCACTCCAAACAATACACACAGGACAAGTACACAAGGTCCACAATTAGTTTCAAAAATCCATCGCAGAACCTCTTAAGACATTTTTAAAAGACTGTAATTATGCTTAAATACATCTTTTTGCAAAAAATCCTCTGTATCAACGCTATGTTTTATAGTTTTGTTTTGTTTTTTTAATGTAGGAATGACAAAGCACTGTATAAAAACCTAAAAATCCTGAATCAGCTCATGCTTTATGCAATTCAGATGCCAGCTGCTGTGGCGTCTCCCAGCATGCCCCAGTAATAATTTGTTTAATCTTAGGACTTTGCTCAGTGTGTGGGAGGACAAAACAGCAGCATAACCACAACACCACCAGCTCATTTTAACTCACTGAATGATTTTTTTTTTCCCATTAGGTGTCATGATAATGACGGTATGTTGATATACTGTAGTTGGATTCCACGTGTCCTTCTTCTCAATAAATAACAATTGATTTTGCTCTTCATCATCACTTAAGAATTTGAATGACCACACTTCACTTATCATATTGTAATTAAGCTTTTTTTTTTAAAGTCCAATCAATAATTGAGTAAAATTTATCACTCAGTTTTCAGTTTTAACCATTAACCATCAAGATATATGAGAATTAAATACAACAGCAGGGATTAACCAGTGTGAACTGTGCAGAATAAAGAAATACATTTATGATTTAGTGTTAAATGTGAACCTGATGAAGCATGTGTTCCAGAAAGAGGTATCAGGCGGAGCTACCATCTACCTTGGTCAGGACAGGGACATCTGGAGGCCACTAATGCAGACAACAGTAAACCTCAGTGAGATCCAAAGGTATGTCAGCGGCAGCAAAACTCTGCACCATGAAGGTTTCATATCAGCTGCAAAGTGGAAACCTGTGCTTTAGAGGGCAAAAAAAAAGGTTCTTTCATATTCAAAATCTAGACCAGTACCCGTGAGCTAATTCAAATTTTGCAGAAAACTTTCAGTACAAGCAATACAGGAGAACAAGTGTGCACTATTGTAGGGTATGGGGAGAAAATCTGGGCCCACCGGAGGATTGTTGATCATGACTCTCTTATTTTTAGCAACATAAATATTACATAAACCTTCATTATATTGGCGTTCTCGAGCTACAGGCTCCTAGACCTATCACTACTTTTTCCCTCCTCTGTCAGTAGCACTGGTCTGGGTAAACTGCAGGGTAAAATATGGTTGGTCAGCATTAAGATTTAAAAAGGAGCTTCAGGACAAGTCATCGGAAATGGGTAGCAAGATCATCTTTTTCCCCTTCCGCCGAATTCAATTCTGTTCTATTCTTTTTCTGCAGCATCAAGTCGTCCTTTCAGCTACGGACGTTTGACGCCGAAGGTGCAATTTTTTATGGAGACTCCAAAAACGGAGAGGACTGGTTTCTTTTGTCGCTGATAGATGGCATCCCTCTGATGCAACTTAAGAAAGAACACATACTCATCAGCGTGGCAGGCGGCCCCAGGCTCAATGATGGGCAGTGGCACACAGTAGGTTTCCAATACAGTTTAATTCATTGTCAATGGAGAAACATTATCCTGAAGTAACATTACTAGATTACTAGGCCCAGATTACAGTAAAAGAACTCTCGGCCTGAATTTCTCGTTCTCCCGGTGCCACCAAGCTGCACCTGAGCAACCACAGGAAGTTTGTGATTCTAGAGGTGGACGGCTCCAATGGGCTGGTGGTGGGCACGCAGATCAAACAGAAAGAGGATGTCATTCCAGGCGAACTCCGATTGGCTCTTGGCGGGATGTTAATAAACAAGAAAAATCTGATTGTTCAGGTACAGTGCTCCTTCGCCCTGTTCAATACATTCCATTATTTTTTTTGTGATGATTGGATCCACTTATCCACGGTGCATTATATCTACAATACATCTGCTTCAAGTAACCCCTGTAGGGCGAACATGAACTTGGACATAACAATAATGATAATAAAGCAGTGATACAAGAGGACATATTGTACATTTTGCTGAAATGTTACAAGCCTGCTCCTTTCTTAAAACATACGCCTGGTGTTTAAGTAACTCTTTTGTGGCTGCAGTTCATTCTGATTCACTGAGACTTTTGTCAGTATCTCTGCTTCCTCTATTAATCAACATTCAATTTGCACCAAAAAGAAGTAATTTTCTTTTGATGTCTTAAAGTTGAAAAGATATCAGCATCTTGCACTGAAAATACCTGATTATTGTATCAACAATTGATTGGTTATCTGGAGAATAAGACAAATATACTACCACTTATCCTTACAGTAAGGTGTAACCTTACTATGAGGGGGTTTTGGTGTGAATCTTTGATTTAAATGTGACTGTGAAAATCTGAATATTTCTCTCTTTTTTATAATCACTCTGTCTTTGTGTTACGGTTCATGCACGTGTTTTATTGTTTCTATGGCACTTTTATATAAAAATCATGTTGTCTGCACCTGGGTACAAGAGAAACATTTCTGAACCGTCTACAGGTGCCAGCTCTTCCTCTCACTGTTTGTGTTGCAGCTCATTCTTCCAAATGCATTGTTGCACTCTTTGCTGTAGGTCGAGCCGCAGTTGGATGGCTGCGTGCGGGGAGGCAGCTGGCTAAACCTCAGCATGCCCTGGGAGACAGAGGCGGAGGAGCTCTGGCCCTGCTATCAAAACATCCAGCCTGGCAGCTACTTCCCTGGCAACGGATTTGCCATTTTCAACACCTCAGGTGGGTACATTGTGCTCATTTGTACAAGAGATGGGCAAGTGCTAACACTTCATTTTATAACAAGCTTTCCAGCTGGCCTGGATAATGCATTCTTGCATGACATGACATCTAAGGTACCAATAATATTTCTTTTTATTTCTAATTTGATTTATTCAATTTAACATGTTAATGGATATGATTTTTACTGAATGGTTATAGAGGTCACTCCAAAAGAAATTCTATTAATTATGTGAATTATTCTTTTGTCCTTTTGCAGTTTTTCCCATTGACACTGAGGATGGGGTCAAGATTGAATTGAGAGGAGATTTTAGTCAGATGGATGGGACCATTTTCAGCATCAAGGCACCTGGGCAAGAGCCAATGGTCGCTTTAGTAGCCAATAATAACACAAAGGTATGCATATAAATCAAACATGAGTCGAGTTGAACCCACAAATTATTCCCAGGTTCTGTTTAAGACTACTTGTGGAACAGTGAGGTTGGCTTTACACCTGCCATGAACATCTGCTTCATGTAGACTGGAGACAAATGTAAATCCATCCACAGAGTAATATAATGTTATTTCTTCTGTCTCTCTCTTGAATTTGTAGGAGGTAATACTCACCTTGGGTGAAGAAAAGACCAGTATGAAAAACACTTTCAAGAGTCTGGTGATAACCTTTCAGACAGAGTTAATGCAAGTGTTTCAAGATGAACACAAGATCACTCCATTATCTGTCACTGCAGTGAGAAACCTGGGGTTTTTGACGACATGGAGAGAGGGTCGTTTAGCCATTGGAGGTCTCCTAGGTGAGATTAAACAGCAATTGGGTCCAGCATCCTTCCACATTCCCTGTACAGTCTTGAATAATTTTTAAATAGCTACTGGTTTTACGTCTTAAAATTTAAGGTCCTATATTATTGTCCAGAAGGAGGGATTTGGTTTCAGACAGAGTTCGTAGATAAACAACACAATAAAAAGATTTAATATCAAAATTGATAACGTGGAAAACAAAAGAAAACCACAAGTTGTGATCATATAGTAATTATATGCATAGAGAAAATCAATCAATTCGACCAGAGACGGAGTTCAGCTGCGTGCAATCCAAGGTCACTTGTGCTTTCTCCCGCCTCTCGTTCACTTTTTTAGGTGAAGGTGAGGACAACCTTGGCTCCCAGTTCTTGACAGGCTGCCTGAAGAAAATCCAGGTCCAAGGGCAGGATTTGGATCTGGATTTAGCTGTCAAACACATGTCAATCTTCTCTCACAGTTGCCCTGCTTAGAAAGGATGCACATACAGTATGTGGAATAGATGTTAAAAGTGGAAGCCTTTGCATCCCAACAACATTAAAAATGCAGTGAATGTAAAGTGAAGATTATCTGCAAAATGTAATGATTTTAGGGAGTCTAACAACACCCTGATAACTGCTTAAGTTTCTTAACCAGGCAGAGAAAACTCATTCTGGAGTCGAATGTGGAATTTGTACCAATTAACCTCTAATGTGGAGGATTCACTATTAAATATCCATTGAATAGCCCAATTTTAACCAAGGGTAGAGATTAATCTGAGAAATACGACCTTGGTACCTTCAACAGTATGTTTCTGAATAAAATATAATTCACTTTAATATGGCGCTCCAATGATTGTGAATTTTATTGCCGCATTTGAGACAAAATAAAGGCTAATAGTGCTTTGAGGAGATGCAGACACAGTGATTAAACATTAATTAGAAATACTGACCAGGGTAATAGAGAAAGGAAAAGATTTAAGATGTGGATTTTGCCCCCTCTAGTGGACCTTTAAAAGCAGTGTTGGATACAACATCCACCGTGTATGACGCGATCTAACCATTAAAATTGCACGTTGATTAATGTCGGATCAAAAAGCTGCTCAGCATGTTAAAAAACAAAAAACAAAAAACACTTTATGTTTTTGGGGAGATACCATGTCACAGTGTTAGAAAGTCTGACTTCATTTTGCTTATCTTTGTTCAATACTTAAGCTGAATAATAAATAAGCTTAAATATATTGCATCTAGCCAATACAAGTTGTCTAATAAGGAATCAGAAAAAGTACAACCACTCATCAAATAGTTCAGTTTCACAGTCACAGATAAATAAAAAAGTTCATGTGACCATTTTTTAAATATTTTAAGTGTTTTATATTAGTAAGAATCTGGATGATGTTACCAGATATTTTCCATTTGAGAAGTTCTTCAGGATACAATCTGTTGGTTTATAATGTACTGAATGTTATGATGGGCTGCAGAGAAATAACCCTAATTTTCCACCTCTATACTGTCCAAAATTTAAGCACAAAAATCGCTGGCATCATTTGAACAATGATTTGTAATTAATAAATAGATATTGAACAAAATAAGAAATAAATAAAGATTATGCCTGAGCTGAAGCAGCTCTTTGTGCAAGGATCGTCCAAAATTCCTCCCGAAAGTTGTGCAGGTCTGATCTGCAGCTACAGAAGGGATTCACTTACTTTCTCCACCCGTACTGTGAATGTTTAATGGGTTTGTTCGATAAGACATGAAATATTTAATTTTTTTTGCGTGCCATCCGTTTAACTATGTGTTTGTCAATGCGTGTGACTTGGCTGAAGATCAGATCAAATTATATGACGTTACTGCAGAAAACCACGTGAAAAGGGGCTCACGTACCTTTTCTAGCCTCTGTACGTGAATTAAATAATAAACATAATTCTACTTTAAATGGACATCAGATTCATCGGGTGCAATATTATACCAAAAAATAAATAAATAAATAAAAACACATTTAACTGAAAAACAGACCTAAAATAAATTATGAATACTTCAATTTCCATTTGTGTAAGGGTTTAATTTAAAGGTAAAATTATAGTCAAGACAGTTCAATAATCTATAAAAATGTATACCTCTTATATGAATCTTATAAATATTTATATTTATAATTTATATTTAATGTTTGACTAGAGGGTCTGCTACAAAGGGCGTGGCGGGGTACGATCGTTTCGATTGCAGAAATCTGCCGGATGGCAAAACGTTACTGTCGCAAAGCGCGAGTGTCGTGAACACTGGCCGCCCACTGAAGATGGCGGCGGAGCTGCATCCGCGGAGCGGAAAGCTGATCGGCCTGTCCAACTCCAACCGAACCGCCCGGCGCAACCAGCCGGTTCAGGAATTCAACCACGGCCTGGTGCTTAGCAGGGAGCCGCTGAGGGACCGGGATGTCTTCACCGTCCGCATCGACAAGAAGGTAAACAACGAGAGGCCGCCGCCGCCGCCGCCGCCGCCGCCGCCGCTCCTCCTGAGAGGGGCGAGAGCAGCGGGAATGCGGGAGCAGCGCTGGTGGGACGGGCCGGGGGGTCTGTCACCGTCCGCAGCGAGGAGCCCCCCCCCCGCTAGTCGGGGCGCTCGGCGACCGCTTGACAGCGACCACGGTTGCCGGGACGGCCCGGGCGCGAATTGCACGCCCCCGTCGGAGACTTAGCGGCGACGGAGAGGATTAACAGAGACCCTCCTGGTGTGTAGAGGCGGTAAACGGACCGCCGAGCTAACGGCAGCCTGCCCGTGGTGCCTCGGCGCAGGCGGTTAGCCATGCTAACGAGCCGCTAGCCGTAGCGGGCGGTTTGAGCCCAGGCTAGCCGGGGGGTTAGCCTTTCTGGAAGGAGCCATGGGCTCTCTGTGGTGCGTTGATAAGGACCTGGTCTCATGCCACGGGGGCTCGGTCGAGCCTGCTAATGCGGCTCCTGTCTGGTGGTGTTTTGAAGGAGTGACAGTCGTCGGCGCCTGTCAGCCTCTCTGCCCGTCTGTCCCGGCGGCTAATACCGCAGCGCTTACACCGGACCGGGCTGTCACAGATGCTCAATGGCTAAGAGCCTCAATAGCCACAGATACCTGCTATAAGCCACTGCTTTCTGTTTCCAGTGCCGGTAATAATATCCAGAGTTTGCACGTTTAAGGACCGAGCGTGTCTCCTTAATATTTACGCGCATCTTGATCCAAGCACATTCAGGCTTTGCCAGGTCTGGTCGAGCAGTGTAATGCATGAGAAGCTTGGCCACTAAAAACGAATCACTCAGTAACTACAGGTATGTAAACATGCACTCTTCATCGCTGAGACATAATACTTCGTGTCACTTTTTAGTTGTAACAACTCTAAAGACACTGAATAATTGAAATTGAAAACATGGTGAAGATTAAGCAGGGTAATTATTACTTATTCTGCTCTCAGTATTGTCATTGGTTTTATCCAGATATGATAGATTGCTCTTTCTAGTTAATGTGATCTAATTCCTCCCATTTTCTGGGAAACCCCCCCCCCCTCCTCCGTCGGGAATACATCATCATACATCCCCTATTACAATTACACTTTTTTTTTTTTGGTCATGACTGAGATATGTGTCGCTTATTCATACTATTGCTGTTGTTATCGAACCAATATACATTGCTTGTTGTGCAAAGAGATCTCATTATGATGTAAAATATCTCCTTTAAGTTAACATATGTTTTCCAAATTAGCAGTTCCACTGCTGTTGATAAGTATGAAGTTGAAAAGAAGTTCATTACTTTCAATCAGATTCCCTTCATATACCACAGTAGTACATATGGCATTCCCATTGCCTTAACATTAGTGGTTAACCGTTTTTTGCGCTACGTGCTCTTGTGTCTCCATATCATGTCAGTCCCCTCGCGCAGTGTTTACAATTTGGCTGTTTTCAGTGTAGGATAGCTCATCTGTTGTAATGGCTTCTGCCCCTGCAGTCTGCCAGTCTACAGGGTTTGTCAACAACATGGCACCTCTGGAACCTGTGCCAATTCCAACTGGAAAGCACACACACACACCCTCAAATGACAGTGTGTCCGGCCAAGACCAATGGCCATAGATAGGTTGTTCTGAAAATGTATCATGCAGATCTGAGCTGCTTCAGTGCCAGTAAAGCTAAAGTTCTAGGTCAACAGCACCTTTTGTATATAAATGATTATTCCAGCATTTATGGCATTCCCACTCCCATAAGAGCTCCCATAAACAGCCTTGTGCTCCGTCATGACATGCATTGCCTGTCTGAAAAATCAATAGCTTTCCATCACAGAGCACACAGATTGACATGACCGCCCATCCTGTCCATGGACGTCCACTGACCTACCGCGGAAGTTGGCAAATGAATGCAAGGGAGCAAATGAAGCGATGTACCAGACAGCTTACCCTGAGTAGGACACTGTCAGTGGTTTAGGGTTTGTATTTAAGACTGGAACATGTAACTTTTTCAGAATGGTCCAAAGTGTATTAATTTGGAACATTTCGATTTTAACTGGAGCCTAAATCAGTCACAGCCACAACAGAAGAGTTGAGTTGATATAATCGATAACTCAACAGAAAAAATAATCAACTTTTTTTTTTTGAGGTTCTAGACTGTTGGTTGGATCAAACAAGCTATGCGAAGATGTTTTCTTGGGATCTTAGAAATTCTGATAAAAAATTTCCTGACATTTTATTGACCAGACGTTAATCGATGAGTGCTGTGTACCAAACAAGTATTCAACAAATGAATCAATATTGAAAATGATTCTCACAGTGACTTAGTTGGAGCCCTATAGCCAGCATTAGTCCTAAAATGCAACCTGTCATGTTTTTAAGTTATTATTTTTATTGGTGACAGTCCCCCCCACTGTTGAAATGGCAATTTTTTAATTCTAAAAGATATGTTAGACTAATTGAGATGTCAAATTTGCAATAGAATCAAGGTAAAAGTAAATTAAGTGGTTTAAAGCCTAGCTTTTTTTTTTCAAATTTGATTTACATATATCCATATTTGTGAGAATTTGTACAATGACCGCATCCAGCTAAAATGAGTTTAGTGTGCCACTTTCCTTGTCCAAGTTTTGTCAATATTTTGACTGTGAACATGTTAATTTGTTCCGCAGCTTTGCTTGTTATCATAAGAATTTTGATCCTCTCTCCCCCTGCTCAAAGCTCAGTTTCGGTTGTATTCAGATTTTGTGTGTGGATGGTCTGAGAGAAGCTTTTTCTACTCTGTATAGTGTAAGCAATGCTTCTCGGGCACTGCTCTTGAATTTAAATCACATGCAATTTTTCATTCTTTTAAAAAGCTGGCCAGTAGTCCTACTTGGCATGAATGGGTGCATCCTGTAGTTATCGGGCTTTTGAGCAGAGAGAGGCTGAAAGGCAGACACCCACAGGCTGCTGTTACATAAGTGAGTGAGTGAGGGAAGGAGATGTCTGTCTCCTCCACACGGCGACCCGGTCAGGCTGAGTTACTGCTAAATCTGTTAACCCAGATCCTCGGGCTGTCGTAGCACACTGCCTTACATAGCACCTGCCACGGAGCTGGGGAGGACACCAGGGGAGCAGATGAAGGAGAGGAGGCAGACAGCATTTCCCAAAATAATATTGATCTCAAAGGAAATTTTGTTTTGATTTCTCTTTGGCACAGAGGTGAGCTGCTGAAAAACATCCCAGGAGCTGGTAGGGCGTCAATGTTATGCTCAAGGTCACTTCATCAGTGTGGATTTCTGCCAACTTAAACTAGAGTCCTGTGGAGTGGCTGGGCATAGAGAGAGGAGGAGTGGTTGCATATCGACCTTAACGTTTAGATAACTTTAGACTAAATTCTCTTTCGCTTCAGGCACAAATTGCATAGCCCTTGCTGGATGTGTTTCTCCGGGAGGCAGCAGGTGTAGTGCAGCGAGCCAGGAGATCACTCCTCCGTGGTGAGATGACGTGAGCTAGTGCCTCTGTGTCAGCAAGCATCTCCTGGCTTTTGAATCTCCACCAACTGCACTGACTGTGTTATAGCTGACATTGCAGTCTGTCATCCACGTCTTCGAGACATGATAAATATAAAAAAAAAATGAATTTATCCCCTGGAGATCAATAATCTATAGCATTGTTGTGAGCTTATGCTAAGTTTTATGTTTCTGGGAGGAAATTAATATCTTGGGCTGCTTGTCATATGATATCAGTCCAATGTCATGCAAAGACACAAGGAGTTTTGCAGTGAAACGTTTGTGCGATCGGAAAAAAAAAGTGGAATCTTGTGTGTTTTTATGTCTTGAATCTGGAGTGGTACATCTTGAGCTGTGTACATATGTTTACGCATCACAGCTTCACCATATAGGCATCTATGCTGGTAGTTCACATTCCTGATATTGTTTCTGTCATTACAGTGAAAATGAGAAAAGATTGTTGGTTACGAATCAGACGCACAGTGTTTTTAGTGGTGTTTAATGTACTGTAGGTATTAGTCACTAACCACCTAAGTTGTTTCCAGTCATTTTGGAAACCTGTCATCTGTCATCTCTCAAAGCTAAGGACTTATAATCTCCTCCACTTGGATGACTGATGCAGATTTTCTAGGTTACAAATTCAAAAAAGTGTATTACCAACATGTTTGGTACATATCGGAAATTGCAGTTTGTGGTGAATGCGCCTCCGGGAATTATATTTTCTAATGAAATGAAATATTTTGCTTATTAAGCATATGCATATGAATATGTGTGTATGTATATATATATATATGCACAAACTGATTATGTTGTTCTGATGACATGGTCAACTAATCAAACAAAAAAATATATAGCACTTTCTCCATGACCCCATGGATCACATTGCAAGTCATATATCTATACTTATTTTCTTTGTTTATTTTTAATCAGTTGACCATCATGTCAACTGGATGTAACACTTTCTTTTTTTCTGATCTGGTATCCTGCACCAGGTCTAAATATAGGACGGGATGTGCACACAAATACCTTTCTGCATCAATATGCTTTCATCATCCCATTTTGGACTTGGATGGTCGTACAACTGTAGTTTACAGTGGTGCAGCAGGATCAGTCTGTTCTTTAAGGGGAGTACTGTTAATTATAAGCAAATTTGTTTCACCCTGGGTTAAAAATTATTAGCTTTACGTGGTAGTTGTTGCAAACTGCTAAAAATTCAATCATTTTTACAACAGTTGTTGTCCCATGGCTGAGTTTCTTTCATGTGTTACAGTGTGGGCACACTGTCCTGCTTTATTTTCAAAGCAGCCGTTCCCTAAGCTACGCTCTTCACTGACAGAACAACTAAAAATAATAAGATGGATCATACAATAAGGCACACTTTGCTTTCCAAAAATAACTACCTGCAGTTGTGAGCACAGTACCTCACTCTTGTAACAGTTACTCCCACATCACTGCTCTGATGCTTCCACATCAGGTCTTCGTATAATCTGAGTAACAGCTGCTGACAACTGCTCTGTTACTACCTTCTCATTCTGAATCGTTAAAATCAGGGTCTGCTAAATTCTGAATGTCAGGATTTTGGACAGATTACAGATTAAATGATTAATGTTTATCAGAAATATAACTAAATAGATGATCATTTAAATATTATTTGAACCTTTCCTCTCTTTCGTCTCAGGTGAACTCTTGGAGCGGTTCCATTGAGATTGGTGTGACGGCACTGGACCCCGCCACACTGGACTTCCCCAGCAGCGCCACAGGCCTCAAGGGCGGCTCCTGGATCGTGTCAGGCTGCTCGGTGCTGCGTGATGGCCGCTCGGTCCTGGAGGAGTATGGCCGCGACCTCGACCAGCTAGTCGAGGGCGACCGCGTGGGCATCCAGCGCAGCTCCCGCGGGGAGCTCCACCTCTGGGTGAATGGGCAGGACTGCGGTGCGGCCGCCAGTGGCTTGCCGCCTAAGCTCTGGGCGGTGGTGGACCTGTACGGCAAGTGCACTCAAGTGACGGTCGTGAGCTGTGAGCCGCCGTCAACCTCTGCAGAGAGGGAGAGAGAGACAATAGAGCAGGACGAGGAGGAGGACGAGGAAGACGAGGAGGAGGAAGAGGTGGTGGTATGCGGGGGTCGGGAGGATGCAGGGATTACTGCCCTGATGAAAGTGGCAGCAATAAATGGAATGATGAATGGAGATGAAGGTAGGGAGCATTATTACCTGGTTGATTTTTGTCTTCTCGTTTGTTTCTTTCCCTCTGTATGAGGGATGGTTTTCATCCGTCGTGTCCCTTTTCACTCCTCTCCTGTAAGTGCCTGAGCTGAGCTGCAGTCACAACAGACCAGACAAGTTCCCCAACAACCTGGAGCCCGACACGGGTAAGAGAGTTGTCCTCAGATCAGTTAATGGACATTTTGCAACATGAACAGCACTGACAACCATTCTCATCTTCCTCTCTATCCCCAGTTCTGACGGAGCACCAGCTCTTCGACGTGTTCAACAACGCAATAGTATCTTTTTATCGCTCTGAGGATGAGGGTGGAGGGGAAGATGGTGGAGGTGGAGGAGGAGGAGCAGCAGCGGGAGGAGGTGGCGGTGGAGAGGGAGGAGGAAATACGGGCACTGACTCCTCTTCTAGAAATGACAGAGGGAGCAATGGCGGAGGAGGAGGTGCAGTGAACACTGACAGTGGAACAGGGATAACAGGAGGAGGAGGAGCAAGTGGTGGTGGAGGAGACAGTGGAAATTCTAGTAACAGTCCTGCTAGTAATGGAAGCTTGGGGCCAGGAGCTCTGGCGGGAGGAATGACCACCAATGACGCGCTGCTGTTCCACGAGAAGTGCGGCACACTGATCAAACTGAGCAACAACAACAAGACGGCGGAGCGGAGGAGACCACTTGACGAGTTCAACAACGGCGTGGTGATGACCAATCGGCCGCTCCGACATAACGAGATGTTTGAGGTGACGATCACTCAAGTCAAAGCTGGGATGTTTGTTCATACGTGAATAATGTAGTGACAGATAATGAATGATGACTGACTGACAACACTCCAAAAGTTAAGGATCAAGTATTTAAGACATAAAGGGGGCCGGTTTCCATATTTAAGATGCTGATACCAGCAAATCTACTAATGGTTTCAGCTCTGTTCAGAAGGTATGGTATATTCCTGCTCTATGAATGCAAGAGAAATGATCTGTATGATTGCCGAGCAGATAAAGGTGTACGTAACAGAAAATTGCAAAGATGTTTATCAGAACAAAGCGTCTTTAAAAATTATTCTGAAAAAATTGTCACTTGACTGTAATTCAGCCTTTGGGAATATGAAAAGAAACATTTAAAAAAATTTTGATTTCCTATCAGGATATTATATTATATTATATTATATTATATTATATTATATTATATTATATTATATTGCAGAGCTGTAATCAACAGCAGAGCATAAAAAGTAAAGAGTTCTAAGTATGTGATGGAGTTTTAGAGATTCAGTGTAACTTTGGCCTTGAGGCTGCAGAGGTAGAACCACTTTATTTTGATTGGACTAAAATAGAACTGAAAATGAATAATTAAAAATGATCCGTAGCAGAGGAGATTAAATTTATGTTGTTTTTTCCCTTTCTTCTTTTTTCCCAGATCCGTATTGATAAGTTGGTGGACAAATGGTCAGGCTCAATAGAGATCGGTGTGACCACACACAACCCAAACAACCTGGACTATCCTGCAACTATGACCAATCTGCGCTCAGGTAACACACACAGCCATATTAAACAAAACACAAGATGCTGGATGAAGATCAATGGATAATCAATTACACTCTGGCTCTTTGTTACCAGGTACAATCATGATGAGTGGCTGCGGGATACTAACCAATGGGAAAGGAACCCGCAGGGAATACTGTGAATTCAGCCTTGATGAACTCCAGGTTTGCGAACACACAAGCAGACATTGACACACATACATTTCACTCTGCCACCTACAGTGTGAGCGTGTCAGTTTTTATAATCTCCATCAACTACTCGTATCGTGTTTCAGGAGGGAGATCACATAGGGTTGATGCGCAAAGCCAGTGGAGCGCTCCATTTCTACATCAATGGCATCGACCAAGGTGAGATATCTCGAGACCTTTCATGAGGGGCAGGATGGGCTGAAAGTGTACGGGTGGAGTGAAATGATAGCGATAGTTATCAATAAGCACTGACCAATCAGCTCAGAGAGATTGGACGTAGTAGAACATGAACATATTTCAGATTTCTATTACGCGGGTTTTAACATTTTCTCGTGATTCCATGGTGGTTTACATGATTATATTGACTTGTTGTAAAATAGCCAGAAATAGAATTTCATACTTATAATGAATACTTAAAGACACGAATCTGACATAAGAAATGCCGTAACTGAGCATGTACCTCTGATCCCAGGTGTTGCAGCAGCCCAGACCCCCGGTGTGGTCTACGGTGTGGTCGACCTCTACGGTATGGCAGTCAAAGTCACCATAGTCCACAACCACAACCACAGTGACCGCCTCAGACGCAACAACGCCATCATGAGGGCTTTATCTCCTGATGTCGGTCGGCCGCGGCCGGCTCTCTCCCTCACTCCGGACTCGGAGGGGCCTGACCGCCTGCTCTTCCATCCCAACTGTGGCCAGAAGGCCGCTATCATCAGTGACGGCAGGACAGCGCTGCGGCCACAGTGAGTCCACCACTTTCCTGCCGGGTCATGTTGTTGAGATTTTTGCCCCTGAATTATTTGACATTCACATGTTGTATCTTAAGCCCAAAGATAATGTGATGCACTCAAAAGTTAACAAAACTATTTTTACAGTGCGACCGATGACTTCAACCATGGTGTGGTTCTGAGCAGCCGGCCTCTGCGCTCCAATGAGGTGTTCCAGGTCCGAATCGACAAGATGGTGGACAAGTGGGCGGGTTCCATCGAAATCGGTGTCACAACGCACAACCCTGCATACCTGCAGCTACCCTCCACCATGACAAACTTGCGCTCAGGTAAAAAATAAAATCAAATAACATAAATAAATAAAAATATTTCTTTTAATCTTTTCACCACTGGTCTCTACTGAGTTGTGTAATAAATTAAACTTGTAAAAAACTAATAAATTTCTCCATGAGACACCAGAAGTGCATGAGGGACCTTTTTCAAACCGAGGCGTCACATTAGAAATAAATATAAATAATTGCTATGTTGTGTTTTCCAGGAACGTGGATGATGACGGGAAACGGTGTGATGCACAATGGAACGACGATACTGGACGAGTATGGACACAACCTGGACCGGCTCAAGGTGAGAGACTTTTTTTTTTTAAACCCCTCAGCTTTCAGTCACTTCCTGCCTTTTTACCCATCACTGCAAGTATTTGATTTCTAACAAAGTTTGATTAACTCTTTCTTTGTGACTTCTTTTTCCATCCTGCAGGCAGGTGACACAGTAGGTGTGGTGAGGAAAGAGGACGGCAGCCTCCACTTCTTTGTGAACGGCGTGGCTCAGGGCCCAGCGGCCTGGAACGTCCCTCCCAGCGTATATGCCGTCGTGGACCTCTACGGGCAGGCTGCTCAGGCCACCATCATGGACGACATGGGTGAGAGACGGAGGCAAAGAAACGGTTAGGACACTAAAATAACTGAAATTCTAAGTGAAGCATCTATTTATTCCCCCTCTTTTGCCCCTCCCTTTCTTAGTGGACCTCCCCCCTCTACCAGAGGACAGCTCAGAGGGCCCAACGGCCATGTCCCCCGGCAGCCCCTGCTCAGTAGCCGGGGCCACCACGACCAGCGACCTGCGTTTCCACCAGCTACACGGCACCAATGCTGTCATCACCAACGGGGGGCGCACCGCCCTGCGTCAGAACTGCCGCAGCGAGTTCAACGACGCTATTGTCATTTCCAACAGGTGATGAAAGGAACGACAAATAACTTTTGGTGATTTGTATCCATCCATGGATCATAAAACATAACGGGCACATTAGCTGTGGCTGGAGACTCGTCCCAGATTCTGCTAATGAGAAAAGTTGGTTGGCTTATTGAGTCACAACTGCGACATCAAAAGCGACACATATTGCATCATGCTTACATTTTCATAACAAAATCATATCAAAATCAAAATTGTAAAACCAGAGGTATCAGTTTCTAGCTGCTTCTGCAATTTTAAACAGGCTTCCAAATCTCACCATCTGTTCTTTAGTTTTAAGTTCAGTAAAAGTCCCGAAAGTGGTAGCTTGCTAATTAAATTTCATTTGTGACAGACTGACATCAATCAAGCAGCGTTTCAAAAACATGTGTTTTGAGACATTTAACAGCAGTAAGATGAGTAATTATGATACACACAAGGTATGTTTTTGTTTAAATTATCCACAACCAGTCATTGTTTTCAGTAATGTAGTAAGAAGTGACCAGATACAAACATAAATTTGTGAATCAGTACTGAAATGCTGTAGGTGGCAATACATGAGAAACATCTCTGAATCTTTTCCCATGAGGCATTCAGCTGCCCTGATTTTAACTCATCACATCCATGTTACAGGTGCCTTCGCGATGGAGAGCTGTTTGAAATAGTAATTCAGAAGATGGTGGACCGCTGGTCGGGTTCAATAGAAGCAGGTGAGGGTATTCTGTTTGTTTTTTCTTCACTCTCTATTCTATGTGACCCACCATTTATTTTTATAACTGCATTTTAGACCTTATAAATATATGTATTTCATGAGTAGTCACTGCTGTTGTACTCCTCCCTCTCCCTGTGTGTCCAGGAGTGACAGCCATCAGGCCAGAGGAGCTTGAATTTCCAAACACTATGACTGATATCGACTATGATACCTGGATGCTCAGGTAGTGATGCACTATGTGAATATGAAGAGGATGAAGAAAGTATATCACTATATTTATGTATTTTCAGCTGTTTAGTAAGCTCTTAAAACATGCACCTGGCTGATATTTTCATGTTCTCAGTTTAAGTAGCTGTAATTATTTTATTTATCCTTTTAAGCTTTTTCACCTGGAACCCATAAAACAATTACAGACATTTTTAAGTTACTTTTCTGTAATCATTGGATGTTACATAGAGCTGCTGAAAAAAAGGAAATCCTAAAAACAAAAAAGGTTGTGGAACTCAGACTTTGAAATTTTTATTAGTTGTCTAGTGGCAGACCACTTTATTCATTTCAGAGCTATAACAGATTGAAATACTTCTTTCTTTCTTTTTTTTTTTAAATTTCAGGTGTGCAGCAACACATTTTGTGCATTTTGATCAGGGATTGTACTTCGAAAACCTCAGCAGAGTTCAAATCCTCGTTCCAACTCATTTCATTTTGATTCTTCCATGTTTTTCCACAGTGGAACAGCCATCATGCAGGACGGCAATACGATGC
Source organism: Istiophorus platypterus (assembly GCA_016859345.1). NCBI lineage: Eukaryota > Metazoa > Chordata > Actinopteri > Istiophoriformes > Istiophoridae > Istiophorus > Istiophorus platypterus. The sequence continues at coordinate 7,914,170 of CM029132.1, read as the reverse complement.
GCAACAACTATGGGTGTGACCTGGACTCCCTGACCACGGGCTCACGGATCGGCATGATGCGCTCAGCCATTGGTGACCTCCATTATTACATCAATGGCGTGGACCAGGGTGTGGCCTGCTCCGGTTTACCACCAGGTAAAGAATGGTTGATAAAAGCCAGAAATGTGATACCAGGACTTAGCTTCAAACACATTAGTTTACCACTAACTTGAGCTTAGAGGATATGATAATAGTACTTTTATTTGATCATCTAATACCTGGTCCATCTTTCACTCTCTTTCTCTCTCTCTCTCTCTCTTTCTTTCTCTCTCTCCTCTCTCTCTCTCTCTCTCTCAGAGGTGTATGCAGTAATCGACCTGTATGGTCAGTGTGTTCAGGTGTCCATCACCAGCTCCTCAGGCCCGCTGGACAACAGCCTCTGTACCAGCAACATCACTGAGAAGAGCTTCCCCATTCACTCCCCAGGTACTCAACAAGGTCCTTGCAAAGGTCTTCAAAGCCCTGGAATAGTCTGATTATTTCCAGCTCTTAAAGTATTGATATTGTGTTAAAAAAAAAAAAACAAAGTCAAATGACTGTTTTGTATAGTATTTATAGTTGCATGTTTACATGCAGTGTTGGGGGATTCTGAAATGATTAAGAACAGAGCAGTAAACCTGTTATTTGCACATGTATGTTTAAAGATGAATGATGAAGTGAAGGAAATAACAACAAAATGGTAGAGGAAAAAGAGAAAAGACCTAAAAAGTCACATCAATTGTCCTCAAAGCCTCATATCCATCTTTCTTCTTTTATGTCTCTGCGCAGTAGCGGGTGTTGCTCATCGGCTCCACAGTAAACATGGTAAGAACGTGGTGCTGCTGGGTGAAGGCTGCCAGGCCGTCAGAGTTGGAGGTTATGCTCACGGCATCGTGTTCAGTGCAAAGGAACTCAAGGCAGACGAGTTGTTTGAGGTAAGAAACGGTTCAGATCTGCCAGTTTACCAGAAAGTACTCTGAAACTGAACCTGGGAACCAACTTGTTTTTTTGTTTTTTTAATAATATGCTACATTTACCTCTTAAATACTGGTAACTGCATATTTTAGAAACACATTTACCTTGATAAAAATGAATTCATTAATGTTTTTCTTTCTGGTATTTGTTTTCTTCTCCCTTCTGATTTCCTTCTCTCTCTATTTCTGTCTCTCTGCAGGTGAGGATTGATGAAGTGGATGAGCAGTGGTGCGGTTCGCTGCATATCGGTCTGACTACACTGGCACCTCCGGAGCTGCCGTCCTGCCCGCTGTCAGGGCTCTCCCCCTCCCTCCCACAGCTTCGCAGCAAGGTCACCTGGCTGCTTTGCGGCTCTGAGGTCCGTCGCAACGGCGTGCTGCAGCGCCAGAACTACGGCTGCTCACTGGACCGGCTGATGGTAAGCTGCATTCTCTGCTCTCTCTCAGCTGTGACCTGAGCTTCAAAATGGATAAAAGCCACATCACTCCATTTCTTTATCTTCTTTTTATAGACTACTCTTCTGTGATTACCAGTTGTTGCATGAAATAGATTATACCCAACTTAATTAAAACCTTAATAATTTTATGAGATAGACAAGGTATTTTTAATCAAACACTGGTAAACTCTTGAAAATCACTGTGTTGCTTGAGGATTTTTAACTGCAATTAATTTTTATCTTATTTTTAAGTTCATTCAGTGCTTTTTTTTAACAGAAGTTTTGAAACCTGTCACCAGCACGTCAATACAGTATAGTGTATAAAATAGGTGTTGTGCTCTTCTAGAAGACAAAATCTGTCCCATATGTAACCAAATCTTTATTTTACAGACAAACTAAACTGTGACACATGATTATTTTTGCCTTTTTACGACCTAAACTCTGTACACACGTTAAGACTACATTTGTGTTTCCAGGTTGGGAACCGTGTGGGTGTAAAGAGATGTAGCGATGACACTATGCACATTTTGATTGATGGAGAAGACATGGGACCAGCTGCCACTGCAGTGGCCAAGGTACACACTCTCACATATGCACACACACTCACACACACACACATCTCTACAGTGTATATGTCTAAACACAGTAAAAGCTACTTGGCACCACCATCCAGCACCTTTCTCTTGCCTCTTCTTGCAGAATGTGTACGCAGTACTGGACCTGTATGGGCGGATAACAGCGGTGTCCATCGTCAGCTCCTCATTAATGGAGGACATGGAGAGCGTCAAGGCGCCCTCGCTCTCCTCAGAGAGCTGCAGTGAAGGAGAGGAGGATAGCACTCCTGTCAGAGAGGTAATAGCTCGAAGAGAGTCTGTCTGTCAGCAAGATATCCAAAAATTATCCGAGAGAAACTCAGACTCTTCGTCTTACCTCCTGCTGCCTCCAGGTTGAGACCGAGCCATGTGCCCTGGTGCCCACCATCATGGCATTCCTGGAAAACCACGGCAAAAACATCCAACTGTCCAACCAGAACCTGACAGCCGCCAGAGTGTCGAGCTACAACCAGGGCCTTCTGGTCACCGCCCAGCCACTCGCCCGAGGGCAGCTGTTCCAGGTACTGCACAGTTTGGTGTCTGTAGGGTTAAGTCCGTTTATTTCAAGAACTGACTTTGGACTGAAAAGGATATAGTCTGCAGTGGTTTCTTAATGTAATATCACATTCAAAATTAAAGTTTTAAAAGGGTAATTATACACTATCTTTTTGTGATCATAGATATCCATAATGGAGATTGAAGTTGTCTCGCCTAAATATTTTAACAGAATCAAGATAACTGATCTGATGTACCTTAATAATGCATGTATTAGTCGATCAATTCATTTTGTATACATCAGTGCATAGGGTTTTCTAATGCCAGCTCACATCTGCTATGTGCATATAGATGTATTTAAAGATACTGTTTTTTAAAGAAAATAAATTAATCTGCATAATAAAAAAAATAATAAATAATAAATAATAAATAATTGTGCTTTCTTTTAATTTTCTTGGTAGAAGTTGATTTCCCTCTAAAATATAAAGACAAAATTCTGCCAAATATTACAGGGTGATATTTTAGGCTGCAACCGTTAACTGCCTCATTTTGGTGCCAGTTTCAGATCGACCGTCTGAATCCGTCATGGACGTCGTCGCTATCTTTAGGGGTGATAGGTCACTCCCCTGACCGCCTCAACTTCCCATCCACCGCGTGCTGTCTGAAACGCTCCGCCTGGCTGCTGCAGAGAGACTCGGTTTTCCACAACTCGCTAAAGGTTTGTACGCACACTTCAAAACCCAAAATGTCTGTTGATTTTTGTGTCACCTGAGAAACACACAATCAGCCGCAATGACTGTTTGAATGATAATTTTTCTTTCACTCAGATTTGTCTTCGTTCCCTCTATTTTTACTCCCTTCACCATCATCCCTCCAAACACTTGTCTCCTGGATCATTTTCTCTCTTCCTGTTCAAACACAACATTTGCATCTTCTTTTTTTCTGCTTTTCTTTTTCATCATTCTTCCCTCTCCTGTTCAGATATGTGAGAACTATGGACCTAATCTGGACACCTGTCCAGAGGGGACAGTGTTGGGTCTGCTGGTGGACGCTAACAGCTGTCTCCACCTCTACGTCAATGGCATGGACCAGGGAGTAGCGGCGCAGGACATCCCTTCACCCTGCTACCCCTTCATCGACCTCTACGGCCAGTGTGAACAGGTCTGTAAACACATGCTGCCCAACGCACAAAATAAACTGTCATGTCTGAGCACCTTGTTTCCATTCTGTTATCTTATAGGGAATATTTACAGTCTTTTTTTTGAAAAACCGGAATTAAAAACTTAATGGCTCGGTGTGGATGTAGCCTCATATCTAGATTACACTCAAGACTCACCAAAGTTGGTTTCTAATGGTCTGACCTCAGTTGAGGACCAGTTAAGTGACCTGTTACATCACTATCACCTAAAACCCAAGATGATGAATGAATGTTTTGTCATCATGGCAGGTCACTATAGTCACAAACAATGTGCCAGCTGTGGGGGGAGAGAGCGGTGAGACCCGTTGTCAGGGTGACATGGAGAAGGCCGACATGGTTGATGGCAAGAACTTTTTTCCTTTCTTTTTTCTTTTCATCTAAAAACTGATCAATCTTTGAAGTACTAAGTTTTGTCTGTTTTGTCTGACTCTGTGATTGCGTTTTTATATGCAGGAATCAAAGAGAGTGTGTGCTGGACACCCCCTCCAGAGGTCAACCCCAACAAGACCTGCGAGTACCAGGCGCTGTGCTCGCGCTTCAAGGACCTGCTCACGTTACCAGGTGAGTTTTACCCCAGCATCTCTGCTGTGAGCTCCCTCTCACAGATGAAAATCATGATAATCACGGCCCGTCTTCACCGATGTTCATTTAGATGGTTACTTCAACGAAGACGCCAAGTACAACCTGTGCTACTGTGAGTCCTGCCACAAGCTTCGAGGCGACGAGGCGTATTACAAGAGAGGCGAGCCGCCCCGCGACTACGCCCTGCCCTTCGGATGGTGCCGCTTTGCCCTCAGGTGAGAGGACGGTCTCACATTGACATATATGATAAAGCAGAGAGGTACAAAGGTCAGAGCGGCCAGGCAGTTTTGCAGCGTGACAGGTAGTGATATATTACCACCAGCTGTAGCTCTGTGCTTTCACACAGTACCAGGGTGGAAGTATAAAAAATGAATGCTTTTGCTTTTAATGTCAGCATGAAAGAGAATTAAAGATGACGCTTGGAGACAAAAACAGCGGATCTTGTGTCCCATGTGTGTCTATGTCTTCAAAACTTATAAGAAATCTTTAATTGTGTGAGTGTTTACTTGCCAATTTGCAAAGCTTTTTTTCTCTTTCAATAATATCAAACAACAGAAAAAAATCCCTCTGAGTAGGTTTTAGTTAACTTGCCTTTAGCTCTGCCTCCTGGTGTATATATGTCTAGAACTGTATGCGCCCTCTCTGTGCAGGATCAAGCCCCACTGTGAGGTTTCTAATGCACTGAAGAAATGGCACATTGCGTACCACGGCACAAGTGTAGGAGCCCTGCGACGGACACTGGACCACAGCCAGCTGCTGCCTGGTAGGAAGACAAGTGATTAATTTTTACAAAGATACTGGAATGGAAGTGGTATTTTTTTTTCTCATTATGGAGCATTTTCCCATATCTTTAATCTTTTTGAAATCCTATCATTGACCTATTTACTCTACTTCATCACTGTTGTGCTGAAAAATGCAATTAAAAACATTCTGCTGTAGCACTCACCGGGTAGACAGGAGCATCAAGTAAATGCCTGAAAGTTTAACTGACATTTTGCAGGGACATCATCCATCTTCTCAGTGTCTCCGGTGAAGGCGGAAGGGCCTAATGGCTACAGTGAGCCAGAGGAGAACAGCGCCCCGGGCAGGGAGGTTCCCAGGGTGCGGCTCTCCCCCACCATGCGTTACTCTGGTTTGGAGATCTTTGCTCCCAAAGTGCAGTAAGTCCACCTGTTTTTAATGTGCATTTTGAACATGAAAAATCCAGAACAATGCCAAAAAGGTCTTTTTCGTTTTGCAGGAGAATTCTTACTAAAACTCTCTTTGCAGATTTCGGGACCCCCGCTCTCACCGCTGCCACCAGGCACAGGTGGGATTCCAGGTGTGTGTACGTCCAGGCTCCTACAAGGTGGGACCCCAGACACTCGGCCACAGTGAGCCCTTGGACCCTCGCTTCAGCAACTCAGAGATCGAGTGGATCACCAAGGAGCAGGGCGGCACGCTCCTCTATGGACTACTCATCCGAATTGAGTGAACGGAGCAATGAAGGGAGGCTTTCGGGTGGGGTGGGGGGGGTCCATGTGGCACTCCCTGTACTTTTAACGAACTGAAAACCAAATCCAACCCCTGCCTTGAGCAAGAGACTCCTCTGGAATCTAGCAGTTCCTACTGTGGATTGTTGACAACTCAGCATTGATGTTTTGTTTTTCAGTTGTTTTTTTTTTGTTTGTTTTTTTTAATTTTCTTATTTTTTGGTTGTTTGCTCTTGGAGTCTTTTAACAGCCAGGGGCTATGGTGGTTTCAAAGAAGAACAGACACTGCCTGCACTTTACGTTTTGGACACTCGTGGGCGATTTTTTTTTTTTTTTTTTTTTTTTTTAAATTCTCATCAACACACATGCTTCTTCACTTGCTTTTTATTTTTTAAGCTACATTTTTGTTCTCATTCTTCCCGACATCTTTTTTTCTTCCACTCTCAAAGAAAGCTATTTTTTTTTTCTTTTTCGTTTGGCACTTATTTTAAACAATTCTCACCTCTGCTCTGGTCAGTGTTTTACTTTAGGAGGAGCTGTCCCCTGCCAACCTGCACGTTAAACGGACTGTCAACTCAAACGACTGAAATGTGGGTCTAAAAAGGAGAAAAAAAAAGAACTAAGAGTGACAATGTTTTCACAAAAATCTTAAAACAAAACAAAAAAAAAAAAACAAAACAGGAAGACACTTGAATCTTGAGACTGAACCCAAGAGTGTCTTGTAATTGTGAATTCTTTGGGAAAGGGGAGGGGGATTTTAAAACTGGAGGAAGAAAAAAAATGTTTACACATGTACCACTGTTTGTTGCTGTCCTCTTCGTGTCTCCACATTAGAAGTCTGGCTACTTTATTAGTCCTGTTTGCATTTTCTTTAATGGCCCAGCATCACCTCTTACTCCTCTTGTTAAATGGAAAAACAATCAAGGACTTACAACTGTGGAGAAAACTGGAAAGTTTGACATAAAAATTGACTTCTTATATCTTTTGGGAAGCTAAAAAAAAAAAGTGTGAGATGATGTAAGAGACTATTTTCCAGCGTTACAGCTGTTGTGTACTACAAGTGACGGGATATATGATGAAATATTTAAAAATGTATATATTTACTTCAATATTTGGTAGGTTGTGATACACCTACTGCTGCTGGCACAAGCGAAAAATTTAAAGGACCTTTTATACGTTTTGGGAGATAAGCTTATCTGCTTTCTTGCCAACAGTTATTATATATGATTATACCACTCATGCCTGTACAGTAAACAGGAAAGCTACAGCCAGTCTACAGAGTTTTAGGTGGCCGGCTATGTGCTGCTTTTTTCCGGCAATGGAAAAGGTGAAAAATACATTTGACTTAACCATAAACTAAGCCTTCATCCTTTTTAAGTATTTTCTCCTGCAAACCTGAAAAAACGGCGTGAAAACACTTCTGACAAAATATAAATCTCAACTTTTGGGTTTGTTGTGAAAGACGCTGCACTGATTGGAACATAATATTTTTCAGCTGTGCGTCAGAAAATATTTTAATGAGGACTGAGTGATTGATTAGTCAAATTTGTTTCAGGTGCAACACACGGTCGCTTCCCTAAGCTTTTTTTTTTCTATGAGAACCATCAGGGAAAGGTCCCGAACTAGGCTAGGAACCGGACCAGAGATTTAAAAAACCCATCCACCTACCAGCGACACTGAAGCTCAGTGATTGATAACATTTCATCTCGTTTGTTTAATCCCCATATAAGCTTAAGTGTAAAAAAAAAAAAAAAGAAATCGCCATGTGCCAAGTTATTTCATGGGCCAAGTTATTTCAAGGGCCAATTGTCAGCCAACCAACGGAGTCTCCCTTGGTCGACTGGCAACACGTGATAGGCCTCGCCAACAGCATGTTCGCCACTTTTACTACCTGTGCAACCACGAATACACGTTTTTACACTTGAGTTTTTGCACATAAAAAAAAGAGATGAAACGTGTTCACCTGTGAGCTTCAGGTGCGTTGTTAATTGGGGGTTTGTTACCTTTTAAACTTATGGCTTTTAAAGCTAAAAGTCTCCTGGCTGCAGCTTCCAGTTATCATAGATACAGCTGAGTGGCATCAATCTACAAAAGCGAAAAACCCATAATTCCCGTCGAGTATTTCTTTTAAAGGTGGGTTAAATGGACTGAAGCCAAAGGGTGTTAGACGAATCTCAGCATTTCTTCCCGCTCTGGCCCCCTTTTTTCTCCTCCTCCTCCTCCTCCTCCTCCGTCGTTTACGCTAGATCTGCTCCGACCTCCTCCTCCCCCCGGCTCCTCTGACACCATCCATCCGCCCCGCCTGGCTCTTCACCGGGCACGACGCCGATGGAGCGACCGGTTCAGGAGCGCGTCGAGTCGCCCGCACGCCACGACCTTTACCGGTGTTTACACGTGAATGTTCTCAACTAGGGCTCCGCGGTTCTACAATGTCAACTAATATTGATTTACATTCTTCAAAAAAGACGTTTGTACAAAGGGTTTTATTTAATCCAAAACATCCACCTAATGACTGATTGTATGTGAACAGCTTTCCAAAGCGTCTCTCTTTTTTTGTTTCTTAGCCGTTTTTCGCGGTCCTGCTGCCAATTTGATAAACCTGCTACAGAACACGAAACCCCGACGTTTTTATTTCGAGGCACAGTTTTGAGGAGTCAAACTCAAATTGTAATTAAAAGAAGCTCATTCACCTTCTAAGAGCAGCTGTGATTTGACCGATGGAAGATCTGCGGGGTTTGGAAAAAGGACAAACTTCCTATCAAAAATGTGAAAAATATTATTATATGGGTTATTTAAGGCCCATTGCTGCTTTGTACAATTTGATTTGTATTATTTTCTTTTTTGTTTTTGTTTTACTGCTTTTGCGTTGTACAGGCTGTTACATAACAAATCATATCTTCCTGATTTATAAAAAATAAAAATAAACTGACAAGACAGTATGCACAGAAGGATGGTTATAAAGTGTTGTTATTCGGGGGAGGGAAGGGGTTGTAAAAACAAAAATGCCATGAAGAAAAGACAGAACCTACTGGTGCTTTTGGTTCCTTTTTATCCACATTTTATTTAGAGTAGGAAAAGGAAAAAAAAAAAAAAAAAAGTCCGGTCACTGACATGTTATTGCAGTGTCGCATATTTACTCAATCACACCTTTTTCCAAAAATGCTGTGGACTAATTACTCAATAAGGCCAATAGTGGGTTCTTTTTTCATAGCTTTTTACAGAAATCATGGCTGCTTCAGGGGCAGCTCTGTCCTGCCATGTAAGAACAGACACACATGAAGTAATTTAAAAATGCAGAGACTTTGCTTAGAGTTCAACAACTGAAAAATAGACAATTACTGGTTTGCTGTCCCACGAACATAAGTAATGATGCCATACTTGTAGCTAAGTACAGTGACGCACCGCTGGCAGACAGTGATCTGCTGGGTGATCTTGTTGGTTTGCATAGTCGGTTTAGTTTACTAATCTGTTATCAGCTGTAAAGAGACAGTTCTGCACCAGCTTGACTTTTAAGTTGGACCCTGAGTTATTTTTTTTTTGTTGTTTTTTTCTTAATGTCCGCTGAATTAGAGCTGTTCACTCTGACCCGGAGCTCTTCCTGGCCCTCAAGATTCATTTCAAATAATAGTTCAACATTTTTGGTAACACGCTTATTTGCTTTTCTGAGAATTAGATGATAAGATGGATACCACTGTCATGTCTGTGGGATTATAATGGATCCGGATTTATATAAGGGTCACAATAATCATGAAATCAAATGCTTGAATGTCATATGTCTGAATTCTGAGCGTATAAATCAATTGACACCACAAGTAAAGAGAAGATGAAGTTTTATACGAGCCAAATGTCCAAAATCCTATTTTACTTCTCATGATAGTTATCTTTGATCATAATAATTATTCCTTACCAAGAAAAAAAGCTACAGCACATAACTTCCTTTAAAACCAAAAATTATAGTATTTACATTTTTGTTATCGTATTGATTAAGCAGCATCTTAATTGGTGAGTTTTCGTGCATTTGGCAGATGAATTTTAATTTTTTTTCTCCTGCTTTCTGTCTTTGTGCGGAGCCAGGTTAATGCCCTCCTCACTCTAGCTCCAACTTTAACACCCAGGCAATCGGAGTGATATAGACCTTTTCATCAATTCTCAGAGAGAGTGGCAATAAGCATGTTATCCAAAATATTTAACTTAAGACTCCAGGTGTGAAGCTTTATATAAACAAATTGAAATCTGGGCTACTATAAGGTTTAGCAACAGGACACGTTTTTTTCAAGCCTCGGAACTGTAAAGCAGGAATAAGGGGCAACAAAGGTGTTTGCTACAAAATGTGACTAAATACATGTCAAGCACTTTTACGAGAGGAGAAGAGGAAACCAAATTACAGCTGTTGATAGTCAAGTTTTTTGTTTGTTTTTTTGTGTGTGTGGGGGGGGGTGGTCCCCCATTTTTAGCAGCATTGTGTGCATGTTGACAGAAGTTATCAATTGTTAACGACAAGCTGAGAGGGTTCAAAACCTCCAAAAGAGCTCCGAGAACAGCTCCAAGATGAGACACAAACGGACAAAGACGATGTAAAAGTTTGGTTCAGCTTCATTCGAATATACATCTTAACTTCCACACGCACACACACACGTACAGTCTTCCAAATGTGCCAGAAACCAAGAACAAAAATCCCACAGTTTAAAAAAATAGCGAAAAAGTTCTTTGTACACTTACACGTAACAACTGTTAACATGTTCCAAAAACCCTGACGTACAACATTCACTCTTAAACATAAAGTTGTAAGCATTAAGCTACAGTGAGTGCTTGTATAAAAAAACGAATGATCACAGTAGTTCAAATAAAATGGCTCCGTTTTGAATAAATAAACAGTTGTGACAAAACGACCTTCATTACAAACAAACAGCACAGGACTTCCACATCTTTAGATTTCTCGTGATTTAAAAAGAAAAACCCTCTGGAAAGTCGACTACAGCAGCTGTTTTTGCTCCCAGCTCGGAAAGAAAAACATAAGAAGGGGCTCTACAAACACTAGTGGGTGAAAAGCCTCTCCTGAACCCACCGACACACACGCACACATGCACACACACACACTCCCGCACACACACGCACACACACATGTGCACACACAGCTCAACTGCTGCACCACATCTACGGTGAGCAAACACGAAAACCTCTTCATAAAAAAAAAAAAAAAAACACAGGAAAAGAACTTTAAAAGATGCTATTGTTTACAAACTCTTCTTTTACAGTAAAACTTCCCTCTTTTTTTGAGCTTAAAAATCCAAGATCAAGCTAATGTGACTTGGATACACGATCACCCCCAACCCCCTAGTTCAGGTGTCTGAGGATACGTCCCCAGTGCCCTCTGACTACACTACCCTGACTCAGTAGACTTTGAAGAGCTGAAACATTTCTAATGTACTCCAGCTGACAGTTTCTGTGGGGAGAACTTGGCAGTCAGAAGTAAAAAAGAAAAAAAAATTAAAAAAGGGTTTTTTGTATTTTTTTTTTTAAATGTTTCAGCAAGACCGGCAGGGGTGGTGCAACCCTAGAGGCAGAGCTGGACAGCGAAACTATGAAGGGAGCATTTAACGTTCTTTTTTTTTTCCCTCTCAAAGGGGAAGGAGGTGGTGGAGGTACAAAGAAGAGAGACAGCTGAGGACAAAAGAAGGGATTGTTCTCCCAGAATTCGTTGTGGCTGGTTGTGGGAGGATGGTACAAGGGGTTTACAGAGAAAGAGAGACAAAGGGAGGTCACTAAAGAGAGGAGGAGGAGGGGGAAGGAAGGTGAGCAGCAATTTGATTTGAGATTTGTTTTGTCTCTCATCATCTACTTTACAGAAGTTTTTTTTTTGTTTTGTTTTGTTCTCCTCCAGACAAGCGGCTTCAGAACTTCTTGGGGCCCCAGGCCGATGCTTGTTTCGGAGCCACGCCTGTTCCAAACGTAGGGAAATCCTCCGCGCTGCTCATGTCAGGAGCCTGGAAAACAAAACAAAAAACAACACGTGGGGTTTGATTCGGTGCACAAACAACTTCAGTCTCCAGCTCCTTCTCTCAGCTAATTAACATTAAGTAAAAGACATGAATAAAAAATTTGCATTTCGCTGCATTGTTTCGCTGCACTTCCCACCTTGTTCCCCGCTGCGTTCCAGGGGGCGTCCCGCACCACAAAGCCCTTAGCCGGACCCCCACTGCTATCGTCCACCCCTCCTGCTCCTCCACCTCCTCCATAGCGAGATGGAGGCTTCATGTATGCCGCCAAGGTCTCTGTCTCAGTCACACTCAGCATCTGAGAGAGGTGAAGAGAGGAGAGAAAAAACTTCTCTTTAAAACAGCCTTTGCACACAGTGACTTCCTATCCATCACTGACAGTGTGAGACTACTGCATCCGCTCTCTCTGAACTCACATATTCCTCCTCCAAGTTGAGCAGGTGGTCGATGGCGTTGTCGACCGTCTCAGGGAGGCCCGTCACGGTCACTCTGTCAGGCTCGTCGGAACCTGGCTGAGGGAACCGGATGTCCACCTGAAAACATAAGCAAGAGGAAAACGTGGTCTCAGTGGAGTGGAAAACAAAATCCGGTGCAAAGCTGACAAGATATGATAACACAAAACAGGATCAGAACTTTTATCCAAAAAAATTTTCAGATGAACCATTCCCAAACAAAAATCTAACCTTGAACTCCTCCATCAGCTTGCGGATGGCTTTGCCGCGGGCTCCGATGATGCGAGCGTGGGTCCTCGGGTCCAGGTGGACGTCTTGGCTCACCATCTCCTGCAGCTCGGCCACCAGCTGCTGGATGGCCCGACGCGCCTCCTCCACGTTACGCTCGTACCCCGAGATCACGATCAGATCCTGGGAAGAGAGACGGAGGAAATGCACGCGATAGATCGAGATGAAGAAGGATGGTTACATTCAATGGAGGGCAACGAAGGAGGAAACAATTTGGATTTGACAAACGAGGGATGAGGTTGACTGAGTTAGAGAAAACATTACTTTTTCCACTAATATAACAAAAATCTACAAACATATAAACTACACGACACACACCTGCTGCTCGTCTCCTTTGTCAGGGAACTGGATGCTGACGTCGTGATCTTTTCTGATTTGAGAGATGACTGCTCCCTTGCGGCCGATGATCTTGGGGTGGAACTTAGGATCTACAGACATAGTTACCTTGAAGCTGCGCAGGGCCTGGGAGGACACAAAGCAGCGAGGCGTAGTGAGATCTCAAATTCTGTGTAAGAGATTGGCTGGCTCCTGAAATGTGAGCTGAGCGTGGGTTTACCCTGTCCTCCTGCTCGGCCTGCAGCTCTTTGACCCTCTCCAGAAGACCCTGTTTTGCTCGCTCCACATTGGAGGCCAGGCCCGTTACCTTGATTACATCGAGCTGCTTCTCGGGCTGCGGCACCCAGATGTTCACCTGCGCATGCAAATAATTACAGATACCTTCAATTTTGTGCCATTTTTAGGAGAAACTCTAACTGACACTCCAACTTCTAAATCAATATTTCCAATTCAATGCATCACAGGCAGGTTTAACACAGCTTTTCTTGTTACATTACTGATGCAGGCCCTTTGACATGGAGTATCAAATGCCTCTGGGCCATTAGAGGGCACTAGAGTGTCCGCTAACCTCATACTCCTCCATCATCTTCCTGATTCCACTGCCTTTCTGGCCGATGATGTAGCGATGCAGCTCATAAGACACCTCAACGTCCTCCGTTATGGGCACCAGCGCCTGAAGGAGGAGGCAGTGATATGTTTATCATTTAGGAAAACGATAACAGAGAGACGTAAGTAACTGAAGAAGAAGAAGGAGAAGAAAAAAAAAAAAGTGCCTACCAGCAAGGCGGCTTTTGCCAGCTCACACTTTTCTGCTCGCCCGGCAATGGTAATGATGTCACACTTGCGGGGGACGAAGTCAGCCTCTGGACTGACCTCACCGTTTTCTTGTGATGGAGCCTCCTGACCTGGAAATTCACAATTAAAAATTTATATTTTCCATACAAAAAAACCTAACTCTGTATCCAATGCCACTTAGTTGCATTTCGTTTTTAGCTGTTGCTACTAGAATTCCTATACCCATAGAGAGCTTTCTGTCCTCTTTTTCTGGTGGCAATATATTAACAGCTTTAGTAGTATTACAGCTGCAGGTACACTCCTTTCGTGTGTTATGACTCTGACCTGCAGCGCTGTCATCTCTCTCAGGGAACTTGATCTGAACCTCATGCTCCCTCGTGATGTGCTGAATGCGGCAGCCTTTCGGCCCCATGACGGCGCGGTGGTAGCGCTGGGGGATGGCCACCTCCACGCTCACCTGGGACTCCTGCTCGAGAGAGGGGAGGAAGAAGGGAGACAGCTGGGTAACAATGGTGTTGCCAGCAAACACAAATCGTGTTCAGGAAGATTGCTTCCATCAATTCTGGGTGTGAAATCACTGAGCAAAACATGAGACCATTGCTGCTATCACACTGCACACAGGTCGTAGAGTCAGTTGGTTGCCTTGGCAGCCAAGTGGCTTCACTATCTGAGAAGTTAGTTCCACAGAAATAGTTTGGATGTGGAGTCCGTGAAGATGACACTGAATGTCCCTAATCACCTTCTGATCCTGCCTAAGATGTAAAAATGTAGCTACTATTGGCAGCGTCAGTGAAAATGCACAGTAATAAGATTTTGCTACTCTGGTTTAGCTTTGACCTGAAGACTGATATTGATCTGTACAGGTCTTGTTTGCCAAAAGTAATTTCCCTTTACTGGCCAAAATTTTTTTTTTTTGGACAAGTTATCTAATGAGTGTTTCTGAAAATATATTTCAAACAGGCAAAAATGATTACGTACAGCAAAACTCATTTAATTTTTTTTTTTTTAATGTGTCTCACCAGGTCCTCTATGATCTCCTGGATGCGTTTCTTCGCGGCCTCCACGCAATCTTTGGCTCCCTTCAGGGTGACCCGCTGACTGTTGGCTCCGGTACGAGGGAAGCTCACGGCCACGCCACCGTACTCCTCAGCCAGCTCACGCAGCACCTGGCCCCTCCGACACACAAAGTGGCGGTGGTGGCGAACGTCTACTATCATGCTGTCCTCCACCACGTCATCCTGGAGAAAGAGGGAGCAGAAAAGTATAAAGCTACCGCTTTTTTCTGCTGTCCGTCTGGTGGGCTCCACCTTTTATTTCCCAAAGTTGCTTTTGTAATTTGCGTCTATTCACTCTTTTCTTAAAAGGTCATTATCAGTATTTGCAAAGTAAGTTTAAGATTGCAACAAAGCTCATTAAGTGTATAATTACCAGGTTTTTGACCAGACTTTCCAGCTCCTTTTGAGCCTGACGAACCGCTTCCTCTTTCCCCACAATGGTGATCAGTTCCTGCTCTGTGTCATCCGGTGATGGGAAGATGATTCGGGCGCCTGTCCTGTCCCGCACACGGCGGATATTTGCCCCACCACGGCCAATCAAAAATTTATGGTACTCTGGTTTTGCCTGCAGCTCAGCTGTAAAATTGCTGACTTGCTGACAAGGGTGGAAAGGAAAGAGGATGGGAAAAGGATGTAAGTATTTGTCCTCTCCTTCCCCTCTCTTTAGAGTAGCTCACTACTGAGTCATTTTTAAAAAGACCTCTTGTGTTCATTCATGCACCCCTTGTTACCATTCTCCAAACATTTCTCTCTCCGCTCCCACCAACCTTCTCCTCAGCCAGCTGCAGCAGCTGTTTCTTGGCCTTCTCCACCTCTCCAGCGGGGCCTCTGATGGTGACCTTGTCCGAGCCGGAGCCCTCGGAGGGGAAATGGATGTGGACGCCCCCGCAGTCTTCCATGACAGAGCGCACAAGGCAGCCTTTGGAGCCGATCAGAGAGTTGTGCAGCTTGGCTGGGATGGTGACCTCTGTCTCCTTAATGTTGGCCTGGTGGGATGAAGAAAAACAGATGAAGACTGTGAATTAAAGATACAGTTAAATGAAGAATATATTTTTTAGGCCAAGAGACATTTGCTAGTGGCATTTTGTCTCTATGCTAATCCCTCATTAATATATAAAGAAATATTACCAAAAGTACTCAGACATTAAGCTTGAATTAATCTTAATTTCATCTTAACTCTTGAATTGTTGGGTTGTAATTTTGGTTTCATCAGAAACAAACTTGCTTTGAAAAATTACCCTCAGAAATTGTCATTTTACCAAAAATCTTAACTCAAGGTCAACTTTTTCTTTTTCTTAGGATTATTATTTTAAACCATTTTCTGCCTTTGTTAGATAGAAAGAGGTGAGTGATTACAGGGAATGAGGGAGAGAGATATTCAAAAAACTGATGGTGGGGGGTTGTTGGCATGTTAACCCTGAAGCCATGGGATGCCCCTTCCCACAGCTTTCAACCACATCTCATGGTCATCCCTCAGCAGATGTAGTCTGGGCAGTTGTCGTCGGAGTTAGCTCAGTTGCTATTATGTGACCAAAGTTTCATACTTGAGCCAACTAATGAAATTTGAGTCTTTTCGATTATTTTTATGGTTAAAAGCTCAGGAAAAGCTAGTAAGTCAGCCTTGATTTCATATTTTCATCTCCTGTCAACTTGATAAGTTGAGGACCATTAGGGAAGGTAAAGTGAAACCCTTTAAGCAGCACAAACGACAAAGGCAGCCTCTGACGTCTCTCACCAGTTCTCTCTGGATGGCGAGGATTCGGTCTCTAGCCGCCTCACAGTTGCTCCTCTTGCCCGTGATGACAATCATCTCTGAGTTACTGTTCTCTGTTGGGAGGTCGATCTTAGTGTTGGTCTCTTCACGGATCTGGAGGCATAGGCAACATTTATTATTTTCTGCCTTTAACATATTTTAAGAACTGTTCTGATGAAAGTATCTTGAGGTTTAATATAACTACAACAATAACTATGCAGATTGTTTTCAATAGACTCATAAGCTTAGACTAGAATTACTGCATGTGTGATGCAATAAAATATACACATACTTACACACACACAAACACACACACACACAAATATATGTACATATACATATACACATACACATATATACATACATATATATACACACACATATACATATATACATATATATACACACCCATATACATACACACACACACACACACACACATATATATGCACATATACATATACACATATATACATACATATATATACACACACACATATACATATATACATATATACACACACCCATATACATACACACACACACACACACACACACACACATATATGTACATATATATACACATATGTATAGAGAGAGAACACTGCATAGCTGATGAGTATCTGATAATTTTAAAGGCCTTTTGTCAAATTCTCAGACACAGTTTAAAAATCTTACCTTTTTGATGTTGGCTCCACCTTTGCCAATTATGTTTTTGTGAAACTGCTTGAAGATGGGAACAGAGAGCGAGAAGCTGTTCTCAATCTACAAAAGAAAGACAGCTGCTGTGAAGTCAAGATTAGAGAGACTGAGACAAAGAGACATTGAGCAAAAGTGGTGGGTCATACCAGGTCGGCAATAATTTTCTGGAGGAACTTGGCACATTTCTCCACCTCATTCTTCGGTCCTCTCAGCTGGACAATGTCGCTCTTTTGAGACGGGTCGGGGAAATTGATAATGACCTAAAGGTAGAATAGTAATACTGGTCAAATTAAGTTACAACTGAGTCAAAACAAATAATATTACAATGATGAATAGATAAGATTACAAGCAGTAAGGGTCAGGGTCAACATTCACCTCAGGGAACTTATCTCGAACTTCTTTGATCTTTTCTCCCTTCTGACCGATGATTGTCCGATGGAACTTCTGCTCCACAATCAGGTCTTTGGTGCGCTCGTTTTCCTGGAAACGGGAAAGAAGTGTAAGCATCAAAATGTTTTATCTTTGAATTTTTGTCAAACAGCATGATTAAATGAATGAATGAACCAACCTAAAATTTGACCCTATTCTCACCATTCTCTGGACCATCTCAATGAGTTCTCTGCGTGCCAGCTGGACCCCTTTAGGGTCCCCTTCGATCCGGACCAGACCACTTCGATCCGAGTCCTGGGGGATTCGCACAGACACTTTATACTGCTCCTTGATGCGGTTGACTGCGGGAAGGAAGAGAGAGCCGTGAGCCGTGAGGGAAGGATGGAAGAAATGAGGGGGGAAGTGCATTCTCAAACAGCATCAAAATGTTCACAAAAGTTTCCACACCACTCCTGCATCATAATTCACTGCTCCGCTTGACACTGTGAGATCTTTTCCCCACTAAAGTTCGTTTTAAGTGACATCAGTTAGGGCTGTCCACAGCCACTGTGCTTAATGACAGTTTGAATTCCTAGCTTTTTACAGCTACCTTTAAACCCCTGAAGATGATTACTGTCAATTACTATTTCCAAGTCTGAGGGGAGCAAAAGAAGACAGCAAATAAATTGAAATGCGTGAACCTGTCTTAGCTGTTAGATACAATACACTGGATGTGGTGTCTGGACCTTCTCCTAACTTAAAGTTCATATATTTAAAAACGGCTGGTCCCAGTTACATTCCAACACGTAAGCCCAGCAGAGTAGGTGCCCCAGTTTGCCCCCCCCCATCTGTTTTGTCTAGATCAGCAGATCACAAGTCTACTCACTGTTGGCCCCGTTCTTTCCGATCAGGTGTCTGTGGAAACGCTGGTCTATGATGACTTCGGTGTAGTCCATCCTCACCAGCTAAACAAAGAAGAAGATTCAAGATCTGTCACTGAATTTGTACATAGTTCTCCGTGGTGCAGTCCTGAATCCTGTCAAATCTGTCTCTTCTTTTATGTTTCTCAGGTGTTTTGTTCTACGAGCGAATAACAACACTGAAAAATAAGGTGCGTTTCACATCTAATTCATCAATTAAAAACAATAGCAACTAACAACAAGTTTTAACATATTCTGTTGACAGAAATGTCACCGGTGAACACTTCTAACACATAAACTACACTGAAGCTCAGCTCGGACCTTAGTGCAGCTGTGTATGTGTGAGCACTGACCAGGTCCTTGATGATCTCCTGTATCTGGGCCTGAGCCTGCTCCACCTCCTCCGTTGGCCCCTCCAGACTGATGCGCTCCTCACCGTCTGTAAACTCGATGTGAACCTACACACACACACACACACACACACACACACACACACACACACACACACACACACACACACACACACACACAAATAAAGACAACCTGCTCAAGGAGCTGCTTTTCATGCCTCACTTCGTGTTGATTCTCCTCAGTGTCACAGTTAATTAAAACACATCATTTCCTGCCATGCTGCTATTGCTTTTTGCTGGCAATTTCTCGTGCTTCTTCACCTCCTACAAGAGGTCTTCACACGCACTGTTCAACATTTTCTGGTCTCGTTTTACAAGATCCAACATCCCACACACTCCCTGCCGCTCCTGTCATGTTGCAGGAGCAGGATGTTGGATTTTTGTGTCAGCTCTGGCTTCTAACTCAGATGATCTCTCTCCTCACCCCCTCCCCTCTCTTGCTCTCGCCTCACCCGTGGTAGCTGCTGTGTGATCCGCCCGATGTTCTGTCCTTTCTTGCCGATGATGAAGCGATGCAGCCAGGCTGGAGCGGTCACCTCCACCACCATCACGCTCTTAGCCTGCACAGAGACCAAACTCATAGAAATCTAACCAGTCTCAAAAGAGCAAAAACTCTGAAGTGACTATGGAATGACTCCTTTATTGGCCTGAAAATATTAATGGAATAGTCTGAAGTTTTGGCAAGTACACTTATTTATTGTCTTACTGAGAGTTAGTTGCAAAGATTAATTTCACTCTCATGTCTATATAGTAAGTCTAAAGCTACATCCAGAATCCAGTTAGCTTAGTTCAGCATACAGACTGGAAATGGGGTAGGCAACTAGCCTGGCTCTGTCTGCACCTCTAAATCTCACTAATTACAACATACAAAACTACTACTCCCTTACATTAATTTGGGGACACATTTGCCTTATCCATATTCACCTCTACTCAACGTCTTTTCCTTTCTTTCAGTTGTATGCAACACTATTCATGTAAAATTAAAAATCTATTATGTACAAACTAAATAGAATTTGCATTTTAACTATTTCCATGCTGCCTGGCAATAATGTTATCTGACTTAAAAAAGCAAACTTCTAAATTTCTGATCACACTCTTTCTCCGTCCGTGTCAAACACTCCCCTCTTCCTCTCACCTTGGCGTAGACCTGTGTGAGAGCTGGTCCCAGCTTGTCAGGCTCCCCCCTGAGGATGATGGTCTCTGAGCCGGAGTCCAGCGGAGGCATCTCCACAGACACCCCCGTGGCCTCCAGGATCTCCTGCAGGGTGTTGCCCTTTGGACCTATGATGTACTTGTGCTGAGACTTCTTCACCTCTACAGAGATGGTGGTGGTCTTCCTCTTCTGCAGGATGGGAAGAGACAACATTGAAGTTATGAGCGGCATTGAAAAAGACATCTGTGGTAAGAGGAAGGGCAGCTGGAGGAAGTGGCAAAATTGAGCAGCAAAGTGAGGGATGAATGGGAACACAACAGGAGACAGAAAGAGAAATAAAAGACGGGAAACAGGAAGGACAGAGCGGATAGAGGTTGGAGTGAATAGAGGGAAAAGGTGGATTTAGAAACAGAAAGACAAGGGGTAATATATAGGCATTAAGGTGAGCAGGGGGGTTTAGACAGACAGAATGATTGAAAGCAAGAAGGCAAAAGAGAAAATTTATTTGTTTTTGTCCCTCATGCATATGCACTAAATTACATTAGCATTCTCATCCTGTTGTTCTCTGGTGAAATCCAATTTTCTCTCCATATTATCTCCGGCTTGCCTATCACTGCCGCTCATCTGGTGCCCACATACAAACATACTTCCTCTCCATGATTCATCCATCCATCTTTTATAGTTTCTTGTAACAATGATAAAACCTTCTCATTGCAAAAACATACAGGTTGCCTCAAGCTGGCATAAACTGCTGCGCAAATCACAAAACTTCTGAATGAACCAGGAACAAGAGCAGGTAGGAATGTAAACAAAAAAGTGAGACTTGTCTCATGTTTGACTCATTTTCATTAACTCTCCCTGAATTTTAGTGTTTGCTTCTGTTTCTTGTGTTGCTTTTGTGTTTCTTTCTATGCTTCCATTGATATTTTTGTGCCTTCCTTATTAAGAATCCTTTGAAATTTTGATATATATATATAAGACCAAGAATGGCTGTCAAAATACTCATCAGCAGTGATTGAATGAAAATATTTTCAGAACTGAGCAATGGTATAAATGCGTTCACGTTTATAGGCCTGGTCCCTCTATTGTGGTCCTGCCAATAGCAAATAAGCACTGGGCACAGACTGCAAATAATTTATCGACTATTACCTTTATTTTCAATTCGAATAACACAACTTAATTGTATTTAAGAGTTTTAAAGACTGTTTTGGTATTCAGGGACTGCAAAATAAGGAGAGAGAGAGGAGTATGAAATTAAAGTCCCTGACTGGCATCAAACTGTGAAAGCTGCAGGGGGCCCTTTACCATTAGTCCACAAGAAAACTCAGACAGCTTGATTGCAGCCTTTTTTTCATTGCACATTTGGAAATAAAGCTCTGTTATTTAAGCCATTGCTAAGCCGTTAATTGCTTTAAAGGTAATAAATTAAACCTTACAAAATCAATTTTAAACTCAATCAGGTGCCAGAATAAGTTAGTTAGAATAGTGTTTCATGATCTCTTTGACCGCTGGAACCCCCCCTGAGCAAACGTACCTTGTCGTCATAGATGGCTCGAATGCGGTTGACCGCCAAGGCGACAGCCTCCTTCTCCCCGGTGATGACGATCTCGTCCTTGGGCAGGCTGGGCGGAGGGATGCTGATGCGGGCGCCCGTATCCTGGCTCAGCTCCTGCACCAGCCGGTTGTGGGCGCCGGCGATGAAGGGGTGGAAGGCCTTCTCCAGGGACAGACGCTCCACAGCGCGCTTGTCCTGGTGAGTTGGTAGGAGTAGGAGGACAAGGAGGAGGAGGAGGGAGAGAGGAGTCAGCGAACGAGAGCTGATCAAACGACAGAATTTGTAAATATTGTTTTTCAAAAATAATGAAGGTGTCTCCCATGAGGGGGGATCAAGAAGTAATTCAATATTCTGTCATTAAGGTGGATTAGTAGCTATAAAGAGACAGTTTCAGTCTTAATGGCAGAGGAGGAACCAATCAAAAATACTTGATAAGAAGGTATCATTTGTATTTATTTACTCGTTAGTCCATGGCAACCCCAGACAAGCTTCAACTATTACTCATTTTTGTCCTATAGTTAAATAAAAATTGAACCACAAATTGACTGCCCAGCTGACCTGTTCAGCAGAGATGAGAAGGATCTCATGGCGAGCCTTCTCAATGCCCTCCTTCGTGCCGGTAATGCGAATGTTGGCGCTGGGGTCGTCGGGGCGTGGAATAGCGATCTTTGTGGCCGTCTTCAGCTCCAGCTCCTGCAGCTTTTCCCCGTTCTTGCCAATGACAAAACGATGGTGCTCCTTGGGGATGGCAACCGTAGCTGAGGCCTGGGGAAGTTTTAAGGGGGACATTAAGCTACGTCTGCAGTGTTAAGCAATGGAAACAGGCAGTATAACGTTTGAATGAGGGCACATTTTCTTGGACTGGTTTTATAAAGAACAAATATATATCTTTTATGTGTTCATGTTCAGACTTATCCATCAATTGTTGATATAGTAGCTTCATATTCCACATTTATTTGATAATAGAGACAAGAATATTAGTTTTGCAATTTCTCACATTTCTAGTTTCTAGTTCACAAAACTGAAATATGTGAGTTTTCCCATGAAGTGCTCACTCAGAGAGTAAGCAAAAAACAGAGTTTACAAAGAGGACAGTGTGGGGTTTGTTTTTTTTTTGCACTATTGTTTCATTAACTGCAACTCAGCTAAACAGGTGGACCTCAGTGCACCAACTGAAGTGGAAATCAGCATGTTTGCTGGAGCCCAGAAAGGCCACTCTTGGGAGCTGACAGTTATTTTTTGGCTCAAGTCTTTGTCCTAAACTGACCTGCCAGCACAGCGAGTAGTTATGCATCTGCAGCTAATACTAACTATCCTAAATATTAAGCACTGCGATATCATTTTGTGAGAATGGAAAAAAACCTTAAAAAAACAACATTAAAAGTAACAGGGTGTTGCATTTACAGTTGTCTGGTCCCATTCACCTTGGTAAATACAAATTGTTCAACAAACAGCACTTACACTGCTTGCATCAATATAGTGTCTGAATATGTATCAAGATACAAAATGCTGAGATAGGCCCTTCAAATTTGTTTGAGTTGTGGTAATTTCTGTCTCATCTCATGACAGATTGCAACAGTAAAATAAGGTTATAAAGTAATATCACCACTGTGGCCAAAGTTGCCAGGCACTTATATCAATCTTTATCTCTTTTATTTAATCGAGATTTTTTTTGATAAATCTAGTCAGAAAATGCCCCTGCCTTGCGTGTGGTACCCCTCAACCCCATAATATACACATTTAACATAAGCACGAAAAAAAATACAGCAAATTTACCTGTGTCTGCAGGCGAGCTACAATTTCCTTGCGAGCCTTCATGACAGAGTCCAGTTTGCCCGTGACCATGATGGACAGGCCCTGGTCTTTAGCCAGGGACAGCTCAATATGGGCCCCCGTCCGCTGCATGATGTCCAGGCACACTTTGGCCTCCTCGCCCTCCCCGAACTGGCTGTTGTCCTTGTAGCGACGCTCCTCCAGGGGAACATGGAACACCTGGGGGCAAAGCACGTTGAGGGCAGAGGAGGGGGGAGGCTCAGATTTCAGTTAGTGTGTCTCATTTGCTTATCTTCCAGAATATGTGCTTTTTATGAAGCAGCTTTACTGGCACTTAAATGGCTTGGGGGAAAAAAAATTACCTCCAGGAAAATAACTAAAGAGCAGATAAATACATAGCATACACTAACTCTTTTACTTTAATTCTCTTTTTTATGGTTGCATTCTGTTTAATTTTTTGGCATAAATGGTAGTCTTAGTTAGTGTCAGAACAGTTTGCAATTCAGAAACTAAGAGGAGGCAATGCAAACTTTTCTTCTTTCTTCAAGAAGTTTTTGTTCATTGACTTGTAACATTTGTGCATTTGTATATTTCTATACTTGCAAATGTCAGTGTGTCTGTTTATGTATGCGGTCAGTGGCTGTTTGACCTGGGTAATGACAGAGGCTTTGATGGGTCTGATCTTGCTGCCCCACGCTGAAGCCGGCTGCCCAGCCTTTTCCCCTGGTGCTCCCTTCTCAGGCAGCGGAGGGAAGGCCTCCAGGTAGGTGGGGATGTAGGCCTCATCCTCTGGGACACAGCCTGGCACAGAGACAAAGATAAAAAAATAAAAAATAAATAAGGATGAAGGAAGAAAACAGTATTCATGTACACAAGAAGATTTAAATGAAAGGAGCGATACCAATAACTAATAGAGAGGAGACATAACTCTGAAATCATATCTATCTCAGAGAGAAGGCATTAAGAAGTATCACGTACAGAACAAGTACACAGAAAATGCACTGCACATACATAAAGCGAAATGGAAGAAAATCTAAATAAGTTTACCTCTCCACACCTCTACTCCACACCTCACCTCTACTCTTGGGTTGATAGGTAGCCAAGTAGCTTGGGTTAGTAATATGAAAATGAGCAAAAGGCAAAAAAAGATAAGTAGATGACAGGTGGACATTACCTGTAATCTCCTGGTCCTTGAGACCACTGCGATGCTCCGCAAAGCTCTCCGGGGTCAACACTGCCACTGAGCTCATGGTTCAAGACTTATTCCGCTATTCCACTATGGTCGGGAAGAGTGATGTGCAAAAACAAGACTTAATCAAAGCCCAAATCCCTAAAGACGGAATAAGTTTCCTTATCTGCATGAAATTTCATATTCATAAAGTACTGACTGGATGATCCAACAGCCAAAAAGCCGCCGGAAAAGTCAGGCAGACGCCTTTTTCACATTGTGTCTCTTGTGCTCTTTTTCCCTCCCTCATATGCACTGTCGTATATTCTCTGGGATTGCTTTTCAACAAGCCCCAGAAGATTGAAGCTGCCTCTGTTGAACTGCTACACTGCACTGATACAGCAGCCTACACCTGAGGTGCTCCAATTAACACTTTAAAAGCCTCAGACAAACACACAGGGATCCAAATCCTTAGAGACAGGGTTATCACAAGTTATACACTAGGACCTCACCTGGACTAAAAACAACTGCTGCTGACATTCCTTGTGATACAGAATCACAGAATCTTGTCAGCACATTACTACAACCAAGTTTCCACTGAGCATTTCAAAGGAAGAACCCCCCCCCCCCAAAAAAATTGCAAATCTTTGAAGTGCTCGACTGACTGTACATGAGAGACCAACTTCATGAACACAAAAACAGTCTTGTGATTTAGGTAGAATATTTTGTTTTTATGGATACTGACTGCTGGCACGGAAATAAAATATAAATCAATTGAATGCTTAAAAGTTCACATTTATGCAATCCTCATAAAATTTCGTCATGAATTAACAGTTGTTCGAAAGAAATTAAATATAGTCTCTTACATCTTTAACTTGTTTTTCTGGTATCTAATTTTAAGAGTCTTGTTCAGAAGTAATGGCTGAGCTGTCCAGGATGTCAGGAATATTTTTTTCTCATTTATTAGCATGCATGCAAATTTATCTGTGGATCTGCTGGGTGATTTTTCTGGCTGAGCACAGTTATTATCTCTAATCTGTGAAATGTTCCATTAGTGCTGTTTCTCCTGAACTGCTGATTGTAACAATCATGTGAAATCTGCTTCTGCAGGTAAAGACCCTTCTAAAAAAAAGTACCAGACATCTCTCCTTTGTGTCTGGTACTGGTATTTTTGGAAAATATAGAGTAACACTGAGAACAAGCTGTGAAGTCAAGCAGGAAGACCCTAAGTCTGACTACAATGTTCCAAGGGAGTCCAGGCTTACCTGCAAAAGGTCAATTGCCAGAGAGTCCGTCCAGTTAGCAGCTACCGTAGGCGCTTCAGTGTGAGTGTGTTTTTCAGCTCCTGGATGTAAAAAAGTAAAAAATTAATAAATAAATAAAAGACTAAAATTGAACACTGTAAATCAACAAGCGCCACAGCACAGAGGCTGGGATAATACGGTATACACCCAGACAGCACTGCACCTTATACTGTCTGGATCGGACTCACTTTCCTCTTTTTCCCTCCCCTCCCTTCTCTCTGCCCATGGTCCCTCTGTTTTAGTTTTACAAATTCAATAGTCCAGGAAATTTGTGTGCCATTGTAACCACATGATGAAAGTATTTACTGTAGTTGGTGAACTAAAAGCATGACGCCTCATTTTTCTCTCAATACTTTTTTTCCAGTTCAGCCCCTGGTGACTTATATTGGGTTCACAGGAGAAAGATGACTGAACTGCACAGCAGCTGGTTGGTCACACATCACAAACTCAGGCTGTGCAGCCAAAGACTGTTCAATTTTAGTCTAAATTCTAGTGGAGTTCCCCAAGTTTATGATGATACCAAATATGCCAGGCTCAAATTTGGGAAAATATGTCTAAAAATAGTGTGCAAGATATATGGAGAATATTTCCATTTGATGCAACAGTACAGTCATAAAAAAAGGAAGACTTGGGTTTGAATACTTAACTCATTCAGCTTCGGGGGAGAGGTGGAACAAGCTAATGAATGATTCTGCTAGACAGTGTTGAAAAATTACATTTTAATATTCTTAGAGCTACTTGAGTGGAAACGAAAGAGTAAAAATGTATGACGAGAGGAGTCCTGAAATCTAGTGAGTACATTTAGACAAGAACTTTATATGTGTTCCACTTTAAGCTACTTTACACTTCTACACCTCTACATTTCAGAGAAAAATATAAGTGCTAATGCTTTTTAGTCAATCTATATCCATCAGTATTTATTTGACAGCTTCTTACTATTGGGAATTAGAAAAACATACATTAATGACCTTACAAGTATGATGTACTGTACAGATGAAACTACTCAATAGCAAAATGAATAGATATAGTCAGCACCACTGACACCTAATACAATAGTAAAAGGCACCTTACACATTGATACACTACTAATTAATGAATGCACTCATACGATAATGTAACTAGATAGTAAGTACTTTTGATACTTTAAGTACATTTTGCCAATATCACTTATGTGGTTTTACACACGTTGGATTTGTAGTGAAGGTCTTTTAATTGTGATCGATTTTTAAGTGTTGGTTTTGCTGGTTTGACTCAAGGAGCTCAAGCCTCCCATTGTTGGATCATCATCTTTTACCACAGCGGTACCCTGACAATTACACCGAAATCCAGCAAAGCCTGTGAAAACTTGAAAGAAACAAAGAGCCCCCTGGCTCACTGCAACACAGCCTCAAGCTTACGCGGCGTTTATACCACTGTGTCCCCGGTTCCTTGGAATAAATAGGGAATATAGACGGCGACATTAATCCAGCCGGTGCTGCCCGAGGAGCCCGCTAACGCGCCTCTCTCCGGCCGCCTGCCGTCTTTTAGCGCTAGCTTGGGGATGCGCTGCGCGGCTAGTGCTGCTAGCTCGAAGGCTACGTTATCCTCCGCTAACACTGGCGAGCACTAGCAAAAGGTATCCCGACACTAGCTAGCCGTGCTGGTTAAGCCATCGCACATCGGCGTGCTCCGACCTCGGCCGGGGATGATTAGGCGCAAGGACTTTCTGATAATCGGCTAAAACACACACACACACACACACACACAGCCGGGCGGTTAGATGACCAGCTCCGGCTCGCTAGCTCCGAGGGCGCTAACCTCGCTAACCCCGGCTGCCTCTCGTTACGATCAAACCATTTTTCTCGCCACTGTGTGCAAGATCTGACTTCCTCCACCGTGTTCGCACTCCAGTAGATTTTTTAAAAAAGGAAAACCGAACATAAATAGATGAATCCTACCTTTCAGAGAGAAAATATAGCAGAGGGTGTGTGTTTGACAGGTGATGGTGTAAACACAGATGTGATTGGTCTAGGAGCATTTCCTCCGCCGGCGGAGCGATACGAGCGCGCACCGAGACTCACCGAAGTGCGAAGCAAATGCCGCAGTATCTTTGCGCGACAGGAACATCCACGTTGAGTAGACCCGCGCGTGTTTATCTCGCCCTCCTCGCTCGGCCGCCACGATCCGGCCGGGAAAGACTGAGTCGTGGCCTCCTGACTGGTGATCGATAACTGGATCAATGAGTCAGGTTATCAGGCCCGGTAACTGATCACTTTCATCAAACTGCCGGGTCTACTTCTCATTCATACTGACCTGCTCTGCGGGAGTCAGAGCATCATTACGCCTATGAAAGTAATGTGCAGCATTGATGTTATGAAAGCCTGGTTCACCAGGAAAGGAAAAAAAGATAAATTATGCATGATGAGAATTAAAAAAAAAAAGCTATGATAATTAATAAGCATGATATTAAGTCTTAATTTTAAGTTGATTAATTAAATCAAAATCAAATTGAGATTATAATTCAAAATTATGAGATACTAGATCAACATTTTGACTGAGTAAGTGAATAATCATGTAATATCTAACTACTGATCATTTTGACTGTGAATTAACGACCGACAATCCATCGAATAATGAACTCGGGAGTCAAAATTTACTAGGCAGCAGTAAGTGTTTTACACAATAGTCAACATTTTGAGTTACGAATTAGTAAGTTAAAAACTGTGACAGCGAAAAAATGGTAGGAGAAAAAATGTTCAAAAGTCAGAGGTTAAAAAAAATGTAGGGTTACTGAATAAGAATTTTGAAGTAGGTTGAAATTTTAACTTATAAGGATGAAATGAAGATGTCAAAGGTCAATTAATGAGAAATTTTGGATCATTTGATTAAAATTATGAGATACTAAGTCAAAATTGTAGGAAAATAAGCCAGAATTTTTAAATTTCGGTCAGAATTATTAGATAATGTGTCAAAATTTTGAGTTAAAAAAAATCAAAATTAAGTGACAGATCATCAAAAGTATCATAATAAATCACAATATTAAGATAGAAAGTTGAGATTTTGGATTTATATGTTAAAGTTTTTTAAAAGTAAGTCAAAATTTTGAGACAATTAATTAAAATTCTAAGAATGTAATTTTAAATTTTAATTTGGCAAGTGTGAACTTAATCTGATTTACCAGTCACGGTAACATTTTAATTTACTGACCAAAAAACACTAAGCAAGTATTTATATGTTTATCACATCTTTTTCATATTTTTTTCCCTTAAATATTCTGCTTCTGTACATAAAATACACATTTTCAGAACTATTAATAAACTTTGTGCCAACAGTCCAAACATATTTTTTTTTTCTGAGCTACTAGGTGGAGGAAGGAGACAAAATAAAATGGAAAGATGAGGGGCGGGACATATAAAGTGGACAAGCACCTCCCTCTGTGCACCTGTGAGGCTGTAATCTAGCCTGGAGAGCTTCAATATATACATACATATAATCATATATATTTACATAAAGAATATATGATAATCATATACATTTATACAAATATGTATGATTATCATGTAATATTCATTTACAAGCAGTGATCATCAATATGTCATACCACTGCTTCTTAAAAAAATAGTTTATCACTGTTTAATTCTGAAATAAGCAAAGACTGTACTTTAGGTAAAAACCATATAAAACATAATGCTCGTTTAACATCAGACACTATATATAACACTGGTTTGTGGGGTATCCCTCGATTGTAGGAATAAAAAAGTGGTTGAGGTTTACATCAAGAGCCGGAAATTACGAAGTTGCGACATATTATCTTTCAAAATAAGAGTCTCCATATATTCAAAACAAGATTTCTGTTAGGAAATGTAGGATAAAATAGAAAACATTATCACACGAGAATAAAAGGATGAAATATACATGATTTGAAGAAAAGATGTATAGATATATATGGATATAATATTTTACTGTAAAGAGTTTTTATATGTATTGTATGTTGCACGACTTTTACACAGTTCTCTGTTTTCAATCTTGAGAATCTCGTGCAAAAATATATGGGGATGATATTAATGGTAAATTTTCTATGCGTAAATAGATGTGTGTATAAATTAGTCAGTTTTTTGGTTACCAGCACTGTAGCACTATAAAGCATTCCCTGTCTTATTTTCTTTTATATCTTATTCTTATGTATTACGTTAAATCTATTTTACTCTATCTTCATTTAGTGCTATCAGTTATCATTTTTACTGATTCAGGCTGTCAGTTTTTTAATCAAGGTTTTCATTCTTTTTGCTATTGAATGAGTTGGCTTTGATTTGCCCATCTTAAATTAATTCAAAATCCGATTATCGCACATCACAAATGTATGTTATTTATAAACTCAGCTCTACTTTAACATTATTGTCCTTAACGGAAAATTTGTTTCGCAATGAAACATAGAGCAGACAAACAAACCTGAACATTAAAACGTAATAAAATTCATGAAGCGTATGATAAAAGTTAGCAACACAGTTTACAAACTTAAATCCTTTAAAGAAATTCAAATTAAACAATGCTGATCATTCACACCATTGCCCGACTCATCCGGAGCATTTTACGGTTTGAAAACATAAGATTAAATTCGTGTGAAGTTACAGTTATAGAATAAATAGTCTGCTGCTTGTGTGTATACTTAAGATCTACAGCCTTCGGTTTTTTCTTTCCAGACATTAAGCATTTCTTTGTAACATTATAACATTTTCCTGCCTACGTCGTCTAAAGCAGGTACTTGTTTTATTTTGAAATCACTTGCGGGAACCTCCAACATACTACACGTGATTTAGCGGTTTCAGCCTTCTGGGTGTGTGTGTGTGTGGGGGGGGGGTGTGTTTTGGGGGGGGGCTTTATTCCCACCTACCTCCCTTTTCCTCCCTTCACACACTGGAAGCGGGTAACAAAGAGGAGACAACAACGGGGGATGATGGGCGCTCAGACAACATCCCTGTCAGCCTTCGCTTCAACGTATTGAATGATCTTAGGCGCTTATTTAACTTTAGAGTCCATTAACGCAGCTGCGCCCAGGACCGATTTGAACCTAAAGCT
The DNA here is from genome assembly GCA_016859345.1 of Istiophorus platypterus. NCBI lineage: Eukaryota > Metazoa > Chordata > Actinopteri > Istiophoriformes > Istiophoridae > Istiophorus > Istiophorus platypterus. The sequence goes on along the minus strand of CM029132.1, from coordinate 7,883,317 downwards.
TTCTTTCCCGGAGAAGCGAACTACAGTATGTTGGGCTGCCAGCGCTAGAGCCGAATGACTGAGGGGACACAAGCAGACATGTCTGAATCATATCGGTGAGTTTTCGCCCCTGCGATTCGTGTTTTTTAGGTGAAAATGGTTCATTATTGTTGAGCGTAGCAAGTGCGGATTGGTTGACTTTTGCGGTCGAGTCCGTGAGCACCTGTTCCCGTTTGGAAAACCGCTGAAATTCCTGGAAACGGTTTTATAAAACCGTAGTGACATTGTTACACTGTAAAGTAATTTTTATATATCTCTGGGATAACTGCAGCATTTTCTTTTGTATAATACTCTGACTTTTACATTTTCCTTTTTTTTCCCCATAATTTTTATGGACTAAAGCCATATATTAAACGATTAAAAATATTACCAATATAGAAAAACACCGATTATGAAAACATTGCGAATAGCCTTGGCACTTAATCAATCCTTATTTATGAATATTTTGTCATCACTAAAAGTGACACATAGTAGGGGAGACCACCATTGTCAGTAATGGTGTCTTAAAACTGTGATGTTTCCGTAGGGCACCGTCATATAAAACGTAAACAAAATATTTACATTCGCTTGTTTATGGGGAGGCTTTTCTTGCACATCTTGTGTCACCATAGGAACCTTATATCTTTATTTTTTTTCCTGCAATCCCACCCCTGGTGTGTGTGTGTGTGTGTGTGTGTGTGTGTGTGTATGTATATATTTTCCTTTCCGACACACCTTTTCCGTCTCCTCTTCCTGGCCAACGTGGAGCTTACAGGCAAATCACAAATATTATACTGGGTTGATGTAAGACAAGCAAGAGTGGCCCTCTCGGAGCCCACCTACCCATTTTATTTACACACACACACACACACACACACACACACACACACACACACACACTCTGACCCATTAGTCTCTAGAGCAGATGGTATACTGTACACACACACACACACTCACACACAGTACTGTGTCAATGGACACCCTCTTAAGGATTGTTCTCGAGCTGGTCTGATTTTAGGGCTCACACCACATCTGATATGTATTGGATTTAACAGGACAAATACAGACAAATACACTTAGTGGAATGAATGGCTGGCCCACTGACCCAGCCAGAGTGTGTCGAGTCCAGTAGACCTAATGATGCCACTATTGAACTAACCAGGTCGGAAGAGCAAAGGGAGACAAAAGACTTGAAATCTGATGGGGGCTGGCTAAAAGAAAGTCTGTGTGTGTGTGTGTGTGTGTTGTTGTGTGTGTGTGTTTGTGGGGTGGGGGTTTGGGGGTAATAACCTCACGGTTACTCTGTATCTGGTAACACACATATCAGAATGTGTGTCTAGATAAGTGCTTGAGTGTACAGAACCTCCTATTACAGGTTTATGTGTCACCCCGTGGACAATCGTGATAACCAGAGAGCCAAAACTGAGACCTTTAAAAACCTACATCACAACCGCACACACCCACATACATACATTCCAGTAGTATTTCTTGTTTCTTATTGTCTGAGTTTCATGTCTGAAGAAAAGTCTTGAATTGGGATTCAAATGTCAGAAAATTATGGATGTACAGGTCAATGGTGCTGGGTCATAAAAGCGGCATCCTTTTTTAATCAACTTCATGATGGTTTTATGCTTTGTCATTTTTCAGTTTTTCAATACACGACTGTCAGTTAGCCAAGAGACATTTACCTGTCAGACTGAAATGTGACACCCTATCTTTCTCTTAGCTCACTGACTGTGCAGCATGAGCTCCCCTATTCTGGTCAGACAAGCTGGTTCACTTCTCTCCATAACAAACAGCTACAGGTTGTGTGTTGTTGAGCCTTAGTGAGATGTTTGGAAATGACTTTGAAGTCGAGAGCCAATCATAGTAGGTTACGGTCTGTGATGCTTTCATTTACCTCCTGGTATTAGGCAGAGCTTAAAATTGAAATTACAGGCACTTTAAATCTAAAGGAACAGCCTCTAATCTCTCATAAAGCCATAAACCAGTTGGTCAATTTCCCATTAGGGGGTGCTCTGTCGATTTAATTTTGCTCGAGGGACTTGCGGGGGACAGATTAAAAAAGTAAAGGTTAACGTCAAGGCTGCAGAGGCAGACATATCGTGACTTTTTTTTTCTCAATCTATAAATCTTTCTCCACGTCATTTTAAACATGTTCCGTGTGCAAGTACATTCGGAGCAACGGAAAAAAACAACGAACTCAGATTCCTTGTATAGATTATTCGACTGATCGTTTCAGCATTTTCTCTGAAACGGTTAAGTCTATTTATCAGTTAGTCTATCAACAGAAAATTTTTCAACTCCATCCACAAATCATTTCAGGCCACTCAACAAATAGTTTAGGTGATATTTCAGTCTGAACCAAAGTGATGGACCAATATTGACATTGATTTTTTTCCATCCACAAAACCACATCACTGGCTTGGCTAAAAAAATATATATACTTGGGTTTATATGGCTGCCAGCTGTGAGCAAGCCTCTCTGTGGAGACTGAATGATTTATCAACTAATCTGAGACATACTCACTACATTCATTGTTAAACTGCTGTTTGTTGCTCGATGATGCATGTTTGATGCTAAATACTTGCAGCTGGCTGTAAAATTTATTCATCAAAGAGTCACACAAAGCAGCGCAGTCACGTCTCTTTCTGTATCTCTGCTCTCTTTTCCCCATGAGTCAGAGGACGACTAAACCCGGTTCAGTTTGGTGTTGAATCAGCTGTTGTACACACATCAAAAAAACATATGGTGAAAAGAATCTGCAGCACGGCCATTTGGTCACCCAGAATGGAAACTGAATTTTATGTTATCGTCATCATATTTCTTTTTATGGACACTTGCAGACTGAAAAAAAGGTTCAGAGTGGTTTGTTCGACTGACTTATTTGAATGACTAGAGTGCTTTGACTATGGAAATTTGACAAGGATAGTATCAGTGTAGATTTAGTTAAAGCAAGAGTGTGTGTGTGTGTGTGTGTGTGTGTGTGTGTGTGTGTGTGTGTGTGTGTGTGTATGTGTATGAGGGCAACATTTCCAGATTTGTCATGTGGTCACAGAATTCATAATTGTAATTTTTTTGTATATAAGTGACAGTAATACACGATTGACACCTTTTTTTTTCAATGTGGATGTCTATATAAAAATCACTCACAATAAAGAAAAACAATTTAATGTCGAAAGCACCTGTAGAACCACAAGTTGTGCAAACGCTCAAGGTGTTTAAGAATTTGTATGAGCACGTGTGCACTGGCTGGAAGGTGAAACTACTAAAAGGGACTGAGGCTGTTCAACCTGTTGGGGCAACTTTTTTCAGGTTGGCGGGATTACTAATGAAGCCTTGATATTGTGGTTAAACTATGGTTAATTATTAATTGGAGTGAACCAGTCTGTCATTTAATCATATAACACTATTCAAAGTGTCAGCTTGCTACACTGGCTTTAAACATTATACAACAACAAAACAAAGGAGGAACCGACATTGTATATGCTACTTCCCCGTGTCCTCGTAGGCAGAAGTCCAAGTTGAAGTTATATCACATATGAAAATAAATCTTTTCAGAGTTTCCAGAGTTAGACTGTTGTTACTGTCAATGCCAGCCCATCAGCATTTCCTTTCTGATACTGCTGATACATTCAAGCCTTTAGAGCAGTAGATTGATAAATATGCTCCTGGTCTCTGAGTCATTATTAAGCAACAGTTTAAGAAATTGCACAGAGATGTCAGAGAAGATCACTTTGGAAAAATCAATGCTCTTTAGCTGTAGCTGGATTCACCTTCCCTGCATCAACCCTGCAGAGAAGAAAACTGACTTGTCATGTTCAGCCACTTGGCTGGTTTGATATTAGCTCGTTTTATTTGTGGGGACGTATTTTCACCAGGAAGGAGAGGGCTCTTTAATGTGCAAAGTTCATTTTCCTCAGAGGCTTTACACTGCAGGATTTGTTACAATGAGCTCAAAGTTTGATTTTAGGATTATACTGAAATGGAAATACTGAACTGTGTAATGTTTATTGCCTCATTGCAAGTGTTTGTTTCAACTATAGAAAATGACTATAATCATAGTGAATCGTGCCTTTTTTTAAAGGGTCACAAGCCAAAAAGGTTGAGAACCACTAACTTAGGGCTTTAAGGCGTTCACCATGTAATTGCAACATCCCTATTTCAAGCCAGGCCAGGCTGTAGTCAATTCAGATCTCTTTCTTCCCTGTCAGCTTATATGTCCAGTGTCCAAAGACACAAAATAAAGATGCAAAATCCACAGAAACTTGAAATAAAGCAATGTCTACTTTTGTCTCCATATAAAGGTTTTGGACTTATTTTTGAGGACTGAGTACATCAAAGTGGAATTATCTCTAACAGATATATAATATATAAATGTTCTTCTCTCATCTCTGTAATGTTGACAGTTTAGTCTGATGAGTGTTGCAGCATCTAAATCTATGAATTGCTATTATTAAATCAGACATTACATTTGATATAATATCAGACCGGTTTTGAACTTTCTTTTCCTTTCTCTTTACTCATCAGGTGAAGATGATCAACTCACATTGACCTTTGCCCTCAAAGCCTGACCTCTGACTGGTCAAGGACTAGAGTGAAACACACCATTAGAGAAGCTACAATGTCTGTCCAGGAAGCATCCCAACTGCCCACATTGACTTTACCTCTCAAACCCGAGGCCAAGCAAAGACCGGACATACCCCCAAAACCGTCGGCACAAACCAGCTCCCCTCCCCTCGGAGACAGAGGCGGCGGCACAAGCCTTTCTGGTGGGAAAGTCAAAAGGATTGTAAACAAGTTTAGCAAACAAGAGTCTGCACTGAAAGAACCCAAGGAACACTCCACCAATGGTACCTCAGACCTCACGCTGAGTAAGCGGTTCAAAAGGCCGCCCACCATAAAGCCTAAACCAGGCCGCACCAGTCTGCAGCTTCAGATAAGGGGAGAGCAGGTGCCTCCGCTGCCTTTGAAGAGGAGTCGCTTACTGCAGAAACAGAGGGAGAGTGTGGGGGGAGAGGAGGTGGATGGCATCAGTGTGGAAGGAGGTCGATCAGGTATGGTGCATTTTAATTTGTTTTTCTGTTTGGTTTATTCTGCTTTTTCATATTTTGTTTTTGTATTTTCCTTTTGAATAAATTTCCACATATGCTATATACGTTTCATGTTTTTGGCCATAGATTGTTGTTGTCATGTACTTTCTGAGCCCTGTGAGGTTAATGCCTAAGTATCAAAATTTCCTTTAGAATAAGTTAAAGTATTTATTACATGATTACTGAAAAATATTTTAAAAAATAAGCAGAGATTCAGACTAGGCAGGTATCCCTTGGCATTAGGAAGCTGATCTCTTGATAATGGAGTATAAGTGCTGTTCAGAGCCTCAGTCCATTTAAAGCTACTTTATGGAACTTTAATACTGCAAGACAAAGATTAAATGACACTGTAAATTGTATTTTACTCTCAAGCAGAGTTAATGCATGATCTGTGAATTGTAAATGAGTGCGTGCAGTTGTGTGGGAGCTGATCTGTACCAAGGCCATAGACAGGCTGCTCACTTTCTTGCTTTGTAATACTGATCAACTTTTTCCTGACTCAACAAAAGAGGAACCCAAAGAAGTGACATTTTATTGGTTGCCTGATTAAATATTTCCCTCCTTAGTTACACATACTAGTACTTCCTTGTTTTGGTTCCCTGTAAGAGACAGGAAGTATTTAAGTGGGCCAATCTTTATCAATGTATACTGATCTTTAAAAGGAAAGGATGCTTTAAAGGGAGACATTGTCTTTATTGGTGATTATGGCTGCAACAAACAGTAATATTCACTGCAATTTGTTTATTGTTTACTTGTTTAGACTAAAAATAAAAGAAAATAGTAAAAATGGCAATCACAGTTCCCATGGTAATGTCTTCAAATATCACATTTTGTCTGACCAACAGTCTAAGAACCCAAACATCACAAGAATATAAAACAGAGAAAAGTAGCAAATTCTCATATTTGAGAAACTGGAGCCAGAGGATGTTTTGCATTTGGGCCTGAAAATTAACTGAAACTATTAATATGATATTGGAATAACTGACTGCTCATTTTCTGTAGTAGACTAACTGAATAATCAATGAATCATTTCAGCTGCAAGAGTGAAATCTGAGCAATTATGAAGCTTGAATTAAATCTAACTGTAACATAAGCAATAAAATAAAAGTACAATGGCCTTTTGTTTTCCTTTTGGTTTGAGTTCAAAGAAAAAAAAGACATTACTACTTTTCTCTGACTTTTTTTATTTGCCATATATAATATCACTCACTGACCCGTTAAACTTTGTCATAATTCTCCATTCTCATTCCTCCACCTCCTCCGTTTCCTTCTGTCAATATTGGAATTTTCCCTCACAATGATCCAAACTTTCCATGAATATTTGAAGACACCACTTTCGCTGTGCATAGTGATGAACTGCTGACTCGACAGTCCAGCATGTGCCACGATGAAAGCAGATGGGGGAAAAAAAAAGCTTTTAAACACTGTGAGCTTCCCCGAGTGGGGATACACAAGTAGGAAAAAGGCGGACAGGAAAGAGCTGCTTCACACCAACACCGAAATAAGGAAGAACCAAAACATTTTAGAGAATTTGACAGTGATTTATTGTCCTCCCTTATCATAAACATTTCAAAGCAACTAACATGTGGTGCCTCTTTTTGATGTAGCACCTGATGGAAAGGAGGTGGACGTTCAGCTGGATGGAGGAGGTGAAACGGAGGCAGAGCAAAGTCCAGACACCCCCCTCAGTCCCTGCTGCGACCCAAGCTGCAGCTGTGTGTGCCACTTCCAGCGGCCTGGCATGAAACTGATATGGGTTCCACTCGACATGGAAGAGGCTGGGCAGAAGGATGGAGGTGGAGAGGACAACGAGACTGATGTGGAAGAGCAGAGGGAGGAGGAGGGGGATGACTGGGAGGAGTATGAGGAGGGAGAGCTCGGAGGGGAAAGGGAGGGTGAGGCCGGGGACGAGGTGGACAGGGTTTCTGCGGTTGATGAGAGTGAGGTGTCCAAACAGGAAAAGGCAAAGTTCAACCAGTCCTTGGATGTTTTGATCGCCGAGGGTCACAGGAGGCGGTCGGACCCAGGGCCCCACAGCGTCCTCACCTCCCTAGCTGTCACTCGCTCCGAGTCTCCCCCTGTTCCCCCAAAACGAGCTAAGTCACCCCCAGTCAAGCAAATACCCGCCCAGAACGAAGAAGACAATATTTACGAGGCCACGCTTCCAGTGGTCGACCCTGCTCCTAAAAGGACCACAAATATGTGTAAGGAGCAGGGTAGTTCTGTAATCCAGGTGCAAAAGCCAGCCCGTCGGTCCAAAATGTCCTCCAGCACCTCAGATCCTACGTCTGAGTTTCAGGCGAACAACGAACCAAGCCTAAGCGCACAGGAGGTGCTGCCCGCCATCCCGCCGAGGGTGCCTCTGGTTCCGGGCAGCCTCACGCCGGTGCACAGAGGCGGCATTCCTCTCCCTCAGCCCACGCTGGAGGAGTGGCGCACCTTGCGACCTTCGTCACCCTGCAGCTCCACTGCCAGCGGGCTGAGCCCCCAACGAGCCGTCACGCCACCCCCGACCAGCCCCCTCCTCTCTCACAGACCCCCACCTCCACCACCAAAGACAGATCCCCGGAGGCTCAGCAGTGCCTCACTGCAATCCCTTACACATAGGAAAGGTTTGTACTGAACAAACAGCATCATCTTTGCCTGAGATGAGCTATGATTGATTCACAAGTTGTTAATTCTCTGTGTAATTGAAAGCGATGACACCATTTACTACTTTTTAGAAGGAGAGGAGAATGGGAGGAATGACGGAGAGAAAGATGACCTAATGGAAGAACTGTGAGTTGTAACTCGGGGCACCCTCTCTGACCCCATACATTACTTCTTGCTTCCATTTTTAAAAGGATAAGGCTGACGATACTCCATGTTTGTCTGTATGTAAAAAAAAAACGCATGAAAATACTACTGAATCAATCCTGTTAACAAGTATTGTCTGTGTAATGTGTTCCCTGTTACACAGGCCACCATTTTTGTCAAAAACTACTAGAAACATGTAAATGACCCGCTGCGGTGCACTGTTAATCAATGCCACATAAACCATCCTGCTGAGAAAAAAAATCACTGGTGCACTAAATGTGTATTAATCCACAGATGAAAATACTTCACAACATTTGCTTACAGAAGTAAGATAGTATTCAGAGAGAGAATAACATGGTGTTGGTTTTTGCCTTTTTGTTGAATTTGTTGATAACAAGAAAAATATGGAATTTCACCAGACTTACCCTTCAAGTTAGTATGGTTTTTTTGTATGGAGGAATGAACAGCAGTGTCGTTAGCTCTTTTGTCCTCGACATTTTGGTTCCATTTCATACTGGTTGATCCCTTTTGTCCCCTTCTCATACTTCCCGTTCCAGGAATAGCTCCCTCAGGAGAGGGTCTTTGTTCAGCTGGGAGTCCCGCCTGCAGGATGGTAAGGCTGACACCTGCAACAAAGAGGAGATCGAAAGTATCACTTGTAATCTTAGCGATGCACCTTAATAATCGTGTCTGGGATTGGCTTGCCTGTACCACGAACTGGGGACAATGTGTGTACTGGTTACATACTGGAGGTGTCTGTTTCTTGTTGCCCTCAGAGCCTCTGTACCAGACATACCGCGCCGAGGTCATCACCAAGGAGATCAGACGCCAGACGGTTTGCCGTAACATCAGTAAGACCAGTGCGGACTATGCTATGGACTTTACTGCCCGCCGCCCTGGGACTGGCACTGGTACTGTGATCGGAAATGGACAACGCAGGAGCAACCCTGTACCCACACCGGGCCAGAGCACTCTGTGGCAGGACCTCCCAGTTGTGCGGGAAAGCGGAGTGCTGGAGCAGCTCACCCCTGAACAGTGCAAGTACCAGGAGGTGAGAGGTTTAAAGAGAGGAGAGGAGGGAGAGGCTAATATACAGAGGAGAGATCCCATAAAGAAATGGGGCAAAGAGGAGAGAAGCTGGAGATGCTGCATCAACTCGTGAACCAAATCTTAAAGTAAAAACGTCATGTTTTTGTATGAATTAAAGTCCGTCCACCCTCACAGTACTGCTCACTGTGGTAACATATTGATTTACCATATCTGAAGTTCGTTAAAGCTTCTACAACTTTTTTTTCCCAAAAGAAATATTCTTTAAAGTACAGGTGATACCATTAAACGTCTTGTGTAGTACAAGATTCGAAAACTACTCGATTTACTTACTTTCCTGTTATTTCCAGGTTTTTTAAGTTGCCTCTGGGGACTTATTCGGGAAAAGCCTGGCTAATCTAATACAGAATATAACGGTTGTTCTTACCGATGATCATCTGAAATTGTGTAAATAGTCGTGAGTCATGTGGAGCAATGAGTCTCTGAAAAATATTCAGTTTGGCAAAATACCAACATTTGCATCCTCGGAAAGAAAGTCTTGCATATATTCTATATAGGAAAACTGCAGTTACAAAGACCTTTATTATGTTGTCTCTTTTTCTTAATTCTTTGCTTATTTACTCATTGTGACCCACCACAGTATCATTTTACTTCTAAAGTTAATATTTGTGTGTTTTTCCCTTGCAGAGTATGTTTGAAGTTTTGACATCCGAGACCTCTTACCTCCGATCCCTGCGAGTCCTGACCGGACATTTCCTGGACAGCCGGGAGCTGGAGGAGACGATGATCATCAGGGACAAGAAAACCCTCTTCTCCAACATCCTGAGGGTCCGAGAGGTCAGCGAGAGGTGAGGAATGGCAGCAGGAAGGATGAGGGGAGATAGAGGAAAGGGTAAATTGGAAGATGACTTATGACTTGAACTGCCGCAAGTCATTTGCGGACTTAAGGCCATGATGTGGTCAATTGTTGCTCTTTATCGTCCGAAAAGCTTTTACTAGCGAAAAACCCTTTGCTGTCTGACTCCGAAAGGTTCTTGAAAGACTTGGAGGACCGCATATTTGAGGGCCTTGTCTTCAGTGACATCTGTGACATTATCCACTACCATGCCCAGCACAAGTTCCCCGTCTACATCGACTATGTTCGCAACCAGATCTACCAAGAAAAGACCTTCACTAGCCTCATGTAAGGAACAGCAGCCTCTCTTCTCTGTCTGAATCAGTTGCTTTCACAGAATTTAGTTGCGGATGTGAAGCTAAGACGAGATAGGTCTGCAGGAATCAGGAATTTGTTTTAACTGTGCCGTCTTATTCCTTTATTATTTTCAATCATCTAAACTCGCAAAAGATGACTTAAGACTTTTTTCTCCCTCCTTTTATATGCTCCATAAGAATAGGAAGAGTAAATCTGCATTAAATGGAATTAATTTGTGCATATGTGCATAAATAACTGTGTGCCTTTTCTGTATGTCGGTGTACAGGAAGAACAACACTCAGTTTGCTACAGTCATCAATCGTCTCCAAGAGTCGCCTCAGTGCCAGCGGCTGCCCTTCATGTCCTTCTTGCTGCTGCCCTTCCAGCGAATAACACGCATCAAAATGCTCATTGAGGTGGGCGACATCTTGGGGCAACTAGTAAAATCTCAACATAGAAATTTAATGCAGACAAACAGAGCACGAGGACAGGAAGCACATAGAAAACAGCTAGCCAGGCTCTTTGTCTGACTATTGTTCACTAATAAATATCTAACCAGCTAAACCAGCACTGGTTATTTCGCTAACCAGCAAAATATATCATATTTATATTTCTGTTTCAGTCATATTTATTTATTGATTTATTTTAACTTTGACCAGAGCAAGGCTACCTTTTTCCCCTGCTCCCAGTCTTTTTGCTGACCCAGGCTAATCCCCTTCTGGCTCTAGCTTAATACATAATGGAGAGGCTGGAGAGGGGTATCGCAAATAAAATTAGTGCCCAAATTGTCGACTTATTTAAAACAGGAACATAATCATACGCACATCTATGCTAAGCCTGGAAAACAGCTTAATTGAACAAGTAATGACTGCACACTGACTCTAAAATACCGATTTAATCAAAAAAGACAATGTTTCAAGCCCGTTTGGAAATGTCTAAATAAATTTGTGGTCATGAGTCAGTGTGCAACTGGTTATTTTTTAACTTCAGAGGTAGAAACGTGGCTATTCTGCTTTTTTTCCTCTTTTCTTGAGAGGAAAAAGCATGAATACAATGCACTTAGCTGTTGCAACCTTGTGTCTAAACAAAATTCTTCAGTACATTTTGTATATATGACCCTGAGCTATTGAAAGGCCATAGTCCGAGTTCATCACGGTGCATTGCTGTGTGGAATGTCTTCATTCCAGCATAATCTTCCCCAATCACATACAGCGCTACCTCTTGACCTGTAAGCAAACACACATTGACGCACCTTGTCTCAGCCGTGCAACCTTGTTTGCATTTAGATGGAAAAAAGCATCCTGTTGTTGCTGTTTTTCCGTTGTAGAAATGGAAAGTTGTTGTTTGTCCTTGCAGAACATCCTGAAGAGGACAAAGGAGGGGACGAAAGAAGAGGAGACTGCCTCCAAGGCTTTAGCTTCTGTCTCGAAGGTAAACATCCCTCACTCCTCACCCTCTTCCTTCTGGTTACAAATTCATTTTAATCATTTTGACTTTCGGGTGCTTCACATGCCTCTGGAAGTTTTACGGCAGCCATTGTCTCACTGAAGGATTTCCTATTGCTAAAGCTCTGCAGTGAGAGTGACTCATGCATATATGTCACTGAGGACAATGGCAGAATGAATCCACTCACACAGAGAGGGGTTTTTGGATTTTTTTCAAGAGGGTGAGCCTGAGACTCCCAGTGAGACACAGACAGTTTAATATAATTACAGCTAATGGAACTGTGAGGTTTTTAAGTGATAATGAAACTCTTGACTGATCTTTTCTCTCTCTTTTTCGCACTTGGAATTACAAAGATCATTGACGAGTGTAACACTCAGGTGGGGAAGATGAGGCAGATGGAGGAGTTGATCCATGTCTCTCAAACACTGGAGTTCGACAAGCTCAAGGTAAACTCAGGCAACGGTTAATGTGTCCATGATTTGAGTTCCTCAGACACTTGTTTTGAAAACAGGTAAATGTTTCTGCCTTTGCTTCTGTCCTGAACAGGCCATCCCGATCATTTCTCAGAACAGATTTCTTGAGAAGAAGGGAGAGTTGCAGGAAATGTCCAAAGGGGGCACTCTCTTTAACATGAGGGCAAAGTTCACCCCCGTCTACCTCTTCCTCTTCAACGACCTGCTTATCATCGCCGTCAAAAAGAGGTGAGGCATTGATCGGTGTTAGTGTTAAGCGTCTTTGCTAATACGTAATGGGGCAGAGTTGAAAATCAAAGTGACAGAAAACCTTGTTCTAGCAGCTGCTGCAAAACAACAGATGTAATGTCACCTTCCCCAGTAAGTTATACTGTAAGCTGATGTTTAGACTAGCCTCGGGATAGGTGTCAATTCAGGGTTACACATTATACTATGCATTAAAGATTATAAATTATGGTTTATCATTAACTTTATTAACAATAATGGCATTAACACGTGATTGAGGAGGAGTGGTCTGGAGAATGACCTCACTGTTCAGCTAGATGTCTTATATTGACGCTGTAGAAATGAGATTGCAGTCTCCTTGGCGGCTCTTCAGCCGTCTCTGTTGACAAGCTGTCATAATGCCACTGTGGACAATGATGCATATTATATGAAATACAGCTATTATTTCCTATAGCTGCAATGCAGATGAAATTCAGTTACACCTCCCATTTAAGCCATGTAATTCAAAGTCAAAATTTACATGCAAAACAACAGCTTACCTCTTTTTCTTCAACAGTGGGGAGCGTTTCGTGGTTATCGACCACGCCCACCGCTCTCTGGTGCAGGTGCAGCCAGCAGATGAAGGCGGGAGCAGTGGGGGCCCCTACGAGCACTGCTTCAACCTCACTCTGCTGGAGAACTACCAGAGGCGCATGATGGAGCGGCTGTTCAAAGCTCCCTCCCAGTGAGTAGTCCTTAACAAAACACAAGCCTCATTTCCAAGGCTTTACAGGCCCGTGTGAAGTCGGAACATCAGGCATCCTGAGACATGTCACAAACCTGAGGCGATCACTATTATTTTTATTTTTACTTTTATTTTTTACAAGCTAACTGTTTTTGACAATAGGTCAGACATGCACAGGTGGATGGCAGCTTTCCCCAACCCCACCAACCCAGACAGAGACGAAGACGAAGTGATTTACGAAGACTGGGGTGAGGAAGCACAAAAAAGCACACAAAAGTGTTGCATCATATTTACCTTAGACAAAAAACTGATTTTATAGCCATAGTTTTCACAGCCGCATGTGCGTGTGTGTGTGTGTGTGTGTGTGTGTCAGACTGTCCACAGGTGCAGTGTGTGGAGCCCTACATTGCCCAGCAGGCAGACGAGCTCACCCTGGAGCCCACTGAGATTGTCAATGTCATCCGCAAAACCAATGAGGGTAAGAATGTGCTGGGGGATATCCGGGGCCAAAGAAAGGGTTTTTTATTCAACACCATCACAGAAACAGGCTGGCCTTGTAACTTCAAAACATGATAAGAGAAGACTATCACATTCAGGATTGCAAGCATTTCCTCTAATACATCACACGTCGGCAGCTGAAACTGCACAAAGTGAAAATAAACTCTGCTTGCGTCAAATTACGACACCATTTTTCCTTTTACCTGTTTGACATTGTCAGTGTTTGTGGTTCTGTATAGACTAAGGCGCTTTAAAATGCAGTACAGACAGGGTTCCTATAAAAAAAAAAAAGTCAAATGTACTTCCAGGACTTTATATCATTAACCTGCCTTCTCCCTTGACTCTGCTTGTTTATACACCCTGAACCTCATGACTGCATCAATCCTCAACCCTCCAACTTAGCAGTTTATTGATTTGTTTCGTCTTCTTGCATGAACAATACAGAGACCTCCAATCTACCCCTACTTGTTCTCCTCTCCCCTCCTTCCTCCCCGCTCCTACTTCTCTTTTTCACAGGCTGGTACGAAGGGAGTCGTCTCTCAGATGGTCAGAAAGGCTGGTTCCCCATAGGAAACGTCATAGAGATCACCAACGAGCATGTGAGGAGGAGAAACCTCAGAGAGCGCTACAGGGTCATTCAGGCTGCGCAGATAGTTGCCAGAAAGTCCCGCACTGTTCATTAGGGTCAATGGATCAACGATGTTTACATTTAATCATTTTTTAAAAGGACGATAAATAGAAACCCTTCGGAAGTGACCTCTTCACAAAGTTTGTTCAGGGACTTTATTAGTTTTATTGTCAGTTTCTAGTAACCAGGAAATGAAAGTTAAAGAGAGAAGGACGATAATCACAGGACGTCATAACAGACCTCCAGTCATCACCTTATTTATATTACCTGTGTATGTTTGTGTGTGTGTGTGTGTGTGCACTTCGGCTGGGAACTTTAAGTGGAACATTTATGACTGATGCTAAAAGAAACTGTGGCATGTGCAGGTTTGCATTCAAGCGTCTCCAGCATTTCAGCTGTAGAGTTTACCTTTTCTCGTGAGCATGTAGACCTGCATTAACGTCGACTCGTGCACTGCTGTTAAAATTCCAAATTCACATGCTAATCATTCTTCACATAGCTGGACCAGACTTTACAAATGTCAAATGAGCTGGTAAGAAAAAAAAAGGTGGGTATTCCCCTAAGCACCTCATCTGTCAGTGTCATCACACAGTCACACTCAGGTTAAATCCTCTCATTCCTGCTGCGAATAATGACCTGGACTGTGTCACAGAGTTTACCAGAATAAAGGAAGTGACACATTATGAAATAAAATGAAAAACTTGAGACTGATTCAACTGAGTTAACATTTAAAAAGGAATCTCGTCTCACCAAAAGACAAACTGATAAAGACTCTAGTCAAGTCAGTGCATTTGGATAAACTCAGAACACAGAACACCACAAGAGGCATCTGTTGTGATCATATCAAGCACAAGCGCTTTGACAATGCATTTAAATGGTGGCTGACCTGTGGCTGTTAATGATGTTTCAGTAGCTGTTGACTAGCTTGTTAGCTTGTGTAACTAGCCAATGTGAAATAGTACTATAGCTCCCTCTGCAGCATGTTGCCAGTGAAGAGTTTGTATTTTTTGTGCATAAATTGTAAATGTACCAATGTTGTAAATAATGAGTGGGAGGATTCTCCCCTTCAAAACACTAGTAGTGCTTTTAATTAAAAAAAAATTTAAAAAAAAAGTTGTTTTGTTTTTTTTTAGCTACAGCAGGTATTTGTTTCTAAGTAACAGGCTGAACTGTGGGTAATTTTTATTGAACACTAATAGAAAATAAGTCATATGTGCAATACTCAAAATGTAGACACATAAATACAAGAAATACTGTTTTCATTTTCGTCCAAGTGGAGAAATAAATTTGCATCCTGGTAAAAAAAGAATGTTTTGAGGGAAACGTACTTTTCTGAACAACCACTGCAAAAAACAACAGGTAAAGGGCAAAATTGCTCAACTAGTACGTTTGCTCAAAGATGTATTAAAGTCCTTTATAAACACAGCAAGGGACTAGGTGACCATCATGTTGAAGACCATCACTGTAGGATGTCTGAAGTTTCCATCTCTCCAAAGCTAAGGAGCACATGCACAGCATCCCCCTCCAAATCTGAGATCATCTGTTCCCTCGCCTCTGGAAAATCTCCACGGGCACTTCTGTCCTCAACAAACCTCAAATCCCCCCAGCCCGACTCCCCATTCTCACCAACACAGGTAAACCTGTTATAGCCAGTGTCGTTTTGAGTAGACTGAGTAGCCTTTAATACGGGTAAAGCCTCAGATTCTTGTCGGGTTTCAGAGCTTGTTGGGAAATCCCTATTATACTGGTATGGCAGAGGATCAGGAAGGGTTGCTGCTGGTTTCTGGTACCGCTGGCCCCAGATTCCATCCTCCTCCGTGAGACTAAAGCGACTCAAGAGGGTGTCAACTGCTTCAAGCTCCTCATCCGACCAACCTCTTACCTGCTGCAACTGACTCCCCGAGCCAGCCTTCTTTAGATATTGCACATCACTACCGCAGGGCTTGTATACTTCCTCAGCTGATGTGGAATCGATGGGTTGAGGGTGACTAGGGAGCAGGCAGGGGTTTGAGTCTACCGGTGGCTCTGCAGGACCAGAAAAGTCCATTTGTGCAGCATTAAGGGTCTCCTCACTTTGCCCGGTATCCTGGTGGTGCAGTTTCAGGAGGTTAGTGATGGCCTGGTCCTCTTCCTGGGTGAGCTGGACAATGGCCCGGCTTGGCTGCACGGGTGAGTGGACAGGCTGCGCTCTCCACTCGGGGCAGCCCAGGTCTCTAGTGGGGTGTGGCCCCGATGCCCTGAACGGGTCTGGACGATTTGGCGGTGCCAGGCAGGCGGACATAACCGGCGGTGGAGTGTTCAGCTGCAAGCAATCGAAAACCTGTTGAGGAGAAATTGGGGCAGTAAGTTTTAACAGGTGAAAATGACAAAAAAAAATTTGTTGTTCACCAATTTTGGTGCTTTCACAAAACACCAGAACCTCTGGTAACTGATAATGTTTACCTAAAGTGAAATTGATTTATGGCTGATGCTAGGTCTTGGCTCTCAAAACAAACCCCCTTTTCACTAGGTCTCAATTTCCTCTCAGCCCCCTGGTTCACTTCTTAGCTCTGACAGGACTGAGCTGATCTTATTAAACATCCTTATCTGTGTGATCCCCTCCATAAGCCCCCCCTACCCCAAACTCAACCCAGACAGCCAGTGGGAAGCCTAATCTTAATAAACATCTGAGAAATTAATGTATAGAATACCTCAGGATCGAGAATGATGGGTTGAGGTCACTTAATTGAGCCTGGAGGGTAAATGACTGCCTTTAGAAACAAAACTTCTATGTACAATTGTACCTTAATATGCCATAAAAAAAAATAACAGACATTCCAGGAAAACAAAAACAAATGTCGGGACTCTGTTTGCTCCGGTTCTGATAATGATCAAGACTGATCAAAAGGTAACCGGACACGTTTCCTAGAATTGACTGGGACTTAACCGAAGCTGGTCTTGGCCGGAGACCAGATTTAACTGATGCAGCTCCACAATTTTATCGCATTACCCATAAAAAGAGTGTGAAGATGTGTTCATTTTTTGCCATCCAGAGACTAAATCCAATAATTGTTTGGGCATGAATGACTGCATATGGGTATAGATGGCAACGTGCTTTTGGACTTGGGGTTTATCAAGCCCCTGCCCCGAGCAGGCTGAAGCATCACTTACCTCAAAATCAGTCACTACGTTGGGGATCCTGCTCCCACAGCTCATGGAGGGGTCGGTGTAGAAGAACTCTGCGGGGCTGATGGGATGGACTGAGAGGGGGGGAGAGGAGATTCAATTATCACCGGGGGGGTTCAAGGCCTCGATGGGGCAATGGAGCAGCCGGTGCCACCGCTGACTCACCTGTCTGGTCCACGCAGTATCTGTGATGGTGCGTAAAGCCTGCGGCCATGTACAGGGGCATGAAGGAGGGGTGGCGCAGGGTCCTGGTGGAGAAGGAGGGCAGGACCGGCCGCCTCGGGCCCTGTTGGAGGAAAAATACATGGGAATCTGTTAGAAGGATAAAAAAAAAAACAAAACAAAAACGCCAAAATAAGAAAATGGGCTGGAAAGAAACAAATAAAGCAACTCACGGCTAAATGTCCTTCACCGTTGTTCATGTTTGACTCTTTGCTTCAGTTTTTCGCTCGAAGAGGCAAAAGTGGCAACTGCCTCACGTCAGTGTTGATAAAAGACGGAGAAGGGCGAGAAAAAAATAAAAAGAAAAGTAGGAAAGAAAAAACAAACCACTAGTTACAGGTGGGGAAAAGAGCGGCGGCTAGCGCCCCCCGCAGGCCGACGCCGCCGACCCGCGTCCATTTGGCCGAGCCGCCGTGAAATAACGCACGAATTATTACGCATCGGACGCGACGTCGGTCCCGAGTCACGAGGTTTTCACTCAAAAGGTTTTTATAAATAATCCTTTTAACTCAAAAGGGGCAAAATTGCTTCCTTCGTTATCACGCGTTCGCCCGCAGCGGAGCAAATTGCGCCAGGTGACACCGATTAATGCTCATTAAGGCGTTTGGCTATAAATGGGGGGAAAAAATAATCCAAGACTTCTAAACACCCTTTCAAGTTTAAAGACTATATCATGAAGTTAACGGCCGGATATTTAAGCTTAAGAGATTCCCTCCAGACATCTTTGTTTTAAAATCTAAATCTTCAATCTGATTTAATTACCTCCACCAAAGAGGTTATATAACCACCTGTGTCTGGTTTGTTTGTGTATTTGTCAGATGGGTTTTACGCAAGATACTGAACTGACCTGCACCAAGTTTGGTGGAGAAATTGGCCCCGGAAGAGCCCATTAAATTTTGGGGCTGGTCTTGAATCTGAACTTGATTTTTTTTTTTCCCCCTCTGATGTTGTCTGACATTGTCCTTGGATGAGGGTCTGCACTCAAGTGCATTTTCTAGTTGAGATGGTTTTTCCCCCACAAAAATGTTCCATTATGTGGTTAGAAATCTGTAAAATGACATCACTGCCTCAACTTGCAAAATGGAATCTAATTTATGCAAATGTTAGTTTTAAATGTTTAACCAACCGGACACAAGTCGTCTCCTGCTCCACAGAAAGCCAATTCTTTGTATTTGCAATACAGGCTTCCATTTTCCCCACATGGCACCTGTGGCCAGTTACTGGACAGGGACATGCTTGCAACTAGTAAAACTAAGCAAAAACCCACAGGTACAAGCAATCAACCCATTTAAAATGATCTTAACTACATGCCTTCAGATGAATTTAAAAGCCAATCTGAAGCTCTGCAATATGAAGGGCAAACCAGTCTGAGTGGAGGGAGACTAAACCTTTATATTTAGTCTGTCCGGTCTTGTGTGACATTGTCACAAGGGCTTTGTGCCATGTTAATGCAGTTAAGTGGTAGCTAAGGAGAGGCTTAAGTAATGCCTTTAAAAATGAATTTCCCAATTTTATGCCCTCAAGGTATAAGAACATCTAAGAACTTCATGTATTGACATTACTATTTGACTGTAGTAGGTGTTCAAATGTATAGAATGACAAAATTCAGCACTTAAAGCTTTATTAAATCAAGTTTCCATGCAAACATTTAAATTTCAGCAGCATTTACTCTGGTCCCTTTGGCTCCTGTTGGGGGGGGATTAAAAAAATATATATAAAATTAAAATATTAATGAGAACTTTCCTCTAAAATGAACTTCAAGAATGTTAAGCCCTCACACCTTTAGGTTTATGAAGCCTTGTAACTTTGATGTAGCGAGCAGGTGGTTGGAGTGCAGGCAGGAACTCTTTGGGTATTCTGGTTTGTCTTTTGGTAGCAGGTGTGGTCTGAAGTCCCATAGCAGGCTTGATGGTTGGAATCTGTGGATCTACCAGTGCAGAAAGCAAAGGGCTCAGTTATTTAACAAGATGAGTGATAACTGCCCCTTGTCCAACAGTTGAACTGCCTACTTTACCTGCTGTGGACTTAGTGTGGATGATCCTGCCAGTGCCAGCTGCATCAGAGTCAAACCTGAACACTGAGAAGAGGCGATGAAGACCAGCCAGGGGATATGTACACTGCACAGTCACCCTGTAAGACAAGGACCAATTTACTGGCATGGATCTGTTAGAGTAACAATTTATAGAACATTTGCATGTGAAGGTACTTAAAAATAATAAATTAAAAAAGTGGGTGTGATAATCACCTGTCGGCATCTGCAGAGGCTGCCTTGCTTACACTGTGGTACTTCTTGAAGAAGATCTCATTTTCATAGGTCACATTTTCTTTGCCAAGCTAAAAAAAAGGTAGATTGGCCAAAAAAAAAAAAAAAAAAAAAAACACGCAAGTTTACTTCTTAGTCCAGTATGGTTTTTGATCATTTCACTTGAGGCAGACTACCTGGCAGGAATGTCGGTTAAACTAAGCAACCCCACCTTGATTATGGATCCACAGGTGTTGAGTGGGAAAGAGAAGAGTGCCCTGGTGTCATCTGCTTCTTTGGGTCCACAGCTTTTGTCTACGAGGCTGGTTCTAGCAGGGATCCCACCACTTTCCTTGGCCAGAGACAAGTCAGCCACCACAGTCATCCTCCCATCGGTCGAACACACTGCAGAGAGGCCATTATTACTTGTTAGCTATATGCTCAACTGCATAAAACCCATTGACTGCAACAAGCAGGATGTTCTTACTGATAAGCTCAGTAGCAGCAAATGGACAAGTCTTGATAGTTGATCTCTGGACCTCTGAGGTTTCATGATCCCTCACAAGGATCTCAAAAGTACCAAGGAATCCCTTCAAACTGAAATCCTACAAGTTCATACAATTCAGTTATTGCTCGCCATATGGAAATCAGCAATAATATACAGATCTAAAGCAAAGGTTTTCCTAATCCTACCTTGTATTCATATCCATGTGTGTAGAGCGGCACATAGAGCTGCAGACTCTGGCTATCGTTGCTCATTTTGTAGCCGTGCTGGGCTGCCAGATCCGACGTCAGCGGGTCAGAGCCGATACTGATTTCCCACAGGTAGTCAAAAGGCCGGTGGTCCAGTCTGAAGCCAATGCCAGACTCAAAACAGACAGCCTCGAACTCTGGAGGAGCTGTTAAGACAATGGGTCACTCAATGCTCACACAAATACTGCATGACAAGCTCTAAAAGTAGTCACTTACAAACATCTGCGAACAGTGCCACAACAGTTGTCTGGTGGTAAAAAGGCTCATTTTCAGGCAGAATGATCAGTGTGTAATTGATGTCCAGCCTGTACTGAAGAACTGCATCTTCCTTGGATAGCTAAGACAAAATTTATAAATCATTGACCTCAACTGGAAAATGGTATACTGTATAAAGTATGGACAAGCAAGCCAATAGCAAAGACTTTTTACCTCATGTAAGACAACAGGGTCATCAAAAGGCACCTTCAGAGTGTAGCCATGAGTGTTGTTGGGATGAACAACTTTTGTGATCGTGTGCATGCTTGTATTTTCAAGTGGAAGTGCACATTTGTGCCCATTCAGCTGAAGCCCAGCCAACTCTACATCTGCAGGGACAGCTCCCAGGTAGACGGTGAACAGTCGATCCTCAAGAACAGTTTGATTATCAGTGGAAACGGGGCAAGGCAGCAGGGGCGTGGACAGCGTCCTGTGAAATCTGAGCCTGGTCTCTACATAATCCTCATCCAGCAACAGTTGCTCCAAGTAGAGATGAAAGACGTAAAACTCGTGGAGGTCGCCAGTTACGAAACTCTGTGGGATACATTAAGTTTGTGATAAGACAGCATTTCTGCAGATTTGTTTTCTGCGTTCTCTTTAGGGCACCTATGGAGGGTTGCACTAAATAGACCCCCCCCCCCGAAATCTATACCTCATATCTCAAATGCATCAGAACATCCCCTTCCATCTACTGTAAAACTGACTTCTTGAAGAGGATCTCAAACAGCACAAGATTTTCTTAGAGCCTAAGAAACTTGAGTCCAGCATTCAATTTGGGTTTATGCAAGTTTTACATTGTTATTTTGTAGATTTTTTTTTTTTTTAATTTAACTGGGACCAGATATATTCCCATCATGTTTTATTGGTCAGGTTTAGGGATCTTGAATGCATCTGATGGGCTGCTTTATTTTAGACTCCCAAGGCTACTAAGTCCCCCCCAAAAGGGACATTTTATGTCAGTGCTTTCCAACCTTCCTGTATCCTCCTTCAGCATTATAGGGGATGCTGATCTGGATTGTGGCGTTGTGCCTCTCCACCACGTAGCCCCTCTCCTCCGCTACTTGCTGCTCCACAAGTTCACCGTTCACACCGATGTTGACCTGTGTATTGTGCGGACCAGACACCAGCGGGTGCAGCTGCTCAGGGGTCTCCCACATCATGTAACCTCTGTCGTCATATGAGCCGTCATCTGTGGACATGACACCAGTATTAGGGTCCGTTTGCCAGTAACGGTACAAAGCTGAAGCAAGAATCTAGTACTAACTCATTGAGCAAGCAGCCACCAGGTCGACCATGAGGACAACCCAGCTTTGTCTGGAGAACAGAGTTGCATGGACCATCTCTACTGGAACACCGTTCACCTGGGGAAAGACTCAGTAAAACCTTTGGCCAAAATGCTTTAAAGAAAAACCCAAACATTATGCATCAACTCTTTACCTCAGTGCTGAATGAGTCAGGTTGTCCATACGGCGTACGAAATACAAGCCTTCCATCTGTCAGATCAAACGTGTAGCCCTGCTTACGAGCTTCAGAGAGGCTCAAGGGCATCAACTGCTCCTCTGCTCTCTGAAACATCACCTGCCAGTCCGATGTGGTGGAGCTATGTGCCTGGAAAGTGAATAGAATATAGTAGCTGCAAGATGTGCCAAAGTCCACCGCAGCGATATTCAACAGTGACTTAAGACATACAATTTTTGCAGCATTCCAGTCTGCTTTTTTTGTCCCAGATTGGCAGGCGACATCACTCCGCACAGAGACCTGGAGAGAAAATATGATTAGTCAACATCCGACTCCGTTCCATTAGTTAAAATAAGCTAAGATGTAACCAAACTTACTTCCATGTAGTTGACCTCACAGGTAACCTCTCTGGGAGACCAGGGGAGAGAGGGAAAACAGGTCTGGTTCAGGGCATAGGGGACCTC
This sequence comes from Istiophorus platypterus, assembly GCA_016859345.1. NCBI lineage: Eukaryota > Metazoa > Chordata > Actinopteri > Istiophoriformes > Istiophoridae > Istiophorus > Istiophorus platypterus. The sequence continues at coordinate 7,860,618 of CM029132.1, read as the reverse complement.
CTTTCCTTCACGGTTTGCAATCAGGTTGAAGTTGAGTGTGAACATTTCATCATCCTGAGAGAACCAGTAGAAAAATTGTGGTTTAAAAACTGGGAGGGTCTCAAAACTTTATTACCTTTTGCAAACACAAGGACTGCAAGTGTAAGTGTGTGTACTTTGTTGTCAGTGTGGCAGCTGAAGTAAGAGGCCCGGAGCTCCACATGGCCCCGTAGAGGGAGAACACTGACGCTGTAGCCACACTCGGCTGCATTTTGCCTAGTGATGGGGTACACGCCTGTTCCATCTGAAAGACAATCACATTTTAATAATCAACAGGTATCTGCACTAATCATGAGCTTCATTTTCAGGCCACAATGGGCAACTTTATTTGAAGCTTGATTTCGTCGGGGGGGCGAGTCATAATGAAGCTGAGCAGGACTCACCAACAGCCTCAAAGCGAGGTTCATTCCCAGTGAAGGAGAGGTCAACAGCTATCATGAAGTAACGATCATGACACTCCATATGGAGAGCTCCTGCATGAACAAATGAAAGCTGACACAAACAAACAAAACAAACAATCTCCCACTAATTATTGTAAGTCTATAATGCAAACATTTAATTACCATCAGGAATGGGATCAGATTTTGAAGGAAAGCACACAGATAGGAGGAAGGCTGCACTGTAAGACAAAAGCATGTCACGTTAGCAAAAAAAAAAAAAAATTGTTTTTAAAATAGAAACAGTGCAAAACACTGACACCACCAAAACAACTCACCCAAGGAAAAACCTAAAAGCCATAGTCACTAATGTGTTGGCAGTGTCTAAGGCTAGCCAAGCTGCTAGCAAACTACACCTGCTAACCAACACAAGCTAACATGAATCACCTGCTTGATATATCTTAGCCACACTGACACCATGTGGTGCTGCCACCTACAACAGCTTTTATAAGCGTATTTTTTTTAACCTATGAGGTTGGAAGGGAGGTCAACTCCAATCCCATCAGCTGAAGATGATTGAAAGATTGTTTTGATTGCTAATGAGCAACACATGAGGCTGTATCTCCTGAGGGCCTCTGGTTGGACCGTAAATAAACTGGCGTATAAAAGCTGTTGTAGGTGGCAGCACCACATGGTGTCAGTGGGGCTATGATAGATTAAGCAGGTGGTTCCCTTTACCGTGTGTTGGTTAGGAGGTGTAGTTTGCTAGCAGTTAAGCTAGCTTTAGACACTGCCAGCACATCAGTGATTATGGCTTTAGGATTTTGCTTTGGGTGAGGTGATTTAAAGATAATATAAATGCAGCTTGTTGCCCTTGATGCAGAGATACCTTGACTGTCTACATGATTTGTCTTACAGTTTAGCCTTGCTCCTGTATGTGTGGTCAACAGCAAAATGTGACCACATTCCTGATGGTAAGACTTAAGACTTTGCAGAAACATCAGTCTGTAACCATTAGCTTCCATATTAAGATTGTTTTCATAACAAACAGGAGCTCTCCATATGGAGTGTCATGATCGTTACTTCATGATAGCTGTTGACCTCTCCTTCACTGGGAATGAACCTCGCTTTGAGGCTGTTGGTGAGTCCTGCACAAGCTTCATTACCCCCCTATAGCAGGGGGTCAACAATCATGTGCATTGGGTGTAGTAAGAGTATTGTAGCTTAAATTCCAACCTACCTGACAAAGTTTCTCAATGAATGTACTGGCAGCCAAGCTGTTGGAAAAATGCCAGGTGTAGTCTTCAGTTGACGGTAGACTTTTGAGCTGAATCTTCTACTAAATTGCTTTAGTTCTCAAAACTGACCTGTCCTGTTTCACTTTCTTAAAGTGAATCAGCTCAAGTTCACCTGAAACATTTCAGAATAGATTTATGCACAGTGGTAGCAGAGATTGAGTAGCATTAATGTGACTGTGTTTCAGATGGAACAGGCGTGTACCCCATCACTGAGCAATATGCAGCAGAGTGTGGCTACAGCGTCAGTGTTCTCCCTCTACGGGGCCATGTGGAGCTCCGGGCCTCTTACTTCAGCTGCCACACTGACAACAAAGTACACACACTTACACTTGCAGTCCTTGTGTTTTCAAAAAGGTATTAAAGTTTTGAGACCCTCCCAGTTTTAAACCACAATTTTTCTACTGGTTCTCTCAGGATGATGAAATGTTCACGTTCAACTTCAACCTGATTGTAAACCGTGAAGGAAAGGAGGTCCCCTATGCCCTGAACCAGACCTGTTCTCCCTCTCTCCCCTGGTCTCCCAGAGAGGTTACCTGTGAGGTCAACTACATGGAAGTAAGCTTGCGCAAATTTTGATATTTATAACTGAACTGTCTAAGCTGCTTTCTAACCCTGATTTCTCTGTAGGTGTCCGTGAGGAGTGACGTGGCCTGTCCAACTGGGACCGATAAAGATGACTGGGATACTGCTGTCCAAACTGTATGGGACCTTGCCTTCTGGAAAATGTATGGATTAATCATTTACAATAGCTGTGTAAATTGTTGCGGTGCTTTCAACTTTCTTCCAGGCCTATACCTCAGCCACCTCAGACTGGCAGGTTATGTTTCAGAGAGCAGAGGAGCGGTTGATGCCCTTGAGCCTCTCTGAAGCTCGTAAGCAGGGCTACACGTTTGATCTGACAGATGGAAGGCTTGTATTTCGTACGCCGTATGGACAACCTGACTCATTCAGCACTGAGGTAAAGAGTTGATGCATAATGTTTGGGTTTTTCTTTAAAGCATTTTGGCCAAAGGTTTTACTGAGTCTTTCCCCAGGTGAACGGTGTTCCAGTAGAGAGAGTCCATGCAACTCTGTTCTCCAGACAAAGCTGGGTTGTCCTCATGGTCGACCTGGTGGCTGCTTGCTCAATGAGTTAGTACTAGATTCTTGCTTCAGCTTTGTACCGTGACTGACAAACGGACCCTAATACTGGTGTCATGTCCACAGATGACGGCTCATATGACGACAGAGGTTACATGATGTGGGAGACCCCTGAGCAGCTGCACCCGCTGGTGTCTGGTCCGCACAATACACAAGTCAACATCGGTGTGAACGGTGAACTTGTGGAGCAGCAAGTAGCGGAGGAGAGGGGCTACGTGGTGGAGAGGCACAACGCCACAGTCCAGATCAGCATCCCCTATAATGCTGAAGGAGGATACAGGAAGGTCTGATGTAGAGATGCATAAACAGTTTAATTTTTTTGTTACGTGTTCAAAAAATTGAATATTTTACAGAGCCTTGTAACCGGCGACCTCTACGAGTTTTACATCTTTCATCTTTACGTGGAGCAAATCTCAATGGTTGAGGACCAGGTTGACACCAGACTGCGCTTTCACAGGACACTTGCCACTCCTCTGCTGCCATGCACTGTTTTTACTGAAAACAGTAAGTTTACCATTGACCCTCTCTGCCTGTATTGCTAGAATCACAATCTGACTGGCAATTTGTTTCAGGAACAGTCCTTGAAGAAGAGATATTCACTATCTACATGGGAGATGTCCCTAAAGACGTAGAGCTAGCTGCTGTTCACTTGAATGGACACAAATGTAAATCACCATTTACAAATACAAGTGGTCACACCGTAACTGAAGTTGTTCATCCCAACAACACCCATGGCTACACTCTGAAGGTGCCTTTTGATGACCCAGTTGTCATAAAGCAGGTAAAGGGCTTCTGAGTGAGTGGAACCTTTGAATTTAAAGCTGGTTCATAAACAGAAGCATGAATCCTGCTTGACTGTCAATCTGTATTTTGTCTTCTAGTTCTCCAAAGATGATGCAGCTATGCAGCACAGGCTGGACATAAACTACACACTGACAGTTCTACCTGAAGACGCGCCTTATTACTACCTTGTGTCAGTCATGGTGCTACGAGATGTCTGTAAGTCACTATCCTTGTATCTAGACTAGGTCAAGTCAACCAAAGCATCAAGCTGTTAATTATATTGTCTTAACAGCTCCTCCAGAGTTCGAGGCTGTCTGTTTGGAGTCTGGCATTGGCTTCAAACTGGATCACCGGCCTTTTGACTACCTGTGGTACATCAGTATCGGCTCTGACCCGCTGACGTCGGAGCTGGCAGCCCAGCATGGCTACATAATGAGCAACGATAGCCAGAGTCTGCAGCTCCATGTGCCGCTCTACACACATGGATATGAATACAAGGTAGGATTAGGAAAACCTTTGCTTTAGATCTGCAAATTATTAATGCTGCTGATTTCCATATGGCGAGCAATAACTGAATTGTATGAACTTGTAGGATTTCAGTTTGAAGGGATTCCTTGGTACTTTTGAGATCCTTGTGAGGGATCATGAAACCTCAGAGGTCCAGAGATCAACTATCAAGACTTGTCCATTTGCTGCTACTGAGCTTATCAGTAAGAACATCCTGCTTGTTGCAGTCAATGGGTTTTATGCAGTTGAGCATATGGCTAACAAGTAATGATGGCCTCTCTTCAGTGTGTTCGACCGATGGGAGGATGACTGTGGTGGCTGACTTGTCTCTGGCCAAGCAAAGTGGCGGGATCCCTGCTAGAACCAGCCTCGTAGACAAAAGATGTGGACCCAAAGAAGCAGATGACACCAGGGCACTCTTCTCTTTCCCACTCAACACCTGTGGATCCATAATCAGGGTAATGCAGCTTACTGTACACATTTGGTAACTGACACTTAATCCTAAATTACAGTAACACTTGGTAACATGACTGCACCTGGATCCAGATTTAAAGGTGTGGTTTTGTGTGTTTTTTTTTTTTTTAAAAACAGCTCAGCAGGGGGTATGTGACCTATGAAAATGAGATCTTCTTCAGAAGGAAGTTTCATGCTGCAAAACTACCAGTTTCCAGCAACCAGAGTGACAGGTATAAACCTTCAACCTCCAATACTTTAGGTCCTTTACCCCTCCCAGATGACAATTAATATATTGTCTTGTCTTACAGGGTTACAATACAGTGTACGTATCCTCTGGCTAGCCTCCACCGTATCTTCTCAGTGTACAGGTTTGAGTCTGACCTAGTCGGTGTGGGCCGCATTGTACATTCTGCACACTCAACTGAAGGTAGGCTGCTTGTTCATAAGATAATGGGAAACAATCACTATGCTTGCTGACAGTTTGGTCATTATACTCTAGAGCTACAGCTGGCCACCATAGAGCCCACTACAGTGCTTCAAACCCCAGTGCCTGCTACCAGACGTGCCATAAGACCCAGTTATCAACCTCCTGTTCAGCATATCAAAGTATCCAACTTTCTAAAGAATCTCTCCAAGAATGGTCAGTATGTAAGTGGTGACAAATATGTGCCTGTCAGACTCTGATAGAACTAATTAAATCTTAAATTCTCTTCACAGGAGCTAAAGGATCTTCATAAAGCAAAGGAAATCCTGCCATATTGAGAAATTGTGAACTTTTTTATTGTAAGTCTCAATAAACTGGTCCTACAAATACTCAGCGTTGTCCTTGTAGACTTGACACTACTCGAACAACGTAATAACTAACCCACTTGCCTTTTTATTTGAAAATTACCCAAACAAAAGGGGATTGAAAGGGGTGATGAACTCATGAGTTCATTTTTTGAATTATATCAACAGTGCAAATCAAAGTAGTAAATGCTGTCTAAATGTTTTTTTTTTTTTGTTTTTTTTGGAAAATGTGGCATGATCCTGGACCAATCACTTGTAGCTGTTGGCACCGTCCTAAGTAAACGATTCACTCAAAGGTGGAGGAGCAGTGGGTTTTTAAGTTTGAATTATTCCCAGGAACCAGAGGAGCATAAGAGGAAGTGGCATCATTCTGGCTTGAGCTTGATTTTACAGGCCACAATGGGTGACTTGATTTCATGAGTGCCAGTTTGTAGTAGATGGTTGTGCAGGACTTTTTCAATAGCTTAAGTAAAGTTACTCTCCTGTGACAAATGGCTATCATGACACTCCATAAGCGCTCCTGTTGTTGGGGGGGGGGGGGATCTTAATATGCAAGCTAAAGGTTGCAGATAAGTGTTTCTGCAAAGTCATTCTGCCATCAATGTCACATTTTGCTGTTGACCAGACAGGAGCAAGGCTAAACTAAGAAATGTAGACAACCAATCTCTGCAACAAACTGCATATAAATTGGCTTTAAAGCACACCACCCAAAGCAAAAGCCAGTCACTGTGTTGGCAGTGTCTAAAGCTAGTCAAGCTGCTAGGAAACACCTAACAAAGTAAAGCGAACCACCTGCTTGATATCCTAGCCACACTGACACCATGTGGTGCTTCTACCTGCACCAGCTTTTATACACCAGTTTCAGTCCAACCAGAGGCTCTCAGGAGATGGAGCCTCATGTGTAGCTCATTAGCAACCAAAGCAATCCTTGAGTAGACATGGTAACCTTTTGGCAGGAGGAAAAGTTCATATTAATGGTGGCTTCTGCCAATTCTAATGTCCCAGTAAGTCATGAGACTTTACATATTCAGTACAGTACTGGGACTGGCTCAAATGCATTGCAGAGGTTGCCAATTTCACTTGTGCTCCGCCTCAATTTCACCTTCATTAGCACTTGATTTAATTGGTCCAGGTTTTAAACAGATTTTCTAATGACTTTTCCTTAAGTGTTGATACTTGAAGAATGAACATTGATAGCTTGCATTCACAAATGCCAGAGATCATCAGAATAGTCTTTATTGAATAAAGTTCTCAGTCCTTCAAGATAAAAAATAAAAGGGAAAATAGAGAATTCACCTAAAAATTAAAATTGTGTTCACTTATTTATTTTACAGGTCCAGTATGCATAAACAAATGTACAAAGCATGAGCAGCATTAGGATGGAGACATGCATCCATGTGATCCACACTGAAACTCCAGAAAAGAGACAAGAGGTTAAACAACTGCCTTACTGCTACTAATTTTTCCTTCCTTGGATCATGAAAAAATATGAATTCTTTGATATAACTCATCTCCCATATGAGAACACGGCTGAGTTTCATATTCTTAAGTAAAACATTTTAGCATAGTGTCAAAGATTTAGTTTTCCCTCCAAATCCATCTTCCATTTCTTTGATCTGAATGGGAATGAATTTTTTTTTCCCATAGAGAAAATTATTTCAATATTACAAGTCACAGTTTTACACAAACACACACCTGTGCTGGCAGCTTCCCTGCGTGTGCGTTTGACTGGCATCATGGGTGAACGGTCCAGAGATGAGTACTCAGGATGTTGGATAGCAAGGGTATAACTCTCATTTGCAGGGTAGCGACACTGGATTGTCAGTCTAAAATGGACAAGACTTCATATAACACTGGTTTGACTTTTCTGAAGACAGACTGAGTTTAGTTTATTTTTCTTACCTGTATGGAGAATCTCTGTGTATAACAGGATCATTCAAAGGTAGAAAATCTTGATTGTAGCTGATCTGGTTTTCATAAACCAGGAAATTTCCCTCAGTCTAAAGAAACATCTGGATATCAGAGCAGAGGCCTGAAAATCTACTTCCTGTCTGGATTTTGAATAATTAAAGTCCCTCACAGTGACGACTGTCCCACAGGAGTCGAGGCTGAAGCTGAACAGAGCTCTAGCACTATCCGTCTCCTTGGGAACGCAACCGGGGTCCAAAAGAGTGGTTTGGTTGGGGTGAGTGGGTGGGATGGTGTGGGTGGTGTCAACCACTGCCACCATCCTCCCCTCTGACAAACATACTGTCAGAGACACAGGTGAGTGTCACAGTTATTATTAACTACAACTAACAAGCACAGATTGAGGGTTTGTGCTTCCACCGTGTACCTAATAGTTCTCTAGCAGGAAAGGTGCATTTATGGACAATACTGTCCTGTGCAGTCAGAGACTCTGCATCCACAATAGACACGTCCACTCCAGCAACAAGACCCTGCAATGTCAGCTCCTACTAGGGAAAAAAGTTTGCAAAACAGAGTAAAAGTTTTCATATTTAACAGCTGCAGTGGAGTGACAGTAAGAAACTTACAAAGTAAATTACACTGTACACTAGCACAAACACTGGAGATTATTTTTATGAGCATTGATAAAATATATGAAGAACAGAAACTCTTTGCACTAGGATACTTTTAAGAAACCAAGCTTGAGGAGTGCAACTAATCTTTAATTAGTAGCTCATTTACTCATAGCTGAGTAAATGAGCAATTAAAAGAAAAGCCTGATTAAGTTAAAAAGTTATCTGCTAACACTGAAAATTTGCTGAAGTAAGATGACACTCAAAATGGTCCCAGGGGATAAAAACAAAAATAACTGGTAAGAAGATTTTAAATAACAAGAGCAATAATAAAAAAAAATATATTTTGTACTAAAGGAATATTGATTCACCTCATAGTTAACCACAGGGCTGAAGAGAGGAATCTCTACAGTTAGGTAGTCCTCCTGTGCCTCCACCACAAACCCACCCATCTCCACCAGGTCCCAGTCCAGCCTGCGGGCTCCGAGGAAGAGTTCCCACTGCAGCCCAGCCTGGGCCCCATGGTGCAGCAGCACCAGCAGGCTGCTGTCTGTGCACTTCCCCTCCAGTCTTGGGAAAACTGGAGCTGCAACAAGATAGATGTGGAATCAGAGAGATTGGTCATAGAGGCTCGGATTTTTTTGCATTTAGTTGGGTATGAAGACATTTTTCTGCATTTAGTAACCCCAGTGCTGTACCGCTGGATTGCTTGTTTCTTGATTACAGCAACCAGAACTCACATTTCATTCCATTAACTATCAATTACATATACTTTATATTATTGTTACAGTTCAGTGTTCATTGAAATACATTACCAATTTTGAGGAATTTTTTAATCTCTGCAAGAACAAATAACTCACGTTTGTACTCAACGCTGTGCTCTACTGTGGCTTGATGGTAAAACAATTCTCTACTGGGTGAGATGGTAAGAGTAAAGATGAAAGTGAGGCCGTACGTCTTATAGCCAGCACCTATATACTGGGATTAGACAGCAGGTTGTTTCAAATATTTTTGAACTTCTACACATGATAAAGCTGTTTGGTAACTCTCTAACCTCAGGGATTATTTTTGAGTGTGACAACAGGAAACTGAGCTGGTAGGAGTGGCTCCCATTAATGTGGGAGAGCTTGGACACCACAAGGTCTGTTTCACTCTGTGTTTGGTGGCTTTGGGTCCAGGTTAACAGGTCACCACCACCATCTACTGTCACTTTCTGGAGGGAGACGTCGGCTGCAAAAGGGCCTAAGGTGACGGAAAATAATCCCTCTGATGGGACTGTGTCTGTGGGGGGAGAGAGACAGTCACATAATGGTTTCATCATCAACCCACTGGAAACACCAATTCTCCAAATTCAATGTTTTTTTTTTGTATGTGTAATTTCCAAAGTATTCCGATCCAGAACAAATCCCACTGTTCTTTGCCCATTTTGGAAACACAGTTCCATTCCTACTTTTATATGGGGAAATATGATTTTATTTAAAATCAAAATAAGAATGACATGTAAAATAATAAAACAGATGTTCAATGCAATTAAATCTAACTATTGTATAAAAAAAATCTAATTTTCTTTGTTCTTAACATTAAACTTGAAATGTTTAATTTCTACCTCATATTTTTTTTAAACAATATGATTATGTTCAATGTTCATAATGTGTAAAGTTGATAATTGATAATGTTGAATCATCACTGAGGAATTGAAGGGAACTTCACACTTATTGTGCAGGTGATGTCAAATTCATAAAATGAAAGGTTGGCAAAAGTGCAGCTTTCAGCTATGTGCAACCTTTTTAATTATGAATTATAGATGACAATACACCTTAACTCTGTCCGTATAAAAGGACACCAAGTTAGCACCTTACCCTGCTACATAATCGGTATTTTTTTATTCTTTTGTTCTTTTTATCAACTGAAAATACATGAGAATGCTAAAATGGTCTTTAAAAAGCCTTACGGTTGGTCAACACGAGGGTTTGGGGGACGACCGGAGTCTTAAGGAGCCTGAAGGAGCGATGATGTGTTAGTGGCCAGCGTTCGTCTTCCCACTGACTCATGAAGAACAGATCCACAGACATGGACTGGCTGTACTGTCCCCTGACTACACCACTCTGGAAAAAAATCACAGCAGTCATACTTGACAGTGGAACGCCTTAGCAGTCCCTAAGAACTTTTCTATAGAAAATGTCTTCTTTTCCATGTTAATATTTTATTAAGACTTTAGAATTGTGTCTTTTATGCACTTTTTTGCCTTTTTATTGTGAAGCACTAATCTAGAAAGATCTTATCAAAAAAATGAATCAATTTCACATTAATACTATACTTCAAGTTCAAGTTACTGTCATTGATTCAATGTGCACAAAGAAATACAATTCAGTGAACAGTATAGATAAAACAACCAATACATTAACAAGATACTGCATAAAGAGCAAATGTGACTGCACACAATACATGAATAATGATTAATAAATGATTAAAATAAAAGCTAAAAACTTAAAAGTGGCCACTGCATCTGTGCACACCAGCCCAGAAAAATACCCTTGCTGTGTTTAAAATCTATTCAGAATATATTTATACTGTATTTTCCAAGAGTACATATTACTCATATACCTTTATGTGTGTGCCCTGGGCTCCTCTAGGAATTTTGACCTCCACTCGCCCCTCCTGCAGACTGATCTTGTATCGGCTCTCTTTAATGTCCGATTCCCTCAGAGCTTCGCCGTCAGTTCCGACCTTTATGCCTCTGTCCCTAAACTGCCCGTGAACTAGAGCAGAAAGAATAAAAGGGACAGTCCACAGCAGGTCAGACCCATCTGTTGTAGCCTTGTCTGGGGATGAGAAATTGGGGAGGAAAGAGAAATGAGAAACATTTAACTCTGGTATTTTCCCAAATAGCCTAATGCTATCAAACTGTACTGACTTAGGGTACAGGCAACAGTGGTGTCAACAGCTAGGAAGGTGCTTTGGAGGTGGTACAGGATAGTTGCACTGACTATCTCTAAATCCACTCCGCTCTCCTGGAGAAACAGAAACGGCAAGAATTTTAAATAACTGAATGACGCAGGTCTAACCCCATGGAGACAGTATTGGCCCTGAGCACCTTTGTGAAGTACGACAGAGGGGAGGAATAGGGACAGCGGAGGGTGAGATGCGAGCCCCTTGCTGAGATGTGGTAGCGCAGAGCAGCAGCCTCTGTTAGGGACAACACCCTGGCCTCTTCTGGAGGCTGGTTCACTCTGTGGAACATCACAGCCATGTCTGCCCGATAAGCTCCCTGCTCAGTAACAAGAGGCATCTGATCAATTTACATGGCATGATTTGAAAAGCCATGCAGCTAGACACAAGTTTAAAACATCCCACATGTGTTAGTCATGTAACATGGGAAAAAACTCCAGATATTTTCTCATCCTAGGAATTTGGCGTTACGATTAAGACAATATGCGCCATGTCATGAAACAATAAATGCCTGGGCATGTGCTGAAACCTACCTTCCTGTCATTTTTGGATTTCACAGTCAAGGTAGGCAGCTGGATCGACACCTAGAGAGGAAAAGCATACTCTTCATAAACCTTCCTAACCTCACACATTCCCCAGTTCTTCTTTAGTCCCCAGCAACTGATGGAAAAATTAACTTTCATAGTAAAAACAGGTTGCTCAACTCTTCTCTGCTGCACTGTACTTTATTTATCAAATGTTTTCAGCAATCTTGTCCACGGGGTGGAGTCTGTCGTTTCCAGTTTCCTTACAACAGATCAGTCCATTCGTCAGTCATATGAATTTAAGATGACCATAGATTATAATTATAATTAATTTTTAAAAAATCATCAAGTTTAAAAACAAAAAACAGAAAACAACAACAACCAAAAAAACCCACAATATCTACATTTGGTGGATATAAAAAAAAAATTAAGAAAAAAGAACAATTTAATGACAATATAAACCAAATTTATAATACTATTTTACTGGTAGTAGTGTGTCATCTTAACTCAGAAATTAAAAGAAAGTCTGAATCTCCATTTTTCAACACCAAGCAGGAAATTAGTCTTTCATCCTCATTTTTCAAAGCACATTAAAATCCATCTCTTCCAACTATCAATGTTTATGTATAATCTCTACTACTTTTTTAGTAAGACTGCAGTTGACCATACAAATCCATCCTTTCTGAAAAAAAAAAAAAAAAATCTATTCTTAGAGAAAAAATATAATCCAGCTCAGGTTTTAATTTGGATGGACTTGCACTGAAACTCACAGTGGTCTGGACCGGCCAATCTAAAAGTTAGAAAAATTAAAAGTTAACCTACCAAAAGTGAGAGAAAAGATGTGATACCATGCATTAACTCTGCAAGATAGCGATTCACCTCCATGTAGTTTTCTTCACAGACGATCTCTCGGGTGCTCCACTGTCCCTGGAAAGAGCAGGAGAGCTGGAAGGGGTACAGTGCCAACTTCCCATCTGCTTGCTGGTTCACAAACCAGACATGCAGGTGATAGTCTGTCCCCATCTGCAGAGGAGATATGTAAACAAGGACTTTTAGATGAAGGGCACAATTATGCAACAGATCAAAGCACAGAATGTCAACCAAAATGTACCCAGGTGTGGACATGACAGGCCAGGAAGGAGGCACGAAACACCAGGTCTCCAACATCATTGATTAGGACGGTATAACCACAGAGCTCGGCCTCCCGATCAGAGAGGAAGTGGTATCCATACTGGTCTAGTGCAGCAGAAGTTTAAAGTTAAAAAAAATTGTCAGTAAGTACAATTTGCCCAGAAGAGTGGAAATAAACCACTTCCAATGCCAGTATCAACAGCTTATCTACTAAAAAATTTCTGAAAGAGCATTAAGACGCATACCTTCGAAGTCGAAGCGGAACTTTGAGCCAAGGAAGCTTGACTCGACAGAGAGCCAAAAGTGACGCTCGAGGCACTTGGTCTGAAAAGTTCCTGAAAATATATGAAGAAATGATTTGGTTTTACATCTATGTCTGTTGCAACACATGATCATGGAAACACATCCACTGTTTCGAATATACATTTGATTCTTGATATGTCACTTTGCATACAAACACTGCCACATCATGAGCCATGTTTGACATCGTAAAAAAAAAAATATATATCTATATATATTCTTGATATCTTGATAATAGATTTAGCCACAATTCTAATCCCTATTCATGCGTATTCTAATGACGACGATCTGGTGAGGAACCTCTAACATTTATTAGTTAGTTATTACTTTATTAGTTTATTAGTCAATGAACTATAGGTGCCCACTAAACAGTATAATGATCATTACAGTATTTGCTACAAGAATAATTCCACACTGTACTATCTCATAGTGCATAATGAATATATATATATATATATATATGAAAACTGCCTTGCTCACCGGTGCCTGTCAGCGCTGAACCGGTGACAAAGGACGTGGAGACGAGGGGCAGCGCCGCGCTGGAACCAACGACAGCGACAAGGTCATCGGGTGACGCCACGTAAAGCGCAATCTCATCTCCCCCACTTTTTGAAACTTACCCGCACAAAATATGGACGAATATCCTCATTTTCAAAGAGCAAAACGTGGACTCGGTTGACGCGCAGCCCGCGTTTCGATGTGAAAAGTGTCCGTGGTTTTTACCTTTGGGGGCCGTCGCCATTTTTGACAGACTCACCTGTTAATTGAGCAGCTAATTAGCGCGGACGTCCATCCTCTGTGCGCTGTTTCCTTTTAAATACAGGCATTGGGCATCATCATTAGCGACCTGAGAGAAGACTGGCTAAGATTCAGGTGACTATTTCTCGCTGAATTTGCGTAAATTGCTGTGTTTGACTCACAAACGGCAGAAATAGGTGAAATACAGGTGAGGCGCTGGATGAAACTTCGGTCTCACAGTGACACCTAGTGGTCGGGGTTCGTTTTGTCCCCGATGTGAATATACAGCACAGCGCTGCACGCTGCATGTTAATATCATGCTAAGTTACAATACACATATATAGTGAAGGATTTCTCCAGCACCTGTTTGATAACCGGTTCCCTGTTTCTGTCCCGCATCCATTAAAAGTGACGATGTCTTGTTGTTATGTTGTTACTTCTTAATCATCACTCTATTACTGTAAAAAAAAAACCCAAAAACAAAACCTAAACCAACTAACTAACGTACTGACAGGGGGACAAAAACCTAATCCAACCAACATTTGCTGTGACCCCCTTTTGCCTTTCATATGGGACCAGTTCCTGCCTCAGTTCTTCCGCCTCAGCGTCGTCTGTCTCCTCATCTGAACCCAGGCTGACTCCATGATGCTCAGATCAGGGGGCCAGACCGTTTAATGCAGGACTCCTGGTTCTTCTTGTTGCTGAACGTAGCTCTCTATGACTGTTTATGTTTTTTTTCTGTTTTTTTTGTCAGATGCCTCCCTGATGGTATTTTGCTTGATGAATAAGAATCTAAACATCTGAAGTGCCTAAAATGTTTGCACAGTGCTATATAAACTCCCTCAGCATCAGTGAGGATTCTCTGTGTGTCTCCACTTATAGTTCAAATCAATACACATATTGTGTTAGTGAAAATCGCTATCACCACTTGTATATGCTGTTGTATGATCTTTGACTATCGTCTCTTTATCAACATGATCCACATTAAGGCCCTTGATTGTGGGAAGACTGACAGTAACAATGACGTGGCAGAAAAATTTGGATATTAGTAAGTCTCTGACTCACCATCTTGAAAAATAACAACAGAATAAATGATCCTATGGAGTGATGAGTAAATCAGCAGAAGGAATTGCTGCATGATTAACCATAGGTGAAGATATTTAATTATCCCTGACAAACTGTTGTCTACTTTTTTCATCATGTAGCAGCAGGTATGGAGGCGGCGGAGGTGGGTTTTATGTGATCATCGCAGTGCTGGACCCATCTCCTTCGTCCAGGGCAGCGCAGCTAGACGCCTTCGGTCACGACATCCTCCACTTCTTCGGTCCACTATGAAACGGTGTTCGATGTCAAGTCATGTCACGATTAGAAACTGAGTAACCGGACTTAATCAGCAAGAACCCTGTGGAGGAGAAGTAGGAAAACTCAGTCACAGAAAAGGTCACTATCTATTCAAAGAATGAGATGTGAAAATGATTCTGGTAAATGTTCTTCAGGAAGAGAGGCAAGATAAACATACGCAATAGTAACTGCTAAGACTTTTAAATAGACTGTGTAAAACTGACTTCCCTTTAAACTGTCTTGCGACTCCTCAGATTGATCTTGGGTCCTTTTTGGGGAGTCCTGGACCTCAGGGTGACAACCACTGAACTATGTCAAGTGTGTCTTAGTGGTGCCTGTGACTTTCCTATTCTTTTGACATCCTGTTTTAGGAGGCTAAAATTAAATTCCTTTTAAAAATTACCTTTTTCAGACAAATTTAAAGGTTACAACCCTTGACAGAGAATCCTTCCAGTTTTTGTCACTTGGCCAGACACATAAATGTCTAACTTATTTCCAGATTATAAACAAAACCACTACATTAAGTGTTTTGTGTGCAATCAGAAATTTAGAGGTTAATTTTTCCTTGTTTATTTACCCATTGACTCAAAGTGACATTATTAAAAGGTGGTAGCGTGTCAGACTTGTTAGCTGTTTCCAGGCAGCCTCATTAACATTTGAGTCACATTGTGTCATTAACAGCGCTGCACAGCAAGCGGGAACTCATACTGCGCAGGACACCTGCGAAGCAAGCTGCAGCTAATAGTGACCGACAGAAGTAAAGTCATTTGCTACCATTAAGTTTCACCTTTTTTTGTTTTGCATTTAACAATTGACATTTAAAGTTATTACAAAATGAGTACTGATTGACCGAAAATTCAGGTTTTGTTGGCTATGTTATAAAAGCTGTTTACTCGATGCTGTCATGGCTAATGATGACCTCCTCCTGTCCAATGACACTTCTCATCACAACCTCCACCACACACCCTTACAGCCGTTCTTCTTCTCCACCAATCACATCCTTTGGTTGGCATGAGAATGAGGAGGATTTGAGGATGAAGACACCTATTTATCAGTCAACACTCCCTACTCAGGCAGTGATAATTCAGCCCTTGCGCCACCTTCTCTCTAATTGGTTAGAGGTTATATTTTGGACTTTTTGCAGCATTTTACATTATCTTTGTGGAACACAGCTTCAAGGGATATAAGAGGATCCTTTTGTTTGAGGTGGAGATGCTTCACCCTCAGATGCAGATACTTCTGGTGGCTTTGTTTTCCTCTGTGCTGCTGGTGCAGGTCAACGGTGCTCCACACAGAGACATGCAGACGGAAACACCAAGAGCAGACCTCATAGACAACAAGGTAATTCACTGATATGTTTCATATTGTATAGATATAACAGGCTGAGATGAAGGAAATGCCTAATAGAAGGTTTTGTTTAGGATCTGGTGTTCAAACAGCCGGTTTGGTGGTTCAGAGATTCATCCTCTTCTTTTATGGAGAACAACTTTTAACTTGCGAGCGGTGCCTAAAGCACCTTTTTAAATTTTTTTTTGATCCCCATTGCTTTCCTTTTCTGCCCCCCCCCCTTCAGGATGTCGCCCACTTGCTCCTGCTGAAGTTTGTGTCTGGGCTGATGGCAGCTAGAGCAGAGGAGGTGCTACCCAAGCTGGAGGAGGAAGAGGTGGGAGTCAGGGAGGAGGTGATGCGGCGACACCTTCCCCCCTCCCAAAGAGAGCGCAAAGCAGGCTGCCGCAGCTTCTTCTGGAAGACGTTCACATCGTGTTAACACAAGATGAGCTGATTAGGCTGGAGTGTTTTTGATTTTCACTACTTTTTAAGGATAAATTGATCCATGTTTGCTCACTTTGTGGCAACTGCATCATTTAATGCAATTTTCCAAATATACAGGTGTTTTGGTATCTGTAAACAATAATAGGGTTGTAATTTTAAGATTGGCAGGGATGTACACTGTCTAAAATAAAAATTTCTGATTTAAAAGGCAATATTGGTCGGGCTGTAATCATGATTTTTTTTCTTTTCTCTTTTTGCGATTTAAAAATTCAAAGATTAAGTGTTGCATTTTACGAAGTTTGGAGACTTTAAAGAGACAATTAAAATGAAAACTTGTCAAAATGGAAGCAGCAGAAGTGAGATAGTGACTCTTTATCAAGGTCAAACACCAAAAACACTAGATTCTACATATCACATAATGTAATACAATTGCATCTTCCCTGCCAGGTAATCTTTTAAAGACAACACCACCAGTTTTTAAATATTGACTTTTTACTAAATAAAAATGAATTAGTAAAAATGAATAGTGTCCCCTTGAAGTTTTGTACATGATAGTGATTGAGTTGGGAAAAAAAAGTGACAAACACACTGATGAACTTGCTGACATTTTAATAACCAATTATGTTACTACAACCTGCATTAGGAGAGAGTCCACCCGTGTGCTCACATCTTCTCCCATTCATTTAACTAACTGTCATCTCTACTTCATCAACCTGTTTATTCGGTACAAAATGGCCTTCTTCTCAGTGTGGATTCACCAGCGGACTGAAGTCTGCTGCAGTACCGTGGGTTCTACCTACAAGCCTTAATTCACAGCCTTTCAAATGGAACATACAATAAGGATGATATATGGAGGAGTTGGCATGATTCAGGATTTTAAAAATGACATCTGAGCATTAATGAAACAATGATGAAAAGCAGAATAATGCTAATACAGTATATACACCATGAGATAAATTAACGAGATGAAAACTGAACCATTATAGCATGATTATGTTCTGTCGCAGTATAAGCAGAATTCACAGCCCAACCCAGGTTCAAAAAAACTCATTACGAAACTGGACGACATCCTTGAGGTAAGGCTTTCAAATTTCTAGCCCTTTAAGTTACACATACATAAAATGAGGACGGAAAGACAACGGTTCAACACAATTGTAACAATTTCTATAGCTCCAAAGTCTCAGAATATGACAACTTGGCCCACAAGAGTGCAAGGATGAACAAAAATAAACTCCACATGTGAAAGCCTTTATCAAAATCACTAACCATTTTTTGAGGGGAAATACATCACATTAAAGTCCACTTTTATTTCATCTAACATAAAGAATAACCAATATGTAAAAGTACTTGTCAAGTAAATTAACTGACCCAAGATACTTTTTAACTTACTTAAACATCAGTTTCATTCTTTCCCCACATATACAGACTCTTCACATGAGGCTCAAGCTGCATATAGGAGGATGTTGTCAAGCCTCATATGTGACAAACACCCTGTTTTCCTTTAGATAGAAGAAAGCATTTGACTTCATTGCACCATCATCTTCAATGTAACAGTCAAGTATCAACCAAACAACAAATATTAAACAAAACCAGAGCAAGATTGTGTATTGTAGACATTCAAGACTGTTAAACTAGATGATTTTTTTTAAAATGGCAAATATCCTGTTATGAGTTTTGATTGATCAACTAAACAACGTAATATTGCAATGTTTGAATGTTGACACACACGCGATGTGTTAGAGCAAATACTGTACAAGAATTCAGTAAAAGTTAGAGGAAAAAAAACGTGGTTGTGGGTTTTAAAGTTAACTACACATTCCTTTCGTCTACATTTCTCATTCTATTAGGCTACTCACTGTAAAGACTCACTGCACTAAAGGCTACATGCTGTCCAAAGCAGTCTGTTATGTACAGTCACAGTTGGTGCTTTATGTGCTTGTTTTGAGGCAGTTCTGCACTTTGATGTTTAACATTTTACAAATGTACAGGTCCCATTGCTTGGACGGGTCTAAAACAGCCAACGTCCTAATCATCATCTGTGTTCGCTCCTCTACAAAAATACTCATTTTCAGGCCTAAATCTGGAAAACCTCACCAAACTTTCATTGTCTTTGACAGTGATAACAATGTGCAAGCTCCTCTGTGAGCAGTACCGGTGTGAATAAATGGAAAGTGGAGCCCAAGCTGCCTGCAGGTCAGGCCACTGTCATACTAATACTGAGTTAAACTTGAAAAGCAGGGCAGCTGTGTACCAAAAAAAAGAAAAGAAAGAGAAAGAAAATGCGTTAGGATATCTGAATGAAAGAAAATTAGCGAGGGTTGTTGCTCCGTCGCTTTGGTCTTATTTTAAATAGTGACACTAAAACAGAAAATGTTCCTCTATAAATGAAATTGCAGCTGCAGACCAACAGAGGGAACTATAGCAAAGTTTGAGAATTCATAATCAGAGCAACCAAAGAAAAAAACAAAAAGTCATTCGCTAGACAGAACAAAGCAGGGGAATATCCTGTCTATGATATAGGTCTTGTGTAATATGTTGGCCGTAGTTGGATTTGTGAGAGAGAGATGTGCTAGAAATGTGTTTTGTTAGCAGTCAGTGGAGATTTTGGCCGAGAGGTCCTGGATGCGGCGAGCGCTGCAGCTCTTACACAAGATGTGGCCGTCCAGTGGGTAACAGCCCCGACCCTCCCCTTCAGACGACAGCAGGAGACCACATTCCTGTTTAATACAGAGACTCCAGTCAGTTCATCTTAGCGGTCTCACATGGACTCATACTGTAATAAGGAAAAAAATCCAGCGAACCTGGAGTACACAGAGTGAGTTTAAAACCAAACTAAACCTACCCTTGTTTTTACTGTAGGAAATATGGCAATATTTAATCATGTCATCCAGCATTTTCCAGGCATGTTTAGAATTTTGGCAAAACTTATTTTGAGACTTAGGAACTTTATAAGTACCTAAATGGTTAAAAAGAGCTACAGAGACCCTTCTTCAGCTATAGCTGAACTTGTGCCAACTCAAATAAAACTCTTAAATCCTAAACATGCTCGAAACTCTCAAAACTGATGCTTCTGGTGTTTTGTGTTATATAATCCTTGACAGTGTCGGATATATTTGACTCACCTCACAGACGTAACAGTTGACGTGGAAGCTACGATCCAGAGCCACTATCCTGACCGTCTCCTCCTGGCCCGGTTCCGGCATGATGGGCTCACCGCACACCGAGCAGCGAGGCGCATACTTTCTGTCAGGGACAACAAGCATCAAAATTCTCAATTGGTGGAAATTAGTGAAACTTCTCTCCATGTCTTAGTTCTTAAAAAACAAACAAAAAAAAACAGGCATTGCATTTTTTAACAATGTTCAGCTTGGTGTGTGAATGTGTTCGTACCTATGAAAGTCCTCTATGCAGTGTATCTGAGAGGTGGCGTCCACGGTGAAGGGCACCCCGTCCAGGCAGCAGTTACACACCACACATGTGAAACAGCGAGGGTGGTAGGCCTTTCCCATGGCCCGCAGGATTCGGTCCAGGATGGGCTTGGAGCACTTTGAACAACGCTCTAGTGTACTCTAAACGCAACGATGGAAAGAATATTATGGATCACGGTAGGACTGACTGCAAAAGGAAGTTCAGTAAATATCACTGTTTACCAGGAAATATTGAAATATAAACCCATTAAAAAAAATTGAGTGGGGTCAGGGTTACCGTTTTGGTTAAGGATATGCAGCTGTAATTGGACATGGATGGGCACACAACCAATTAACTTTGAATTTGCGGGAAACTCACCGGGATGAACATGGGCTAAAATCAGATCGCGGTTCCTTCACTTACAATGTAACAACTCTCGCAGTAACTCCTCTTGTCCAGGGCATAGAAGGGTTGCCCTCGGAGACGGGCATGGCAGGTGATACATGTGAAACACTCCACGTGAAACACCTGCTCCATGGCGATACAGCCGCTGCCATCACCCACCACATTGTCACCACAGCGAGCACAGCGACCTGAAACAGAAACGGTTGACACAGAGAGACAAAGTCAAAATGTGACATAGTTTAAATGCAGGTTTTGGGACGTCATAAGTCATTAATGAAACGAGTTTGGACTGTACCAAAATATTCCTCTGCAGGTGGGTGGTTCATATCATACACCAACTTCTTGGTGAGTCGATCCAACTCTTCCTCAGGCCTGGTTGTTGCTATCCCCTGCTGGAAAAGAGAGGACACACGAACGGCATTGTTCTTTTAATACTCATGATACATAGCACTGGGTATTGACAAAATACATTCATCATATCAACAACTGCCATGTACTGAAAGTTGGCAAACAATATCAGGTCAGATTCATTGTGGTTTTTAATTAAGCTTTGAGCAGCTAGATGAAATTCAAAATCTCGACAATTTCTGACTTCCTAGTTAGGTTCTTAAAGGGATGATTGTGTTTAGACATTTAGTATTTGAACTGTTTGGTGTCTTCCCCCTAAATGAAAAGACATTTCTAAAAAGTATGGTATCAAAAAAAGTATTATTTATTATGGTATTAGTAGTGAAACCCCAAAGATTTCAAACAATATCCATCATTTATGATAGTATTTCTGTGTGTATGCTTTTAATCAAGTATAATAAGAGTCAAGACCCTGTACAGTATGTGCTGGTACAAGAAAATGATATGAATATGTGGAGTACATTTTGTTGTAACCTGTAATTTCACTTCCCAAAATATTTGAATTTTTATTTAAAGCTCACTTTCATTTTTAAACAGTCTAGAGATGCAGAGTTGCGTCCCTACCTTGCCGGACTGATAAGCAGGACTCTGTGCAGCTCCTGAACCAGTTTGATTATTTTCCATCCCTCTCTTGGATATTGGAACCTGGTTGACCCTTCCTCCAGACCCTGAGCCACTCCCCTTGTACACCGCCTCAGAGTGCAAATCTTGAGCTTGTGAACTAGGGTGTGAAGGGTACCAGCCCTGAGGACTTGCCTGAGTCTGGGGCGGGGGGCGTGACACATGCTGGCGAGGAGGGGGTGGGGTGTAGGCCTGTTCAGCCTGCCTCCCTGTCTGTGAGTAGGTGACAGGCTGTGCCGTCTTGACCTGGACGCTGAACCTGGGCCCGGTAGGAGTTGAGGCAGTGGTGTAGGAGGCTGGAACCGGCTGAGGGTAGGGTTTAGGGGTTGAAGAGGAGAAGTAGTCCTGCTGGTGGGAGGTGGAATACTGAGGTGTCTGGTGCTCGCTGGGATAGGGGGGCGCTGGGTGGTATTGGCTCTGTGGGTGAGAGGGATAGCCCATGGATGGCCGACCCTGAGGAGGGGCTGCGCTCTGGTGTGCAGGCTTGTAGTGATCCCCTGAGAGGTATTTGTTGTAAGGCACATTGTCGTACAACTGTGGGGAGACGGAGTTTTAATTAAATTAAATGCTGACAACAAAATACAGTGTACAGTGATTGTGAAAGTTAAACCAACTTATGGTGCAAATATTTAGGTCAACAAGCGCAGATGCAGTTTCTCAAAAAAAAAAAATCCCTACTTGTGTGCTGGCGTCCTGTGGGTGGCTGTCTAGATCAGCAAGCATACTTGTGAGGGAGTCAATATCAGCATCAATTTTAGAGTGATAGTTCACTGGCTTCTCAGGTCCACGATGCTAACATCAGAACAGCATTAGAAACATAATCAGCACATAAGAACTTTGTATTTAATCAAAACATTAAAAAAGTTTTATTACCCGATGTCGCGATCACTTTTCTTAGTGCTTCCCCCGTTTCTTCCCCATAGCTTGGAGGTCCAAATTTTGAGTATGTACTCACCATCAGCTCGTAGCTGTCCATGTGAGGACTCCAGTTGCGGTCTTCCTTGGGACCATGGGGAGGGGAGTAATAGTGTTCGCTGGATGAATGATGAATGGGTCCACCTGGTGATTGGAGGACAGACATTGCAAACATTTGTCCGAGATTCATCAAGAACCATCTTAATCTGTGACTGGGACCTAATCATTTTTAGAAAGACAACATCAGAAGGCAGGTCTTCTTTCAAGTCTGTTGCAAAGCAATACTGGCATGCCTGTATGTGTAATAAAAGCATTACTGGTCATTGAAATTATTCCTGCTGTCCATAATGGCCATGAAGAGGTCTAATCATAACACAAGTCCAGTTGAGGTGATGGGGATTCATATTTTGATTTAGATTAGTAGTTGGATGTTTTGCAGGTTTTATTGTTGCAAGGTGAAAACACTTACAGAACATGATTACTGCACAGTTTCCATAGAACAGTAATGCCTGCCTCCTCAAGGCTTACCATATGACTTTGTATATGGTTCCTACTTTGGTGCAGTTACAAAAAGATCAGTGGGCAGAGTTACAGTTACTCATAATGCAGCCATGAGGAAGGAGGAGGTTCCATAGTAACAGTTGTGTGTTCACACAATAGTAGTAAATGTATCCGCATTCCAGGCAGTGATAAGGAACTACAAGGGTGAGATGTATGTGCGGTTTCAATCAGGTAGAGCAGAACCTACCAAATCTGAAGCTTCATAGACCCGAAAGCCGACACATTATACTGCAGAGATGTGGTGAATCTGGGAAGTCTATTTCTGCGTTTTGACAATAGGATGCATGAGTTGCATATGTGAAATACTTTAATATTATCTTATTATCAGTATTTCCTTGAGTAGATCTTTCTTATAAATTACCCCCAGTCCCTGACTCCAGTATATGACTACTATGGTCTTACCTGTGGTTCCAGTAGCCATGTACCTGTTGGCCATCTCTCCTCCTCCTCCCCCATTCTGGTCATAGGGACCATATTTCGGCCGGTAGTCAGACACACCCTTCTTGTTGGGGACTCGGTAGATTGCTGACCCGGCAGAGTGGGACATCTGTGGGACGGCTCGCTCTGGGCTGTCCAGAGTCCTTGGTGGCAGCCAGGTGGGACCGGACATGTCAGGCTTCTGAGTTCAGAACAAGGACGGAAAATGCTTGACATGCTGTTCTGATAAATAAGGCTTTTTTTTGTAAAATAGTATCTGCATGCATTTCATTTGTATTAGTACAATGGCATCCTGAATGCAAATTAGTGCCTCACGGTATCCCCATTGCATTTTTTCCTGATGACAGCTCAGTGACTGTGCATGACTATGTTTTTTAGCTTCCAGACATAATTTGCATGAACACAGCTGTAGCTTTTGTGTGTATTTATGTGACAGGTAACCAATGGGAACTAAGGGATGCTTCAGACCTTGTTTCCTATGGCAACGGGGACACACAGACTGAACAATAGGTTTCTAGTTGAGGTGCAGGAAGAGAGGCATGGGGATTTCCAGCAGGGTCACACATTGGCCTAAAACGTGCATGAGTGTGTTTTTGTGTGCTTCGTGACACAAACACTCACGCAAAGAAAAAAAAAAAAAAAACTCCAGCACACAGGCAGTACATACACTCATATACAGATACACAAACAGGTGCAAATTTGTGGCTATCCTTTGCCTGTTATCCTCCACAATGGTTATTGTCTTTGGGTGTTTACACACCAGTATCATTGATTTCCAAATAAAGCAGGGACAAAAACAAGGCAGGAAATGTTGTGTAATGATATGTGTCTGTGTACAAGTGACCACCTGGCTCATAACAATAATTATGTATTCTCTGCGGGATAAATAACAGCACACAGCTGAGCTGACAAAGTGCTGACTCGTACCTAAGGGGCTGCAGGACACTGGTGTTGCATAAGGAAAAATCCAATTAAAGAACATCCGATATATTTCAATGCATTATATAAAATGTCACATATTGTCTAACAAGCGAAAGGGGTCAGGGTCTTTTTTAAAAGAGCTCTGTAGTGCTTTTGGTAGTGCTAAACATTCAATGCCAAAGAACTAATTGCTTTTGATCATGGATTTACTATTTTACACATTTTTGGGAGGAATAAACAAACTTTGCTCTATAAAACTCTACAAAGGCAAGAAAATTCATACATCAGTAATTCCACATCTATGTAAACTAATAATCAGAGTACAGAGATAGAGAGTAAGAAATTTTAAAACATTACTATGTACTCTAGGAACCTTCTGTCTGTACATTTATCATTTTATGAGAGTACAAATGATTGACTAAAATTATTTCTTAATCAAGAGACCATACACAAAGACAGCAGGCTGACTGCATGAACCAAGCCACTGTGTAATTTCACACAACGCCCGAATGGATCACAAGCACAGAGACAGGCCACAGCAATTTGGTATTGTCAGTGGAGATTAATAGACCATTCAGACTGCATATATATGGGTTGTGTGGCTGTCATAAGTCCTTGTTGGTAAGAGGATTATAATGATGGATGAGAGGATGATGCA